>JAINUG010000184.1:1140000-1457500 GCA_029706075.1 Aldrovandia affinis | reverse complement strand
GAGAAACAAACAAAAAGACCTGGAGGAGAAGGAGAGGGTGACGCCTCCCCCTTTTCTGTGTAAAAACTGTGGAAGGGTCTGTGGAAATAATAAGGACTTTGTGCCATAGGAGGGAGGAACCCTCTGGACCAGAGGACTGTGAGCACAGAGAGTGGAGCAGAAATAGTGTGAAAACGAAGTAGCCGAATGTGCTATGGCACAGGGGACTACCCTGCACAAAACATCACAAACAGCAGAGCTCCAGAGAGCGCAGTCCAGGACACGGGCCGATGGGGATCCTCAGGCTGTTCTGGCCTTTAAGTGTTCTCTGAGTGCATTCACACCCAGCAGCGTACGGAACAACCTGGCTACCAAACACTCTTTCCTTTCAATATATGAAAAAAATGAGAAGCAAACAAATACTACACACATCTAAATGCATCTCTAAATAAATGTCATTCCCATTAAGGATCCACTGCAGGGGGTAGGTACCAAACTCAGCAAAGTGATGTGAAGCAATTAGTCCTGGCCTCTTGTCAACATCTGAGGATACAGACAGACCATATAAACCACCCGCATTGCAAGCTTTGATCCCGAGACCGGCAATCCTCACAAAACAATTACCTTGTTCTGTACATGTGCCACCACCTTGAAGCTTCATCAAAAGAGAAAAAGAATGATGTTTCTTCAAAAGGAAAAACAGAAACAGAAACACAGCAGGGTGGTGATAATTCCATTGTGGTGGGGTCAGAATGTAATTAGTGGAGGTGAAACGCTTTCCCTTTGCTCTTGAGTAGCTGCAGATCGAAATACAACCCTGCAGGAGAGGGGTTTTAAAGCCCTGTGACCCTGTAGTACAGACACAGAGAAGTGTGCTCTCGGGAGGGGAACAGGAGTGATGGCTCAGTTTTGTACCTTGCGGAAGAGAGAAATGAGCCGCTCACGGGTGTTGTAGAACTTGGAGTTGATCCAGATGAAGCGCACAAGGTTGAGAATGTGGGCCAGTTTGGGAGCCACCTCCCGGGGCTTCAGGCAAGCCAGCTCCTCACACGGCTCCCGCAGCAGGGACAGGAATGTGACGTTAGACTGGGCCTGGAGAGAGCTCTCCTGCACACACAGTAAACAGAGCTGCACTCAGACACACATTGAATGGAGCAGCACTCAGACACACACACACACAAAGTGAACAGAGCTGCACTCAGACACACATTGAATAGAGCAGCACTCAGACACACACACACATAGTGAACAGAGCTGCACTCACACACACACACACACACACACACACACACATTGAACAGATCTGTACTCAGGGACACACACACACACACACACACACACAGTGAACAGAGCTGCACACAAACACACACACAGAGAACAGAGCTGCACTCACACACAAACACACACATGCTGAACATGATATTGTACTCTCAAACACAAATATAGTGGTGTATATTCAGACACCCATACAGACACATAGACATATTAGTGTACACTGAGATACATATTAGTGTAATACAGTGCACTGTGTAATAGTGTAGAGTTCCAGACAGAAGCACACAGTGGTGATTCTATGTGCAGCCTGTGCGTGCCGTTGTGCACCTGGATGTGCTTGGTGAGCTTGCAAAAGGCCGGGATGTAGGTGGACTTGCAGAGCTGCAGGATGGCTTGCACGTGGCTCACGCCTGGCTTCTCCAGCTGGTGGCTGATTCCCGTCAAGTCCAGACAGCGGCTCCTCCAGAACGAGATCTCCTCCAGTGGGCCCGAGCTCTCCCCCGCCTCCAGGGTCTCCTGGGCATTCAGAACCTCCTTTATCTGCCGTGTCCAGTGGATCATCACCACTGGGAACATGGGAGAGAAGAGGGAGGGATAGATAAGGGTTTAAATGCTCAACATCCCTCCCCTGCCCTGCCCCCCTCCCCATGCCACCCTCTTACCCCCACTCTCTGCTCCACCTCCCTCTTACCCCCCCACTATCTGCCCCACCACCCTCTTACCCTCCATCCTCTGCACCAGCTCCTTGTCCTTGGCAGCGACCTCAGGTTTGAACTGCAGGGCCTCCATAGGAATGTACAGCACTGTCTTCCCCTCCAACTTGAACCTTGTATCTGCAGCACATCACATCATTACATTACTGCACTGGACTGCTCACTGGCTGATTACTGGATTATTATTCTTAATGTCCAGCACAATATGCCACATAAGCCTGGAAGGAATATGTTGAGAAGACTGTGTGCACCAATATGTATATATTGCAGTTCCACTGAAAAGTGTGTCTGAAATGAGGTCACACACCCGAGGTTATGACAGAGCTCGCATTTTAACCCATCTACAGCAGGAAGTTAAATGATATAAACTTTAAAAAGATACATCATATCAGGAATAAAGCCACAAAATTGTCACAATATGCATGTGATGCTTTTGTAGTTCATTTTCATTTTTGAACGCATTAGTCAATATTATTTATAAGCACTCTTTTTATTCACTGTTTGATGAAACCAGAGATGTGGACTCAAGTCATTATGACTTGGACTCGAGTCGACTCGAGTCACTGTTTTGATGACTTGGGACTTGCTTGAGACTTGGACCAAATGACTTGTGACTTGGATAAGAGGGACCCATGTCTGGATGAAACCCTGACAAAGGCTATATGCCAAAACATGTTGGTTTTAAATACTATATACTATACTACTACTATACTACTATATACTAAATAATAAACAACTTTATTCCATTCTACTTCAAGTGTAGTATAAATAATCTTTAATGCTTTGGGAGTTCAAATTATGAGTGAATGACCAAAAACAAACAAAACAAAGTGCAAACTTTATGTTAAAATGATGACGAATTCCAGCATTTTGTTACCTTCCGATCAAGGGAAAATGCTGGTAAATTGGAGTAAAACCACTGTAAAAGTAATTCTAGTAAATGGTCAGCATTGGATTTAGCCTCCACTCACATCAATACCATCAATACCAGCCAATAACCACCAAAAACACCTGAATTAAAGATTCTTAAAATAAAAAGATGAAGTGAGAGGAGAGCAGGACAGAATGAAAGAGGGAAAGATTAATAGAGGGAAGAAAGGCCAGTGCATCAGTGAAGTGTGACATACTATTTAGGCTGGTGTGTGTGTGTGTGTGTGTGTGTGTGTGTGTGTGTTTGAGTACTATTTGTGATTGTGTGTAAGTGTTTATGACCAGCACAGTGTATTTGTGCCCATGCACAGGTGTGTGGGATGCGGGTGAGACCTGTGAGGTTGGTGAGGAAGCGATGTAAGTTGGCAGAATAGTTATTCTTGATGCTTTCAGGCCAGGCAATGCTGAGGGTGACCAGTGGAACATGCACTCCATTGAGGAACCACAGCAGCTGCTCCATGGCCCTGCACCAGAGTCGGCCATAGTGCACCACCCTCTCAAAGTTCTCTTCCATGATAAATACTTCCTCCGTCCGGATGAAGTAGGCTATCTGCTCCTCCACCTGCTAGGGGAAGAGAGAGGAGAGGAAATGATTGAGAGAAGGAGGGATGAATACTGAGAGGTATGACCCTCAATGTCCAAGGGGGACCTCTCACATTTCAGGCAGCAAAACAAATAAATGTCTCAATGAAAGAAAACGTCAAAGAAAACGTCTCAAAGAAAACGAAGAAAGAAATGCTCCTTGAGTCTTTGCTGCTTCTGGAAAATGCACCTGTAACATTATTGCCAGTCCTGGATATTCAGTGGCACTAGTTATAAATATGTCACACTTTCAGTAAAACCTCTGCACTATGTCCCCCAAAATAGTTCATTACCCTACCTCATTACAAGTTAAGGAGACAGCAAGCATGAGCAGGTTAGCGGGGTACCTCTGCTGGCAGGGTGTAGTCGACCTGAAGTCCAGTTGAGGGATCCAGGTACACGATGAGTGTGCGGATAGAGGTGTCAGATGAAAATTTGTCCAAGGCCTGGTTGTTCTCCTCTGTCCATGAGTCACCTGTCACGCCACGCAAAGCCACACACTTCTTGAACCGTTCTCTCTGGATGAGAAGGTGGGCAGAGGAGGCACAGAACAAGACAGTACTATTTTAACATTTAAAGTAAGTTGGGAACTGACTTTTAGACTAAGTAAGCACTGTAAATTGAGGTGTGCCTGCATGCTCTCGGTTTCTTGTTTGCGTAAACAGGCAAACGGCAACTAATCTTAACAGTAACTAATCTACCCCTGATCAGCACAGAGGCTGTTCTACACTGGGTCCTGAGATGGTGTCCATCTCTTCCGCTGTTCATAACAGATAATGCTGGGAATTGTGTGCATCTGCTGGGGCTCAGTTTCTTCTTAAGTCAACTCAACTCTGGTATTCCTAAAGTAGGCATACATATATATGTATAAAGTATATCTGTTCTTAAACTTTTTTTCTCCTGTTTTTTATTTTCTCCAAGTTTGTAATGGCCAGCTGTATTTGTAGGGTGATGTCATCACTGCAACTTCCTCCATCGATTCGGAAGAGTACTTCTTTTCACTCTGCAGTCCACCAGCTGAGCTGTGCAGTTATTGTGTTGGAGGTCTACTCTTCATATACAGCTGGCGGAGACAGATGTCAAGCACCTGATCAACTAGAGGAGACACTTTGGTGTGATTAGGTGGGAGACACCCTGTCAACTGAAACTGCGTTCCTACGAGACGCTACAGTCAACTGTGCGGTACCCCATGGGATTCCAAGCCAAAGTCGGAAATGGCATGTTCAGGATCTGACTCCCAAGGACTAACGCTTTAGCTGGACGTGCCGCCCGGAAGGCCCGACTGCTCTCAAAGGTTATCTTTGGTTGCCACAAGGGTGCAGAGGGGATATTTTCAGTTCTTTTCACTCACCAACGTTACATACAGCAAATCGTTTATATGATATCTTACCATATGAAACAGCAAGGTTTTCCATTGCAACATCTCTCTATCTCAAATAAAACATAGACTGATCACATCTCATTGATTATTTTTCTTTCACTTAGATTCAGTTGGTGGGGTGACCCTCAGCTGAACTCGCATTAGCGACTCCTGTCGATCAGGCACCTGCACTCTCCATCCGCAGGTAGAAGTGCAGTCCTGGCTGGTGTCATGGCTGTGTAGCTCAGCTGGTGGTCTGTAGTGTGGAGAGGAGCTGCAGCTGGCTGCACACACTTCAGTGAATGAACGAGCTAGTCTGCACTCTCCAAAATATAAGAAGGTCAACAAAGCAATGGGAAGGCCCTCCAAAATACAGCTAGGCATCATCAAATAAGGGATACACATTTGTTATAAAAGAAATGTTGTCATAGATTAATACTGTACCAGTCTGGAGCCCTCAGTGACAGCTTCAGAGATCTCCATCTCACTGCTCAGCTCTGGGGCCTCCTCTGTCACAGTCAACAGCAGCACAGGCTTTCACTCAACTCACTACACCATAAATCCTGTCTAACCAACCATATTTGAGAAAAATCGCTCATATATTCATATCCATTTTTTTATATATTTTTTTACCCCAATCATTAATTTACCATTAAAACAGCAACAAAATAATAAAAACCTTCTTAAACATTGAATAACATTGAATTACACTGAATCACAATTGCAATTTGCCTTGATTAAATGTTGATGACAGAGTTTTAAAAAAAAGATAGTCTGCACTTAAAAGTATAATGAAAAGTGGTATATAAATGCTATAATAACAATAATAATAATAATAATAATTATTATTATTATTATTATTAAAAGAAGTCTGAATGTCAGTGTCTGTGCAGCATAGCGGGCAGGATTGTGGAATAATTGTAAGTGCACTCAGTGGCTGGGTGGGCAGTCCTGCGTCTCCCTCACCTCTCGGCTGTTGTGTCTCAACATCCTGCACCTCTGGCACGGATTTGGTTCTCGTGTGCTTGGCCTTGGGCCGTTTTTTCCCTGAGCCAGAATGTTTGGATTTGGCAGAGGATCGTCCAGAACGAGGGGTCTCCTGGTCTGCCATGCTGGTCTTTCACATTCACTGTGGAGGACAGCGCAGAACCACAGATATTACAGACACCTGTCCCAAGCTCTGATGTTTATACGAACCTGTAAACATTCTGAGGGGGCAGTTTTAATGCATACTGCATCTGTGAAAACACACAAACCTCCAAGTAAGTGCTATCCTCAATATTTTTACTCTGCCCAGTAAAGTGCATCTTTAAAAATCAGATTTTCAAAATATGTGGGTAAGCTTGAGAATCTGTAAAATGGATCTAGGGTTGGATTACAGTACCTGAAATGCTTTTTATTTCTACTAGTTAACAGGCTACTTCACTTCTCTGTTCTCCCTCACCTATCAATGGCCATATTACCTTATATACAAAATCTCCCCTCCAGTTCACAAAATGTGAGTTTCTAAAGGCTATGAGTGATGTCTGTAGACTAAAATGCTTAGAAACTCCCTTCAGATCAGAGTTATGTGTAATTAAGCAGAGCGTTTTCTTTTGTGATTAATATGAGCCATATAAACTGGCTGCAGAGATGGAAATAATACTCCTAATGAATAGCGGTTTGATGTAATGTATGCCATTCCTGGTCTTACCACAAGCCTTGTTAACATACCACCAACCATGGTCTCCATTCAGTGCACTGACCTGCCTCTAGTAAAACATGGACTGGTTCAAACTGCTGTGCCGGAGTGTTAGTTTAATCCCTGCAGCTTCTTGGGACTGTAATTTATAAATTGTTGGCTGACAGGACTCTGGTGTTTACATTGGAGGTATAATTAAAGCCACACATTAGAAGAATTGTTCCATCGTTGTTGATTAAGCATTAAGTTATTAGACATGGTGAACGGGCCACTGGTATAAATCAAGACTTTTTCCTGAATTAAATCTTGATCTATATTGGAACAGCTGGCCATACTGAATAGAATTATGTGTTTGCTTTTGCCTGGTTTAGTTAGCCAACTAACAGTATAACTAGCTATAGTACTAACGTCATGCAAAACATTCATTTATTTTCCAAATGTAACTATTTTACTTACCAGTGGCCGAGGTTGACACCAATACCCGAGCTTGCTTGCTAACTAGGTAACGTTAGCAATAACGTTAACTGAATTCTTAGCTTATTAGCTTCCAAGTAATTTTTACTATCAACTGTTAACTTTAGCTAACAAGCAACTTGTGTAAAAACAATGAAATGTCCATCTAACATAAGCAAACCTAGCAAACTAACACATGTAGCTAGCTTTTGTTAGCAATTTAGCGCAAATTCTTGACGTCGCGTCGCACTAACGACAATTTAAAAATTCGTAATTGAACAGTAACATTAACGTCATCTGTGTAGCTATCTAACTAGCTTGTAGCATGTTTCATACATTTGTCCGGGGGGAAAAAACTTTCTCTGGAAGGAAAAGCAACGCTGTCAATCTTTCATACGGTTTGATCATTAAAGCCTTTACCTGTTTGCTGTTTTTAGGACGTACTGTGAATTAACAGATAAATAAAAGGTTATTTTAAAAGTGAAGTTTTGTTATTTCTCGCCACCGACGACAAACTCTCGTGCTTCAGGCTGGTGTGCGTGTATACACGTCTCCTTGGAAACAGCGCACGAGACCAGCTGTTAACGTTAGTGACGTCAGAGACCCAGGTCTTGATATACTGCGGTGGTGCAGGAAAACTCATTGACATGTACAATAATATGAAATCACACACAAGTAAGGGAAGCAATAATCAAAAGAGCTCAAATGTTGTGCAGAGGCGTATTTTGTCATCTTAGACTGAAGCCGGCAATTACAGGGGCAGCTAGGCTATAGATTATTAGGTAATTTAGCGAAACTCGAAACTTTTTCTATTTAGCAACTAAAATAAATACCTAGCTAATTTACTTTATTTATTTATTCGATTTTTTTCGTTCTAACAATCAATTAGTAACATGACAATTTTTCCTTTTTGAGCAGTGCCTCTCTTCCCAGCTTTACAAAATGCTACTGGAATGGCATGAGGTTATCTACCTTAATGTGTATTTGTAAGAGCTAGTTTACAGTCTCCAGAATGCTTTTTTCACCCACTTACAGAAATTCTGAAGCGTTCTCAACCCATAATAAACGGAGCTAGCTCGCTGGGCTGTGGGTGAAGTTAATGTCTCGGTGTGCAATATTTTATTTAGAAAAAGGTGATTAAACATTAAACTCAGATATAGCCACTCGGCTGCTCTTGGCCCTGATATAGCCACCCAGTCGCCCATCCTGCCCCACGCATTCTGCTCAATTGCCCGTTTATATTGCGCAATCATAGAGCCCGGAAGATAGTCATCACCAACCCAGGGTCCTCCACCCCCGGCCTCGAAGCGTCTGAACCGAGCGGTCTTTTTAGTGGGCCCCAGAGGACCGTTTAGAAACATCCAGGAGAAAAACATGAAACAGTTTGATTCCAGTTAAAACTAAATATTTCCTGTCGTGGTTTTCATTTTACATAGGCGTAAAGTAACAGCAGAATAAACATACCAGACTAAAACTGCAATAGAACAATTAAAACAAATTCAACTAAGGCACACTCACAACTCATTCGCACACAATGGTGATTGGTCATTTTTACATAAAATTTACATTTAACATTTTTCTGCTCAGCACATTTTCTGGTCGGCACATATACACATTCACACATCATTCTCAACAGGGTAAAAGGGGCTTTCATTCCAGACATATGCGGTACTTTACATCAGAACGTGTACACATTTATTAACATAGCTAGCTAGTAATCTTACGCTTAGCTGGCCGCAACGACCTCTGGGATATGTTACAGTTTCTTAGGTTCCATTGATGGGACAAAGAGTCTAAATTAGCCGCCTAGCATGCTAATCTCTACGTACAATGGAGGTCAGCTAGCATTTCCGTAGCTAGGCTAGCTGACCCCGTTACACTACGCCCCGTTTAAAAAAATTTGCAGTGTCTTCACTGCATCTAACCCGGTCTAATGGAACAAAGTCACCGAACCATGTTGGCGGTCTCCTGCTTCTCCCCCCTGTTGTCTGGGCGGTGATGTCGGGCCAGCTGAAGGCATTGGCAATGTCAGGCCGACTGCAGGCGCTGGCGATGTCTGTGGTCGGGACTTGGCTGCAAGACGGTGACGGCGGTGGCAAACTGGGGTCCATTCCACTGAAGGTGAGCCGCTGGGGAGCGGAGTTAAGTCTGCGGGCTGTGAGCTGCGACGAGGTGTCGGGTGTCTCTCTCTTGGGGTCGAGGGGCATTCTTCGTCGCCCAGGTATGGGGCGAGTCGATCGCAGTGCAGCACTACTATCCGGCGCCTTAGATGAAGTCGCAGCTTGTAGACGACGTCAGAGAGCCATTTGAGGACGAGGCAGGGGCCTTCCCAGTCGCTGTCCAGCTTTGGTGACTTTGGCCCTTTCTCTGTCGAGGGTTGAATACCCACACTTGTTCGCCTGCCTGGAACTCCCGACCCGGGCAGCGTGTGTCGTAGTTTCTCTTTTGTCACCGCTCCGCTCCCTGCTGATGATCACGAGCCAGCTTGTGTACGCGGTCGAGGTGATCTTGCAGTTGGTGAGCATACTCGAGCCCAGGTTGGTGAGGCAGTTCCGAGTCTGGTGGGCAGCTCGAAGATGAGGCTGACAGGGGTGCGCTCTTGTCCCATCATGAGGGACACCGACGTGTACTCAGTGGATTCCTGCACCACTGACCTGTCTGACAGCAGAACCAGGGGAAGATGAGTGACCCAGTCTTTCTGGTGTCTTGAAGTGAGCAGTGCTAGCTGTGTGGTGAAGGTCCGATTAAAATGCTCCACCAGTCCGTCGCTTTGTGGGTGGAGCGGGGTGGTACGAGTTTTCCTTATAGGGAACCTGCGACACATCTCACTGAATACTTGGCTTTCGAAGTTTCTCCCTTGGTCCGGACTCGGACACTGGAAATGGACCCAGCATGTCAAACGCCACCCTCTCCATTGGGGCACTGCACGCAGCTTGTTGCAGGGGACCGTGCCCGTGGGACCTTTCTTCGCGGTGCAGGCGTTGCACCGACGGCAGTGGGGGATGTAGCTGTTTAGTATTGCACTCTTGTCTACTTGTTTATGTATTGGATTAGGTTTAGGCACTATTTTGTCTATTTTCCGCTCTGTTTGTTTTATTGCTGCCTTTGAATTGTGGCTACAGATTTACCTACAGGGTCCTAGTTTAACTATGTGGTTGCTCCTAGCACCTGGAACTGTACTTCCTGCTAGGGTGGCTTTCAGCTAAACTGTTCTTGACTACGGTTAACACTTTGTTGTACGTCGCTCTGGATAAGAGCGTCTGCCAAATGCCTGTAATATAATGTTATGTAATGTAATGTCGTGATGGCAACGTCCCCAATAGAACTGCTCTTGGAGGCGTTGCAGCATTTTGTTTACACCGTAGTGCCCGGATCCGGTGGTGCCATGGACCAGGCGTAGTTCGGTGGGCCGCAGCTGAAGAGGTGTCACGAGCTGCAGGCGAATGATGCCCCGGGTCGGGTCTGACCAGTGGCGCTACAGCATGTCGTCGTGCAGTTGCAGCGAGCCCCACTGGGCGGGGAGAGGGGGGAGAGTGTAGATCGAACAGGCCTCACCCCTGTTCTGAACCACTGCAGCATTGGGCCGACCTCTTCGTCTCCCTCTTGGGCTGCACGCACTTGAGGAGGTGCTAGGTCACCTATCGCCATCGGGGGGCAGCCACCACACAGCTTCGACCTCTTTGCATCTCTCTCTTCTGCCAGCTCGCAGTGACGGCAGCTTTCTGCACCGCAGGGGCGACAAGACAGTGCATCTACATTCAGGTGTTTCATTCCTGACCGATGTTCAATTTCAAAGTCAAACTCTTGTCCCTCTGGGTCTTTAAAACGCAATAGCCATTGCAGGGAGGCGTGGTCCGGAGCATGAAGGGCTTTCCGGTGAGGTATGCCCTGAAATGCTTTGTGGCTGCGATGACTGCCAGCAGCTCCCGCCTTGTCACACAGTACTTGCGCTCCGCTTTGTGCAGTGCACGGCTGTAGTAGGCCACGACTCTTTCACCATCTTCGCTCGCTTGTGAGAGGACAGCTCCTACACCATTGTTACTGGCGTCAGTGTCCAGAAGGAAGGGCTTTGTCAGATCTGGAATCAGTAGGATGGGAGTGGTGATGAGAGCCTTGTGTAGGTGGTCGAAGGCGTTTAGACTAGCTGGCGACCATGTGAATCGTTGCCTTTTTTCAGTGAGCTGGTGCAGGGGATGGGCGATGTTAGCAAACCCTGCGATGAACCTTCGATAGTACGAGGCTAGGCCCAGGAAGCTGCGCACCTCGCCTGTTGATGTTGGCAACAGCCATTTTTCCACCACCTCCACTTTCGCTGGGTCTGTCGACACTCCCATCTCACTCACTACGTGTCCCAGGAAGCGGGTCTGTCGGCGGAAGAGGCTGCACTACGCCGGGTTCAGGCGTAGGTTTGCTTTGGCGATGAGTTGAAACACAGTGCGCAGGTTGGTTAGTGCAACTGCGTAGGTAGACGCGTGCACTAAGATATCATCTAGGTACACCACGCATGCTGACACAGGACCCGTATCCGCTGCCATGGATTGGCACTGGCTGTAGTATTTTTTCCATTAGCCATTCAAACGTGGCTGTTGCACAGACCAAACGGCATAATGTTGAATTCCCATAATTCCCTGCCAAACCACGCGCTGAACCACAATGTAGCCAGCCACAGAGTCGAGGGCGTCATCAATCCATGGCAGCAGATACGGGTCCTTTCTTGTGACGTCATTTAGGCGCCGGTAGTCGACGCAGAACCTCAGGGAGCCGTCTTTCTTTCTCACCAGCACTTCAGTCTCTGTCCTTTGCAGCGAACAGATAGCGGAACTCAGTTAGGAAAGTACGGAGCTAATCGCACTCTCGTTCTCGTGAGTCCCTCACTGCTGCGCTGGCACAGCTGTTCCACAGTCTCGTCGTCTTGCATCGGTGCTGCTTTGGGTCGTGGAAGCACTCTTCGGACTTTGTGGCTGTTTTCTTTGTTTGGTTGGTGTAATGGTCGCCTGTTGACCAAAACGCGATGAGCTGCCGGCACGGGATGATGGCTCCCGCAGCCGCGAGAGTGTCGAGGCCCAGGTTGCAGGGGTCGGCAATGTTAGCCCGGAAGAAGCTATTCTTTTCCCGTCTAGCTGTAAAAACAGCTTTTTGCAGCCCATCATGTCTGCTGTTCGTCCCGTGACCATTTCAAGCCTGGTGCTGGTGTGTGCCTAGTCTGTCACTCGGGGTACCACGTCTTTCTGGATCAGGCTGATGGTGGAGCCTGTGTCGATTAGCACGTCGACTTGCTCCCCCTCGATGTAGCACAGCACGAACATACTACGATCACTGCTTCCCAGGTGGCCCACTCTCGATGCTGCGGGGCTTGGTGATGTACAGGCTGGGGTCGCCCCGGCTAGGGCAGCCTGCTCTCGTTTCCCACCGTTTGCCTTGCGAAGTGGTCTTGCTTGTCACAGTACGAGCAGGACGAGGCGATGGGCAGGCGATTCCTCTTCTAGGATCGCCTCTAGGTCCTCTGCTTTCTTCAGGGCCTCTGTCAGGGTGGCGGGGCTGGTGATGTGGACCTGCTCTCGGAAGCGTGGCGGACGTAGCCCTCGCAGGAAGGCGTCGAGCACCAGGCCATCGTGGACTTCTCCTGGGTACTGTGGGTATGACTGCTGTGCTAGGCGTTGTATGTCAGCAGTGAGCAGTCGCCAGTTCATCTCTCCTGTCTGTGTAGCTGAATCCCCATGCCGCTGGAGACCTCTCAGGCCTCTGCATTCCTCCCCCTGCTTCAGTCCTTTGACTTCACCATGGCTGAATCCCCATCCACCCACAAGGCCGGTAACCAACTGGACCTGGTCTTCACCAGGAACTGCGCCTCACCCAACATTACGGTATCGCCTCTACATGTGTCTGACCATTGCTTTCTGTCTTTCTCCCTCCCTCCCTCTGTGCCTAAACCATCTTCACCTGCTCCTACTGTCCTTGTCCGTCGCAACCTCCGCTCTCTCTCCCCCGCTGCCCTGTCAGCTACTGTCCTATCTTCCCTTCCCCCTACTGATGCCTTCTCTCTGCTACCTGCTGAGGAAGCATCATCCACCCTACTTTCCTCTCTCTCCTCCTTTGACTTACTCTGTCTAAGGCTAACCGATTTCATTCGGGCTAACCAACTGAAACTGCGAGCGGCAGAAAGGAAATGGAGAAAATCCAAATCCCCTGTAGCTCTGTCTGATTTCCACACACTCCTGACTTCCTTCTCCTCTAACCTCTCCTCTGCTAAGTCTGCATTTTTCCTTTCTAAGATCAATCTTCTGTTTCCAACCCACGTAAACTCTATTCTACGTTTTCCTCTCTCCTCACCCCTCCTCCTCCCCCACCCCCCTCCTCTCTAACCGCCGATAACTTCTCATCCTTCTTTCACGAGAAGGTCGATGTCATTCGCAACTCCTTCCCCCCAACCTCTCCCTCACCCATCTCGCTACCTAAACCTCCCTCCCCTCTGTCCTCCTTCTCGCCCCTTCCTGACTCAGACATCCTTCAACTTGTTCTCTCCCACCGTCCCACCACCTGCCCTCTTGATCCCATTCCTTCCCCCCTCTTCCAGTCCATTGCTATGGATATCCTCCCCTTTGTCTCCAATGCTATTAACTCCTCTCTTTCCTCTGGCTCTGTCCCCTCCTCCCTCAAATGCGCTCATGTTGTCCCCCTCCTCAAAAAACCCTCTCTGAATCCTGCTGTCATCTCTAACTACCGACCTGTCTCTCTCCTCCCATTCCTTTCCAAAACATTAGAGTTCTCTTACAGAAAGACCTGCTTGATCCCAACCAATCTGGGTTCAGAGCAGGCCACTCCACAGAGACTGCTCTCCTTGCGGTCACTGAGGCTCTTCACGGGGCTAAGTCCCGATCCCTTAGCTCCGTCCTCCTCTTCCTCGACCTGTCGGCGGCATTCGACACCATGGACCACCGGATCCTGCTCTCATCTCTTGTCGAGATGGGAATCTCTGGATCTGCGTTGACATGGTTTGAGTCCTACCTGGCTGACCGGTCCTACCAGGTGACCTGGAGAGGATCCCTCTCCTCTCCCCACACCCTCTCTACTGGAGTCCTGCAGGGCTCGGTGCTAGGCCCCGTCCTATTCTCTCTGTACACCAAGTCACTTGGCTCTGTTATTTCTGCTCATGGTTTTTCCTATCACTGTTATGCTGACGACACTCAACTCTTTCTCTCCTTCTCTCCATCTGATACCCAGGTCCTGGCACAGATCTCTGCATGTCTGGCTGACATCTCCGCATGGATGTCCACCCACCACCTGAAGCTGAACCTGGGGAAGACAGAGCTGCTCTTCCTCCCTGCGAAGGGCTCCCCCACGATTGATGCGTCAATCACCGTGGAAGGCTCCATAGTGTCTCCGTAGAGCCTTGGAGCCTTGGAGTGACCCTGGACAACCAGCTGTGCTTCTCGAGCCATATTGCAGCAATCACTCGGACCTGCCGTTTCTCCCTCCACAACATCCAGAGGATCTGACCATTCCTCACCCAAGAGGCCACTCAACTCCTGGTCCAGGCCCTGGTGATCTCACGTCTGGACTACTGCAATTCCTTGCTGGCAGGCCTTGCGGCCTGTGCCATCAAGCCACTGCAACTAGTCCAGAACGCTGCCGCTTGCCTGGTGTTCAACCAGCCGAAGTTCACCCACGTCACCCCTCTACTCTCCTCTCTGCACTGGCTCCCCATCGCAGCACGCATCAGATTCAAGTCACTGGTGCTTGCTTTTCAAGCGGCCAGGGGTACTGCTCCCCCATACCTCCAGTCACTCATCACTCCCTACACCCCGCCCAGACCCCTCCGCTCTGCCTCCTCTGGCAAACTGACTGCCCCATCCCTCCGGGCGCCTGGCAGCCGCTCCTCGCGGTCTCGCCTCTTCTCCGTCCTGATCCCTCGCTGGTGGAACGACCTCCCACAATCGGTCAGGACTGCGGAATCACTTCCAATCTTCCGCAAGAGACTCAAAACCCAACTCTTCAGACTCCACTACCACTGAACACTGTCCATCTAGTCAATCTGTCGTCACCACTGTTTACTTGTTCTACACTATAAAAAAATAAATAAATAAAAAACACTAACCTTTTCTTTCCCAGTGTTACAGGTATGATACGCAGACGCCTGCAATGATGTCTATTGCTGTATTACTGCACTGATCTTGTGCACTAACTATGATTGTTCTTACCTTGTATTAATGCACATCTTGTAAATCGCTCTGGATAAGAGCATCTGCTAAATGCTTAAAATGTAAAAATGTAAAATGTAGTGTAGCTGAGTTCCTCCATGCGCGGGGGAAACTCCCTCAGCGACCCGTGGAGTGAGGTTTTCTTCTTCTGCGCCATGGTCTTCCCATCCGGACGTCTCTCTTCCTCCATCCTCCTGATCTCGGCATCGATTCGTTCCACTTCTGCCACCAATGTAGCGGTGGACTCGAGTCTTTAGACTTTGCTTTTACATTTTTAGTACCACTTCTTTATTACAATAAAGCGTGTAGCACAGGGAAATACAAAGCACAAGCACAGATTCACATGGGGCACACTCACAACCCATTCACACACAATGATGGTTGGTTGGCACATATGCAAATTCACACATCATTCTCAACAGGGTAAAAGGGGCTTTCATTCCAGACATATGTGGTACTTTACATCAGAACGTGTACACATTTATTAACATAGCTAGCTAGTAATCTTACGCTTAGCTGGCCGCAAGGGCCTCTGGGACATGTTACAGTTTCTTAGGTTACTATTAGCCACCTTGCATGCTAATATCTACGTACAATGGAGGTCAGCTAGCATTTCCATAGCTAGGCTAGCTGACCCCCATTACAATACTTTCTAAAAATATATATTTCTGTGTTGCAAAAAAATCTTTCTGACTGACTACATTACCAATATATTAATAGAGCTACATTGTTCAAGAAATGTTACAGAACTGTTCCATGTC
This sequence comes from Aldrovandia affinis, assembly GCA_029706075.1. NCBI lineage: Eukaryota > Metazoa > Chordata > Actinopteri > Notacanthiformes > Halosauridae > Aldrovandia > Aldrovandia affinis. The sequence continues at coordinate 1,441,568 of JAINUG010000184.1, read as the reverse complement.
TGGACACATGCTAATTTCCAGACTGTGTGTTGCACTCTATGACACAAACAGCAGCATGTTCACACCCCCACCCCCCAAAATATCCTTTCCTTTGTTCCAGCAAGTGACAAACAATCCTAGCTTCCAGGAATAATGACATCTGAAAGTGTGTGTGTGCAAAGTATCATCAGAAGCAGAAAAAACTCTAAAACCTTTTAATAAAACATACCTATGCAGGGACACCTATTCTTTTTCAAGATTAATAGCAAAGAGTGATTATTTTTTTCACTTGTACGTTTTATTTCTCAATAATTCATTTGTAGTGGAGAAAAAGAACGATTCCCTTCTACTTGTGCTGTACTTCCCTCCAGCCAGCAGTACATTTGTTGGGAAAGTTAGACCAAGAACACAGTCTGAAGGGCCAGAGGGGTCCAGCACCATTTCTAGGGGTGTCTTTAAGTAAGCAATTTGTCAAGAAAACTTACTTAGTTTTTGATTCAAATCAAGTAATTAAATCCTTAGGTGGAATAAAAGGCAGCCCCTGCTGCCCTTGAGAACGGAAGCTATTCACCTGTAAACAATAAACATGGGAAACATCTTAAAACACTGCAGTCTTGTGCAGTACTTATTTAAATATGGAGGGTAATTAGTACCTTGAGGTTGAAATTAATGTAGTAGATTAAATATATGCAATTGTAGCTTGTGCCTCAGGTAGAAAACATCCACAACATTAAAACATGGTGAATGGTTTGGTAAATGTGATGTGAAATAAAATTACAAATTAAAACATTATTAGAACATTTATTATTTTGGTCCATACAGGTCTAATCCTCATTGTACCAGTGCTGAATGTGGCCATCTGGACTGCTGGGGGACTCACAGTTGCCCTTTGCATCATCCAGGGAGGGAGGGTTTCATTCGGCATGGTACTCCAGGCCTTGCACTAGATGAAATCTCTGGTTGATCTGACGCATGCTGTCTGTCTGTGCCAACTGCATAGGTAGTGTTCTCCTCTGGCACGACAATCGTGCAGCTCAGCCGGTGGACTGCAGAGTGAAGAGAAATGTAGGTTGTGTGCTAGTCTGGGCTCCCTCTGTGATGTGGGATGTTGCAGTGATCGGAAAAAGAGTAAGTAGGGCGATAAAAATAAAAACATTTCTTGTTACACATAGGCTGTAAGGCTGTACCTGACATTACTAACCAGTATTGGCACTAAAACTCTTGCATGGAAACCCTACATAGCCCCTCACATCAGTCCCCTGATGTACAGAATTTCTGCCCCCCCCCCTTATTTGTGCAGACCACTCCCATACAAACTTAGAAGTAACAGTAACAGTAATGAAAAGTAAAAGCCAATCCTGCTCATTTTCAATCGTGCAGCGAGTTATCCTCATCCCATTTTCTATTCCCATTAATTGCTCCAAGCCTACAATGACATTGTGAATGGTTTCACATATTTTCAATAATGAACCCTCACTCTTACTCTCTCATTCATTTCCCTCCTCTCTATTCTCGCTTCTCATCCATTGAATTTCCCTCAAATCCACCGGCAGTTTCGCTTGCTTGTGAGACTGTGTTAGAAAGAGATATTTTTACACTTTGACACTGATTTATTTTTTTGGAATATGTAGTAGCCCCCTTTTGGGGGGGGGCTACTACATATAATAATTTTATATTATTTTTCATTGTTCCATATTATCATTAGTAGTATTTTTTTCATTCTATTATTTCCACTTCCCGCATACCACCTGCAACTCTCCCACATAGCTACCAATAGAGAATTTCCCCTGATGGTAAATGCAATGGCTTGACTTTCACATAGAATTGAATTGAGGACTGGGAACGGCAATGATGTCATTGAAGGCTAGCGTTTGGGGGAGGGGGTAGGCTACATTTAACACTTGTAGTGCAGTGGTCATGGATGTATCAGTAATTCTCAACGTCAAACACAGTCAATAATATACTCATAAAAATGTATTGATTTGCCAAAAATAGTCCGGGGCTAATGAAAAAAGATTCGGGGCTATAGCCCAATAGCCAGACCCTAGCCACGCCCCTGGTTCCAGTCATTAATATAATAAACCGAATAATTGTAAAGTATTGAAAAACAGCCCATTCTATCATACACAGGAGTTGCTAAACTAGGAGCATGTCTACAGCTCATTGTAGGGTGAAGGCCCCTCTGTTTGATCCACAGCCCCCAACAGCATCAGAGCTCCTGTGGCATTGTCTCTCACCTGGCCCTCAACCTAGACACTGGAGGAAGTTATTGATCAATTATGAAAACTCATCACAAACCAAATTAGATTGTTAATAGATTTTTTAAATGTATGATTTAATGATTACTGATAGAAGGATAACTTGCCCTCTAATAAATAGTTGATGGTGGGTGATGAACAATGGAACCAAAAAGACACATTTGAAAAGGTAAGAAACACAAAAATGTACAATATCAATAACATTCCAAGTATGTATTTTGTTTTGTTTTCTTAAGAATTATTTTAAAATGTGACAGCCGTCCTTACTTGACCCTATTGTAGATAATACAAAGAGAACTTTGTGACAGGAGCTTAACTCTGGATGCAAAATTCACCCATGAATAATTTTAAAATAATCCATGTGACCTTAGCCCTCTTTGTTTTTCTTCTGATATGAATTCTGGAGAAAGATGCTCTCTGACAGGTATTTTACATTCACGTAGGTGAACGAAGAGGTCCATTTTTAAAAACTGGCTTTTCTGGTACCTTCAAGGTAGAGAGCACAAGACAGAGGTGAGGAGAGGTGGGGGGGGTGATGAGACAGAGAGAAGACATAACTTTTAATGACTTAACATTCACTTCATCTAAACTTTCACTGGTTAAGGCAGCCATAGCAGCACTGGCAACACCACCCATCTCAATAAAATACCGTTACGCCACCCGAGGCCCCAAACACCTTTCATTTTTAATTATATTTGTTAAGAGGGGGAAATAAAGACCAATCAAAGAGAGTGAGGTAAAGGAAGGCCAGTTTGTACTGAAATGTACAGGTAACTGCCAAAATAAAGGAAACACTTGAGTAAATTAAGGGTTCTGGCGGTTCTGTTATTGTGTGAGGTGCATTTTCCTGGCATGGTTTAGTTCCACTCAACCCCTTAGAGGGCAAGGTAAATGCCAATAAATACAAAGCCATTCTGATTGATCACCTTTATCCTATGGTGAAGCATTTCTATCCTGATGGGAGTGGTCTCATCAACCACCATCAACAAAACACCAAATTATGGAATTTGAATGGAGGATTGGTGTTGTATCCCTCCAATATGGTTCCAGACACTAGTAGAATCTATGCCAAGGTGCATTGAAGCCCTGTTAAAACACTTTATGTTGTTGTTTCCTATATTTTGGCAGTTACCTGTAGAATAATACTGAGATGAAGGTGAGAGGGAAGGGTGGAGCAGGGAGAGACCCATGACAGATCTTGTTACCTTGTTAAGAGTGTGACCCAGTCCATCGCTCTCCTCCACTGCTCTTCGTGGCAGCACCCACATGCCACCTGTCTCTAATGCACTTACACTGTCCTCATTCATTAGACCTGCACCACTTCATCACTGCCATACTCTGCCTCCTCCACAGCAGCATAACCCCTCATCCTAAAACTCCTCTTGCTCAACTCAACTCTTATTTTCTTTTTCATGTCTCTTTCTAAATCACATCTTTTTACTTCTTTTTTTTACCCGTTCTCTCTCTAGGTCGTCCTCAGACGAGCCCCCCATCGTCGCTTCCAGTCATCCCGGTTCTCCATACATCTGGCCAACTCGTTGGTGCTTTGCGCTCCTGCGTCTTTCTTGAGTACGTCCACATATGTTAATGTGGGACGTCCTCGTGACCGGTGCCCATGCGTTGGTTCCCACAGCACCAATTTGCTGGCTGGCAGCTCCTGGTGTCTTTGGCAGTGTCCTGCAAGTCTCATTCTCCTGGCTGCTATTTTATCGCTCACCCTTGGTGTTCCATCATACAGATTCTTGTTGGTAACATGTGTACTCTTGCTGATGTTAAGTACTGCACGCAACATTCTGGTGCAGCACCCGTCTAGAGACTTCTGCAGGGTTAGTTTCAGGGTCCAGCATTCACTGCCATATAGGAGAACAGACTTTACCGTTGCGTAGAAGAAGCTGAGTTTGATTTGTCGGGGGAGGTTGGAGTTCCATACACTGGCCATGCCATTCAGTGCCCTCCATGCAAGTGCTTTCCTTACTTTAAGATCTTGCTCAGTTGAGTTGACCCATGAGCCCAGGTACTTGAAGTCCTTGACTTCCTTCAGAGCAGTGCCTTCTGTTGTTGTTAAAGGTGGATGTTCCGATAGGATGTTATAGGTGATAACCTCGGTTTTCTTGGCATTCAGCCGAAGGCCAACCTTGGCGCACTCTGACTCCACTCTGCTCAAGAGCTCCTGTGCTTGTTCCACGTGGTCGGAGAGCAGGCTGATGTCATCTGTGTAGTCCAGGTCTGTCAGGACTACTGTGGGGTGTCGTCTCGACCTCCTTGGTGTCAGAGTGAGGCCAAGATCCTGCTCTCGTCCACTGATGGCCTTCCTGAGTGCATAATCCAGGACTATGACGAAGAGGAAGGGGGCTAGGGTGTCTCCTTGCAGTACCCCAGCCAGGATGTCAAACTCCTCACTGTTGCCATCTGGGGTCACCACCTTGGCCCTTGTTCCTGCGTACATGGTCTCTATTGTCCGGAGTAAGTTGGGAGGGACACCGTAGGCCTTAAGGATCTTCATCATCGTGCCTCTGTGTATCGAGTCAAATGCCTTTTTGAAGTCAATGAAGCACAATACAGCAGTCAGGTTGTTCTTCTTCACCTCCTCGATGATTCTCCTCAGGGCCAGGATCTGGGCCATGGTGGTTCTCTCCTTTTGAAAGCCATTTTGGTTCTCCCTCAGGTGAGGGTCGATGGCATGCCGTATCCGGTTCAGTATCATCCGGTTGTAAACCTTTGCGGCGATACACATCAGGCTGATGCCTCGGTAGTTGTCTGGCTTCGAGAGGTCTCCAGCTTTAGGCACCGGGATGATGTTGGAGAGAGACCACATGTCAGGCTGCTTGTTGCTTAGCAGGGCGAGGTTACAGAACTGTAGGATGATGTTGTTGAGACCGCAGTTCTTTAAGACCTCTGGGGGTATGCCGTCCGGCCCAGCACTTTTGCCCTCTCTCAGCGTGGTTTTCGCCCTGGCAAACTCACTGGTTGTGAAGGGACCATCATCGATGTTGAGGTTCTGGAGGAATGATGGTATTTCTTCCTCATCTCCCTCTGCTGTTGTGCCCAGCAGCCTTCGGAAGTGGTTGAACCAGGTCACCACCCTTTCCTCAGGGCTGTGTCCCTCAACCTGTCCCTCCTTGGTCCTCTTCCGTCCTGTCATCTCGTTGATGACCCTCCAGGCCTCCCCATACTGCCTCTCACCTTGAGCTGCCTGGACTCTCTGCACCCTCTCCATCAGTTCCTCCCCTTTGATCTTGTTGTAGGTACTGAAGAGAAGCTGTTTGGCTTCGTTCAGTATCCCACGTCTCTCCACAGTAGGCTCACGCACATAGCCAAGCCGTGCTTCCTCCACCCTGCCACGTGCCACTACAACGTCCGGGGGTCTGGACTGCAGGGAGGTTCTGGTTTTGTCCAGCACGGGCACACACAGCCTGGTCGCCTCCTCATTTGCGACAACGAATTGCCTGTATTCACTGCTAGGCTCCAGTCCCTCATCCAGCAGCTGAAAGCGACTCCTAACCTCCTCCGTATACCTGGCTTGCAGGCCAGGGTCGGTCGAAAGTGCCTTCCAGTCATACCGGATCCTGGGGCTTGGCTTGGGGACCCTGAGGCTCAGTCGCACCCTCATGGAGACCACGCGGTGATCAGAGCCCACAGAGCTGAACGTGCTGTATGGTTCAGCGTTCAGAATGGAGTTCCTCCACTTTTGCCTCACTAGTATGTAGTCCAATTGACGTAGCATACCTGAGGCTCGGTCTTGGAAGGTCCATCTCTTGCCTGTTCTTTTCCGGAACATGGTGTTCGCCGGCAGTAGCTCGTGTTCCATGAGAAGGGCAGTGAGGTATGCGCCATTGCGGTTTGGTAGAGTCGTGGTATGGGAAGCGTGCGTCCTCTGGTCCGAGCCTTGCGTTGAAGTCACCCAGGATTGCCAGGAAGTTGTGTGCTGGGACATCTCGGACAGCTGTTGCAAGGTCCTCATAGAACTTCTCCACCTCCTCAGGTGGTGCCACGTTGGTGGGTGAGTACACGACTATGACTGTTGTAACTGGGTTGCCTGAGAACTCTGCAATAAGGATCCTATCGGTGTGATGGTAAACCCGACGGAGAGCCTTACGCGCTAGAGAGCCCAGCATTAGCCCTACGCCCCCTGTTGCAGCCTGGGCCTCGTTTCGCCACGCAGATGCAGTGATGAACGTGCTTCTCTCCACTCTGCGGTACACGATCCGGTCATCAGTGTGCACTCTTCTGTGTTCCTGGATGTGTGTCCCCAGGATCTCCACTCCCCTTTCCTCGGCACAGTGTGCTAGTTCCACCAATCTAGCTTCTTCTCTCACTGTACATGCGTTGAAGGTTCCCATTACGAATGGTCTCCGACAGCGCAAGAGTGCATTGGACGGGGTGCTGTGATCGGACTGGACCCTCCCTTTGGGGTCCTATCGTCATGTTGTCCTCCGGGAGGAGGACCAGCACCACCATCCGCTGCGATGTTCCTGCGGACTCCCGCCGCTGGAAGTATAGGATTTGGGATGACTTTGTTCTTCATGGTTGGCTTTACTATGCTGATTACGGACTGTGGGGCGCAACTCCTCGCAGTCCTGGTTTTCGTTCAGAGTATCCTTCTCCTAGATGGATTGCCTTCCATGGCTATGAGCCCCATCTGCCCATGCTATTTGCCCATAGCTGGGACAGTGGTTGGCAGGCGCCAGGGCGTGTCCACACACCGATGGGCCTGTGCGCCATGCCTCTGGGGCCCACTGTTGCTCCGAGATCCCCCGCAGTATTAGCCTGGGACCTCAAGGTACACAGTTACCGTGTGTGGCCACGAGGAGGCACTGCAGAAGTCTTGACGGTGGAGCGGCTTTGTACCGGCAGGAGGAGACTTACACACTCGGCTCCTCTTTTTACCCTCCGCGAGGAGGGCTAGCCGGCGTCAGTAGCTGAAAGCAGAGTAGCAAGCAGAAGCAACATGCACTAACTGCAAGCACTACTACCACAGATCTACTGCACTACGCATCACACAGCCCTGCATGCAAGTACTGGCTGTCTGGCCACCTCTCACCTTTTCTCCTCTCTTTGTGACCTGGCACCCTATCTGTCTCACTTTATGTTTCCCACCCTCCATCTCCATCTAACTCCATCCTGTCTTTCTATCTACTTGATCAGCCTAACTTAGTTTCTAGTGAAATTCTAATGAAGCCCATATGTTCACATGACAAAGACATTACATCACCAGTCCAACCACACAACAAATTTACTATAATGCACTGTGGGTCACTGTGATGCCACCGTCTTTCCTGTTTCTATGTTGAAAACAACCTGGAATTTTCACAAATTTGATTCCCATGAAGTTTGACTTTTCCACACTCCATTACACTCTCTCTCCATCTCACTGTCCTTGGCTGCATGACCATAAAGCTTCATGTTACCAAAAGCGCTGGCATAACGTAGCGTCTTATGTGGCGTAGTGTCTTACAGTGCCAAAATTATATTTACTGACAGCATTAGCAGCTGACATATAACCTCTTGTCTCATTGTCTCTCCAGATAATGACAGCACAGTCTGATGGAAGAGCCTCAGGACTTTTAATTTTTTAAACTGAAGAGGACCTGTCACACTGTGGTACAACACAAGGTGTGATGTCTGGGTTCCGAAGGCCCAGGCTAAAGGTGATAGAATAATGCACAGACTGCCTGTTGTGCTGTGGTGCTGCATTTTCTCATTCAAACATTCTGCACAGTAAACTTTATTGCTGCCTTGTCCTTTATCTGAGGCGATGCCACAAAGTGATTTGTTTAGATAAATTATTTTCAGCTATGTAATTTGCTGAGTCAGTGTTTTCTTTGTGATTCTTTTCTCAGAATTTGGGTATACTTGGCTGGCAGAGATGCTGGAGGTGATCAATCAATGCTTGGAGACAGTGATAACGCATATATCTCCAGCTCGCCTGCACTGTGCTCTCAATCAGAATGAAAAAATAAGATTTCGGAGAATTCGCAGAATCTGAGAAAGACCAGAGAGAAAAGAGGGAAACAGAGCGGAACTGCTCCGCACAAGCTTGCGCATATGTACTGTGGCGTCCCTTGGGGTTGGGTGACACTCATGGACCTTTCAGAGGGTGTAGGCAAGTTCAATAACCCAGAGGAGGCAGTATTACAAACAAAACGATACTTTATTACAGGCAGCTTGACCAAACACAAAAAAGGATGGGGTATTCGGGGGAATCCAAAACAAAGTCCACAAATCTTACTCGTTGTCATTATCCATAATCCAGTCCAGTTCCTCAGGCAGTCCACAAATTGGTACACAAAGCAGGGCTCAATCCAGGAATCCAGGAATCCAAGAATCCAAGAATCCAAGAATCCAATTCAATCACAAACAGCAATCTAAAAACACTTTTCAGGTCCTCAACTACCAATCTAGTCCCTCCCCATGTGACACGAATCAGTCCTTTAAATAGGCCTCCAAACAGCCTTCAGCTGTCCGTAGTCCCACATGCTTAACTTGGTTCAGGTGCGGGACTGCGGGCTGCTGGGAACCATAGTTCTTCCGGCTCCAGTGGCTCCAATGTGTTAAAGGGCCAGGCAGCCATTTCCTTGGGCAGCCACAGTACCTATGCACCCACAACCAAATACACACAGCTCTCCACATATGCTAATCCACATACACAAAACCACTCTTAACCTCTCCACGCTTTAAATATTTAAATACCCTAAGTGCATACATCAAATGAGCCTGAGCCGGACACAGCTGTACTTAACCCATTCAGGAGCCTGACCCTAAAAATCCTGCAGTGCAGATGTGTGTGAGTATGTGTTGTGTATTTTTCACTAAATGAGGACATCCATTAAGCAAATAAATAACTCCCTCCCTCTCTCTCTCCCTCTCTCTTTTTAATTCATCCAAAGTTTGCTTGCTTAAATATGCGTTACCGTGCTAACAGCATCAACAAAAAAATGCTTGAATAATATATAAAAGAGAACAGTGGTACACAAAAATAATTTCAGCACTCCATTTCTCTCCATATGAGATGTGAGAGCTGTGGAAATGTGGAGGTGTGTGAGCGCAGAGAGCAGCTCAGTCCCCTCACATGTTTTATTCAGCTGTGGTTTCAGACCTTAAAAACGGAATTGTTTCTAAACCCTCCAAACACATTTTTTTATTGATGACTTATTTACACTATTTATGAAGCAGACTGCTTGACCATGCCTTTGCTAATGTAGGTCTCCAGTTAACCCTAACCCTAACCCTTTGCTAATGTAGGTCTCCAGCGATCATTCTTTTTCATACTACTTGGACCATGCATTTAGTGACATGGGTCGATACATGGTTTTCACACCTCAGAAACTCATGCACCATCGTCACCATGGAAATAGCTCTGCTCCAGACACCAAAGTCCCTGTGTGGCACAACCTTTCAGAGTGTACCTACTGATGCATGCTGGCAATTACTGTCAGGTTCTGTGTGTCTCACTCACTGGCAGTGAGCGCAGTGTTGGGCCAGCACCGGGACAGCACAGGCCAACCACTAGCCGCCCTCGGCCGGGCTCGTTAAACAAGCTGAGGTCCAGGGGCCATGCTTCTGTGGCTGTGGCTTGCCCTTTTCAGAAGCGCAGAGGGTTATTTTTAGCCTGCGTGTTTCCACCTTGTCCCCGGCACTCACTAAACCCCCGCCCACCTCGTCTCCTGCTGAACATCGCTTATTTAGGTCTGCAGGCCCAAAGCCCAGCCAAACAGACACAGCAGGAAACACCCGTGTGAGCACAACCGTGAGAAATCACACCACAAGCGAAATCAGGATAATGGCTATCCTGACCGTGCAAGAGAAGCCTGCACATCAGAGCAGACAAACAGCACAGGAAGAGGAGACACAGCCCGGCATCTCTGAACTATATTACATTACACACACATAATGACATGCATTAGCCTTCTTCAGGCTGAATGGCTCCTCAGTGTTGTGCTGACAGGCATTGTTATATACATTAATGCGGCATGATGAAGAATATTTACAGCGCTAGGCCCAATCGGGGGTAATTGATGTCCAAGACGTGGAGGGAAGGGAGTTTTCCGATCCAGCGGTGGATTGTACCCATTGCCTAACACGCTGTGTGTGGGAGGAGGAGGAGGAGGAGGAGGAGGAGGAGGAAGAGAGCAAACACAATCACCAGGAACACCAAGGCTCTCGCGTCGAGCCTCCAACAGCGCTGAGTGCTCTGAGCCTCGAGGGGAGTCTCTTTACCTCCTCCACCAGAAAGAATGAGTGAGAGAGAGAGAGAAGGACAGAGAAGTAGAGAGTGAGGGAGATGGGCGGGGAGTCAAATTAGATCTGGCAGGAATCCTGTCAGGAGACAGAAATGTTCTTCACATGTCTTGTAGTGGAACAGCTGACTGTCAGTATCTCTGCTGTATCCTCAGTATCTGCAGAAGGTCTTCTTGTGCTGCTGCTATGGTCATGTATTTGTGTCACAGTGCTGCCTAAGCCTTTGGTTTTTAAGGAAAACCCCAGTACTACATCCTCATGTTAATGCCAAAAGCTTGTTCTTCAGGATAGAGTTATGGTGAGAAGGCGGCAGGCAGGGCTTTTACAGAATACACCACTCAATGTCCCAGTCTGACCCAAAATGCTAGCAGGGGCTGACTTTGACTGTGACCTTGTCTGACCTTGTCAGGGTGTGAAAGACCGTGGAGGAAGTGTTTCCTGTGCTGGCACAAGGGATGAGCAAGTGAAAGGGAGGGGGGAAAAAGAGAGGATTGAGAGAAAAGAGGAATGAAACAGGATGAGACCAAGCAAAGCAAAATAATAGGGGAGGGGTGAAGGTGAAGGAAGAAGAGAAGATTCAGGATGAAAGGATGAAAGGATGAGAGTCACCAGAATGATGGGGAAAGGTATCAGGAGATTATCTCAGAGGGGAAGCATGATGAATAAAGATGAAAGGAAGGTGAAAGAACTGGGTGAGAAATGAAAAAAGAAGAGGAGGAAGGCAAGGAAGAAGAAGGAGGTGGAGAAATGAAAGAAACATGGGGATCGAGAGGAGAAAGACTACTTTGGAGTGTACTTCTCTCTCTTGTCAGACCACCACATGCTGCCCGGCACAGAAAGGCTAAGGATGTTCTAACAGCACTGTGCTGACTCTGCAGGTAGTGCATTGTCAGGGTGTGGCGGAGCAGGGAAACAAGCTTGGTTCAATGGAGCGCTGATCAGTGTGGTTCTGGGTAGGGAGGTAGCCATGCTGCGGTCAGTCAGTCACTTGAGCAGGTGGTCTGAAATTGGTTGTGTGCTATGAGGCACCAGACTGGCCTGGCCATCCACACAATTTGAGGGGTGTAGAGATGGTCTCTCTCTCTCTCTCCTTATAAGTGCAATGTTTAATTGAGTACAGGTTGCATTTCAAATAGTGGTCAATTAAATGATTTGCTTCAGAGTGAGGTGAATCCACAAAACATTGTCCTACAAAACATTGTGTAATGGGGGACTGTTGCTTGTCTGCCCTATCTGTTCATATGTGCACATTAACAACGCCACCAAATTAGGACAGAGCACCAGTGTTTGAGTTAAGAGGTGGCCATAGGTAGACAGAAATGCTAACTAATTATCAGAAACTAAACTTGAAACAGCACCAAATGTTTTTACAACCTCACTGCCCAACCCATGTTGACTCAAACCAGGAGCATTTTTGCCCCTTTACTGTAAAGTGCTCTTTGTTCCTTGAAAGGCACTATATAAATGCAATCCTTTATTATCATTATTATTATTATTATTATTATTATTATTATTATTATTATCATTATTAATAAAATAATGTAATGGTAATTACTTCAGCTCTGTCAATCTTTATTTTTTTTTTAAGTTACGTCGGGCCACTCCTATACGCAGCAAACTCATATCAGCTTCCCTCCCCCTCCCTGGGGCGGATATCCAATTGCCGCCCCCTAGCGGCACACCCGGCCAGAGCCGATACTGGTTTCCCGGTGGAATCAAACCTGTTGCAGTGACCAGCATTGAACGTTGTAACTGCTAGACCACACGGGAGGCCCTGCTCTGTCAATCTTACCAAATGAAACTCTCCAACTTTGAAAGCAACCAGCCACCCATTGCCAAAGATAACAGTAAATCACATTAACTTTTTCAATCACACTGCCTATCAGTAACGTGAGAGATGCTAATCAAGCTAATCTGCGAGTCTTTTCTCAGATTTACTGGTGATGGGCGGGTGAGGCTTCCTCAGTCTGATAATGGGTGAAGCTGCCATGTGTTCTCCATTGTTCACTGATAAGATCCAATCAAAGCTCTCAGGCTGCTGGGTGGCTCATCCTGTTAAGGCACTGTTCTAGTGTGTGGATGAGCCCCACAGTCTGCATCCTGTTAAGACACTGTTCTAGTGTGTGGATGAGTCCCATGGTCTGCATCCTGTTAAGGCACTGTTCTAGTGTGTGGATGAGTGTGCATCCTGTTAAGGCACTGTTCTAGTGTGTGGATGGGCCCCTGTGTTTGTGCGTTATGAATGCAGCGCAAAAACGGGTGTGTTTTACAGTTTCTCTCACTTATTTCAGCTCTGATTGAATAACATTTACTGCCTTCAAGAGTTTAGCCAGACCCCAGATGTAATTACTTATTCTGCTGAAAGTGGTCCACCAAGGAAAAATAATATAATATTCCATCAGCTAATCACTTTCTCTGATTCTCTTGAGCTATAGCTCAATCTTTGGGTCAATTAATGTACAAATAGAACCATTCCTATTTATAAGAGCGATTGCTCCTGAGAAATATGCTTTTTTGCTTTTTTTATTGTGGAGTTCATTTCTCAAAATCATCTAAACATACCTTTGAAGCAACAAATGCTTTGGCAGGTGGTAATACCACAAAGGATGCTGGAACTCACTGATGAATGCCTTAGTTTAAGGAGTGTTCATTTAGAAATGTACCACTAGGCCCAATCTGTGAACAGTAACTTGCCAAAATATATTTGTTGCTGATGTATGATGCAGTCATAGGGAGCTGCTCCTCAAATACTCTGACCTGCTTTCAATCTTAGTTATTTGGATGTTTGAAATCCTATCAAAATGGTTAATAACGAGTAGCTGTAACTCAGTCATCCAAGTGAGGTTTCATTCCAAGAGGCACATTAGTCACAGAATGACCAGATACATTTCCATGACAGTGTGAGCTCCACAGAAGAGCGGGAGATTGGGACTGGGTTTCACTCATGGGTATTAAAATAGGTTTAAAATACTACCAAAGTCTGACATATCCATGTGTTGGTTCCAAAAGTTAAAAATAAATGTAAATGGAGTACCATAAATTAAGCATTAGTCCCAGTCTGGCTTAACTCTGTAAAACTCTGATGTCAGTGGGAACAGGGCAGCACAGATGGGCTCTTATCAGTGAAACTCCAAAAGAAAACAACTACTGGACAACAATGCACTCAATAACCTACAAATACAAGTTACTGAAAATCCTTAAGCAAGTTCTCTCACATTTTATGAGGAAAATGTGTTTGAAACAGGCTGTATTTGTTGGCTTTTCAAAAAGTCTTGAAAATAAAGTACTGTAGGTCTGTAAGAAAGAAAGTGTTTTTAATGGTTATCACAGGCCTGTGACTGCAGCAAAGCCTGGTAGCTTTGCTCATTATGAGGTTAATCTCCCATCACTTTAGGGATCACGTTTTACTGTCTTGCATGCATGTAATTACAAATCTGGCTGAATATTGACAGCAAGGTGCTGCTACTATCTTTGTTCTAGACAATAAAAGCCCTTCTGAGCTGAAATTAAACTGCAGTGGAACACTAGAAGTGGTTATCACTAATAGCACAGCAATTCATTAAAATGCATTAAAGCAGCATGGCATTGGGAACTGATAACCAATGGCAGCATGGCGCCACCCACTGATAACAACCAGCGCCCCAATCCCCTCACCACCACAACTGAAATAAAACCAAACATAAGCTCTCCGCTTCAAATTTATTACATAAACTTTGTGCTTCTTAGACATTTTGAAATGGGTGTTATTATTTATGGTACTTTCAGGTCGGTGTGCTACTTTTGGCTCCGTTGTTGGCCACAGGTTGAGATCCTGAGACAACTCTGTTAGTGTAATGGAGGAACAGAGGCTGGATTAAATCATCAGCGATGACTGAAGTCCCTTGGCATGTCTTAGTTCCCTCCATTCTTTCTGTCACTCACTTTCCCTCCCTTTGTCACACAAACCCTCTCTCTCTCCTCTTTAATTTTGCCGCTCCATCTTGGACTATACCCCCACTCTCTTTCCCCTCCTCTGAGCTAAACTGGGAGAGAGGGAGAAATGGGGAAGTGCTTTTAATAATTCAATAAAAGGGATGAAAGGCAAACAAACAAAAGAAGGAGACAGAAGCTGGTTGGGGGGCAGGAGACACCGTAGAAAACCAGCCTAACCCTGTGGATAACAGGAATATCTCTGGATTAGATTAGCCAGCCTAGCCCTGTGGATAACGGGAATAGCTATGGATTATATTAGCCAGCCTAACCCTGTGGATATCAGGAATAGCTCTGGATTAGATTAGCCAGCCTAACCCTGTGGATAATAGAGTAGGTCTGGATTAGATTAACCAGTCTAACCCTGTGGATAGCTCTGGATTAGATTAACCAGCCTAACCCTGTGGATAGTAGGAATAGATTAATTTACTTTAACAACAGAGGCTGTAAATTCATATACTATAATGAATAATCATTTTTTAATCTTCATGACATAATTAACTGCATTCAGGGATTTAAAACACTTTCTATTTCATTGCATTGTTGATTTGCTGAGCGGAGAGCGTAATCCAGTGAGACGCATATATTACGCATTGTGCATTTATGCAGCTGAATATATTACGTATTACCCATTTATGCAGCTGAATATTCATGGAAGTAACAAATAAGACTAAAAGGAACCTTTAGCTCATTAACCTTAACCCTAACCACTGCAGTAAACGTGACGTTTATTATTGCTACTTTACTTTGATATTTTTTATCCGATTCTGATCATGGAATTAAATTCATAATGTGTTTTAAGTCAGACTTAAGTCAGTCAGTTTATGATTTTTATTTCCGCATTTTAGGTGAGTACCAGAATATAAGAGCATTAAGACTAGCACAGAAGTGATGTGTTGTGTGCAGACTGTATTTTGGCGTGGTGGGCACATGCTCGGCGTGACATAGAGAGGAGAATGTGGATGCTCCTTATAAATAATTTAAACGTCACGCTGTCCCAGCTGTAAGAGAAGTGCTCAAATCACTGGTGCTTGCTTTTCAAGTGGCTAGAGGAACTGCTCCCCCTTACCTCCAGACACTTATCACACCCTACAACCCAGCCAGACCCCTCTGCTCCGGCTCCTCTGGCAAACTGACTGTCTGGCAAACCCACCTTTTCAGACTCCACTACCATTTAATTCTATCCAATTGTCATTACCACTGCCTACTTGTTCAATACTTATTGTATATGTATCTCTGCTTACACCTCATTTTAAAAAAGTACTAACCTTTTCCTTCCCAGTGTTACAGGTATGGTATGCAGCTGCCTACAACGATGTCTATTGCTGTATTACTGCACTGATCTCTTGCCCAAACTGATTGTTCCTACCATGTATTAATGCACATATTGTCAATTGCTCTGGATAAGAGCATCTGCTAAATGCTTAAAATGCAAATGTGCTCAGTAATGAGGCTGGAAATGCAGAGAAGCTGCACTACAGCAGTGTTTAGGCCCGTGACAGTACTTACACACGCCGCACGGCTGTGTGCCGGTGCTATAACCTCTCTGGGTCTTTTAACATCATGGTGGCCAGCCTGTCACTATAAATTCAACGTTTGCCCCCTGAATTTAGTCCTATTTCCCCTTCATCTGGAATGTGACAGTGTTATATACATATATATATATTGTGGTGTCCCCAGGGGTTGGGCGACACTCACAGACCTTGCAGAGGGCGTAGGCAAGTTAAAGAACACAGAGGAGGCAGTATTCAAAACAAAATGATAATTTATTAAACTAATAATCTTGTTGACAAACACTACACAAAACAAAGGGCGGGGTATTCGGGGGAATACAAACACAAAGTCTGCAATCTTTATCTCGTTGTCAATGTCCGTTCCAATTCCAAATCCAAGTCAGTTCCGCAATCCAGTCCGTAGTCAAAATCCAAAGCAATCCAATTTTCCAAACAAACAAACACACTCCAACACTCTTTCCAAATCCTGGCTGGTCAAAAGACTTCACAGGTACTTACTCTCCAAACTCACACAGCAACTCCTTCCCACTCACATTCCTACTCCTCTCCCAGTGTGATGGGATTCAGCCCTTTAAATAGGCCTTGAAATGGTCTTCAGCTGTTCGTTAGTCCCATTGCCTTTACTCCGTTCAGGTGATACTGTGGCCTGCTGGGAAATGTCGTGTTTTCGGGTCCCATTTGTTGAAGGACCCGGCAGCCATTTCCTTGTGCAGCCCCTCGGGCTGCCACAATATATATATATATATTATTACATAAGCCAGTTTACGGCACACATCTGCTAACATTCTACACATAGAAACCTGAAGACTGGGCATCTCTAACTCAATCATATATAGTTATAGTTATATATACAGCTACAATGTAAGAGAACACTCCACATTTTTCTTAAATCAGCATCTCTACATGTATGGCAGCCATTCCATTCCAGTGTCTGTGGAATTCCAACACAAGCACACCTCATTCTACTTAATGAAGTACTGATTAGGTGATCACCTGAACCTAAATCTTATTTAACAAGGAAAAGTATAAAAAACACTGCTGTGGTCATCACTATCGTCTTGCAATAGGACCAGCTGGATGGCAAAAAAACTGTGCTAGTAGTACCTCAAAAGTAATTGGAATCAAAAAATAACTATTGACCAAAAGAGTTGAAAAGAAAGGTGAGGAAAATAAGGGTTCAATTCTGGCTTTACTGGCAGAGGGATACAGTGAGCGTAAGGTTGCTTCTATCCTTCAAATTTCAAAGACGGCGGTTCATAAGAACAAGGCCAAGCAGCAGACATTGGGGACAACAAAGCTACAGACCGGCAGAGGGCGAAAATGACTCTCTACTGACCGGGATGACCACCAACTCATTCGAATGTCACTCAACAACTGTAGGATGACATCAAGTGACCTACAAAAAGAATGGCAAACGGCAGCTGGGGTGAAGTGCACGGCGAGGATGGTTCAAAACAGGCTCCTAGGGGCAGGGTTGAAGCCGTGCAAAGCTAGAAAAAAGTCCTTCATCAATGAGAAGCAAAGAAGAGCCAGGCCGAGGCTTGCAAAAGACCACAAGGATTGGACCGTAGAGGACTGGAGTAAGGTCATCTTCTCTGATGAGTCCAATTTTCAGCTTTGCCCAACACCTGGTCATCTAATGGTTAGACGGAGACCTGGAAAGGCCTACAAGCCACAGTGTCTCGCACCCACTGTGAAATTTGGTGGAGGATCGGTGATGATCTGGGGGTGCTTCACCAAGGCTGGAATTGGGCAGATTTGTCTTTGTGAAGGACGCATGAATCAAGCCACATACAAGGTTATCCTGGAAGAAAACTTGCTTCCTTCTGCTCTGACAATGTTCAGGATTGGTTTTTCCAGCAGGACAATGCTCCATGCCACACAGCCAGGTCAATCAAGGTGTGGATGGAGGACCACCAGATCAAGACCCTGTCATGGCCAGCCCAATCTTCAGACCTGAACCCCATTGAAAACCTCTGGAATGTGATCAAGAGGAAGATGGATGGTCACAAGCCATCAAACAAAGCTGAGCTGCTTGAATTTTTGCGCCTGGCATAAAGTTACCCAACAGCAATGTGAAAGACTGGTGAAGAGCATGCCAAGAGGCATGAAAGCTGTGACTGCAAATCAGAGTTATTCCACCAAATATTGATTTCTGAACTCTTCCTAAGTTAAAACATTAGTATTGTGTTGTTTAAAAATGAATATGAACTTGTTTTCTTTGCATTATTAAAGGTCTGAAAACACTGCATCTTTTTTTGTTATTTTGAGCAGTTGTCATTTTCTGCAAATAAATGCTCTAAATGACAATATTTTTATTTGGAATTTGGGAGAAATGTTGTCAGTAGTTTATAGAATAAAACAAAAATGTTCATTTTTACTCAAACACATATCTATAAATACAGTAGTAAAACCAGAGAAACTGATAATTTTGAAGTGGGCTCTCAATTTTTTCCAGAGCTGTATATATATCAATCATATTTGTTAAGTATAAATATGTTTGTTCTAGATGTGAATCAATAGAACTACAATGGGTATTTATTCCCACAAACAGGCCTTTAAGCCTCTGGAGTGTGGGTTAAAACCAGTGCCCCTGGTTTAGCCTTGATTGCTCAAGCCCAAGCCCAAGAGAACAGCACACACACCTGGGGAAGAGCAGCACACGCACACAGCATGCCAGTAAGCAGGTAGACAGCATGCCAGTTTTGCTTGATGACAGTACAGAGAGGGAAATGGTTGGAGCAAATTCAGAACATTTCTGCTGCATGCTATCAGAGCATGAAAATAGCATTGACAATACATTTCATCATTAGCAAAAACAAATATCTGGCGTGGAACATTTAGCTTCACTGTAAAGTTAAAAGGATATACAGACTACAGACACGACTTCAGTAGGCTAACGGTAGCTATGCTTTACCAACGAGGCCGGTCATTGAATTGTTTTTCGGTAGCTGCACTCATTCTGCAGATAACAACCTGGTGATTTTGTGCCATCTATTTTAGCAACTCCGACTTCAGCTCATTTTATTGTATCGATATTTTCTAGCGCAGGAATCTGATGATTTGATCCGGAGAAATGGCCGAATTTGTGAACACCAAGTCTGATACAAGCATATTGCTTATTGATTTTGGTCACAACAGAATAAATACTATTCGAGCATAAGCACAAAATTCCGCAAAGTTTCAAATCTAAAGTCCTTACGGGGCATCGAGTCAAAACGACCAAAGGCGTTGAAGTAGGAGCCGCGTAACACGAGAGTGAAAAGACTTATTTCGGTTTTTATTTTCTTTGTTATCGTTAATTGATGAACGCTCTCCGTTTCTCGCCTCCCTCCGGCTGTCGTGAGGTCTTGAGGCGCAGGTTGGCACAGCGTTGCGGCGTTTGTTTGGTTTCCTAAACCGATTCTCTCCTGCTGTTCTCGAGTCTGTGCGATTGCCAACATTTCTTACATTCAATTTTCCCAAAGAAAGAATTCCACTTCATGGTAGCTAAGCTAGTTTGCCTAATTCAACTGCTGAATGCAGGCTTTGAACCATACGAGCGGATATTTACCTTTTTATCTGGCCAGTTATAAGCTAAGTGTCATTATTATGAAACTGTTATATCTGCATATATGTAACGTACACGTATACAATGCAAACTTAAATATTTATTTTTAGTAGAGGCAGATGAGTTTTGTGAACATGGAATCAGTTTTATCTGCCGAAGTGCAGAACATGCTATCGCGCAGTTCTCGTGGCGGTCAGAAGGGGTCGCTAGCGATCTGTACAGCACCGCCCTACACACGCTTCTGTGGTCTCGTGGTTGTTCAGAAGGATAGCCTTGGTATCTGTTTTGTTTATTCACAACAGTGTATCTCACTTTCTCTCCTTCTGTCCCTTTCCCATTGCATCCCGTTGGATCTATATTCCACTCTCTGTGTCTTTGCCCTAGTGCACGAATAACATGCTTGACAGGAATCTCAGCAATTCACACAGAGGGTTCACAACTCAGAGACAACCTGTTGGAACAACCATGCATAGAAAGTAAGATACTATATATAGACAGACAGATCGATCTACAATAGCGATAAAGATGGATACGGATTTAGAGAGATAAAGACAGAAGAGGGATAAGGACAGAGAGACAGACAGAGATAAAGGGGTAGAATGTGGACAAGAGAGAAATGGCAGCTGATAGAGATGGACTGTCATTCTGAACAATCAGGCAGAACATAACAGTCCATAGACCAGGCCGATTACTATTCTCATACTAATCAATACTGCACTATGAGATCCATGAGGCCATCTACACATGCATACACATCCACCCACTGACTTTTTCACTTGCAAAGACAAAGATGTGACTGTAGATATAGACAAGCGATGCTGAGCACTGTTCTCAAGATGATATCGATACTGACATTTTCCCTTTTTTTTCTTTACATACACAGACACACACAGGCCCCATACTCTATGACATACATATACGCACACAGTCCCTACCTCTCCCTCACACACACACACACATTTCTGATGAGCCTGTCAGGTTGGGGATCAGAGAGCACTGCTGGTGGTCAGGTGAGTGTTAGCAGAGATGAGCATAATGGTCACTCAGGGATCTTAAAACTGAGCCTTTAAGGACCGATCACAATCAATAGGTCTCCTAATGAGGGATGATGCGCGTTTGCAACCTCAAACGGTGTCTCCAGCCCTGTGCTGTCCAGGGAGGGCCTCAGAGCAGCCCCTAAATTACCCGGTCAGGGAAGAGGGTGGGGGAAAGGATTTCAGTCACCATGGACTTCTGGATCACCAAACCACCTGCTCTGCCTCTCAGATGTGTCCAGTAGGAGTTTATATATTTCCTGAGGGTCTGTAAAAATGAGGAGATTGCACACAGGGGAGGAGGGAATAGCTTTTGAAGCTCCAGCTACAGACTGGCAAACAGACTGTTAATCAGACAGCACTCCATGTACAAACAGTGCTAGTGGAGAGCCATTTATTCTGCTAATTGAGTCAGCGAGAATGTTGTGTTGAGGGTTTGCAAACGCATGTGATGACAGCTGTCTTTATGAAAATAAATCATAAATCACCCCCTCCCTCCTCCAACTTTGACATATTTTTAAAGGGAGGGGGGATGGAGGGTGATCTCAGCAAAAATGAATCACATGCTGTGACTCAGACTCCCATGAACAAACGCTCCAATGTGCGTCTGCCTCTTCCTCCTGCCTGTCTGCGTCTGCCTCTTCCTCCTCCTGCGGCCCAACTGGGACTGTCATGTCTGATAGCATGCAGCAGAGACAGAGATGTGTGTGGGAGGGGAGGAGGGAGGGGCAGGTGGAATGTAATGACACCAAAACACATTACTGTGATGTTCTGGTCTGGATCACCTCCGGGCCCGGGCCTGGGACTGCAAGGGGTTCTGGGAAACTCAACCATGACCCCAACCTCCACATGAACCAAGGTGCTGCCTGCCCCGTACCCCCCCCCCCCCATACAGCAGGTATGGTTTAAAGTCTTGCATTATGTTCCTAAGTGCCTTGAGGGTTGGTGAGTGAGTCATTTGAAGTATAGACATCACACAGGGATTAAGATGGCAGGATATACCCTGGTATTTGGGAAAGCAGGACTAGGCAGCTCTTGGGCCCCCGGGGCAGAGATCTAGGGAAAAATACGGGTGATGTCACTTATCCAAATAATGACTTTAATTACCGTAAAATGTGTCTCACAGGTCAATTTTCAAGGCTTTTACGAGGATATTAAAGGCAAGGGCAACTGGCACACCAATATGTTCCTTAAACTTGGTCCCTCAAAAGAAGAGTGAGCAAATGTAATTTAAACTGAAATGTCTGAAACTCTGCGCCCCCCCTGTTGTTCCACCGTAAGCCCTTCTCTTCATCCTGCTCAACACTCAAACCTTTCACACAATCCTGATTGGCAGTTTTCATTATTTATTTTCTGTCTGTTTAAAGTTGGAATTTTTTTTTTTTTTGAATTGTAAGCTAATCATGAGTGTGATTGAGGGTTTTAATTAAGACAGGAGCTGTGCCTTTGGAAAGGAAGACAGAGACGAGTACAGAGAGGGTCTGATTTGCCACTGGGCTCTCTTCACCTACGTTCTGCAACTTCTTCATGCTTTAATCGCCCTGAAACTATCTCACCATCTGTCTCTCTCTCTCTCTCTCTCTTTTATCTCTCCTGTCCCCCCACTTTCTCCCTCTCTCACTCCCTCCCTCTCTCTCACCTCAATTTTCAGCTGCTGCATAATTAATTAGCAGCAGGACTGACAATTACTCCAAAAACAAATAAAGGGAGGAAGATGATGAAAAAAAACCAAGAAAGAAAAAGAGGAGAGATATTCTCTGTGTGCAGAAACTGTCCTGATGTGATGTGATCTCAGGTGCTTGAGTTACCCTTTTTTAAGACTGCAGACATGTTCAACATGGAAAAGTGATTACATAACATAAATGTCAAATTTAACATGGAATAGTGAAACATTACAAGATTGAAACAAGGGTCAGAATGACACAATTCAAACATGCATGATACAACCATAATAACAGGGTAAAACAGTGATGGGACAAAGAAAATTGCATTTCAACCTAATTTACATGCTGAAAGAAATGGCTACTGCCAAAACTAAAATCAAATGAATGGCACAGAACAGAGTAACGTGTGATAATCATCACCATAAACTAAACAGAAATTATAAAATAATATGAAATTAATATAATAACATAATAAATAGGTCTACAAAAATGATGTTTAGTGTCTCTCTGAATTTCACAGGCAGACATTAATTTGGTACAATGCAGAATGAAATCATATGTTTGATTGGTTACATTTTGTGCTGTTGTAGCTGGGATGGGATGAGTTGGGTTTGTACAGCATCCCTTTAAACCCACTGGAACCTTTTTCATTTCCCACCTGCACTCCCACGATGCTTGGCTTTATCAATGTACCTGTGCCTTTACAACATGCATCATCACAAAAACACCTTAATGAGGCTTTAATGGGTATGGCAATCAAAACAACGAATAAATAAATCAGCATTCTTTCCCAGACAATAAATAACCTGGAAGGTTTACACATTTTACTGCAAGTGTGCTTGACTGCATTGTGGCATGTTATCAGCTGCTTTTTGTGATTTGCATTGAAATGTTCCGAGCGCTAATTGTTTACTGTGGACTAATTACAACACGTCTATCATTACTGGAACTGCTGTTTCTTTGTAGCCCTGCAAAATGACAGCCGTGCAAAAATTTGTTTTTTGTCTTAATGAGGGTATTTCCAGGTAGAGGTGTATGTATATATATATATCCATCCATCCATCCATTATCTAAGCCGCTTATTCCTGGTCAGGGTCGCGGGGGGGGCTGGAGCCTATCCCAGCATGCGTTCCGGGCGAGAGGCAGGAATACACCCTGGACAGGTCGCCAATCCATCGCAGGGCACACACACCATTCACTCACACACTCATACCTACAGGCAATTTAGACTCTCCAATTAGCCTAACGTGCATGTCTTTGGACTGTGGGAGGAAACCGGAGTACCTGGAGGTGTACCCACGCGGACACGGGGAGAACATGCAAACTCCGCACAGAAAGGCCCCCGGCCTGGATTCGAACCCAAGACCTTCTTGCTGTGAGGCAACAGCGCTATCCACTGCACCACCGTGGCGCCGTATATATATATATAATATATATATATTTTTTTATATTAGACATGTTATCCGGGGCGCCACTGAACTTAACATCAGGCTCCTGACAATTAAAATATACTTAATTGGAAGTCATCCAGTTTGCAATCAGCAATACTTTGGTGCGAGTATTTTTACCTCATAAAATGTTGTCTAATTTTGTGAGTACATTTATTTATAACATAATTCACCATTTTGTGAATTAATCCCTTTGGCAAGTAGCCATGGTATACGTGTGATAATGCACTGCAGACAAGTCGGACTCCATCTGCATGTCATTTCAGACCATATACAGGACCCTCCGAAATGATTCACGCCCTTCATAAAGATGAGCAAAAAAGGCTGTGTAATGTAAACAATACAGGTATGAACTGTATAATTGGAAAATTATATTATTTTATAAAGATCTCCAACTGTGGATTTTTCTTTGTGTTCTTTTTCTTTCTCACTGTGCGTGGGGGGGCAAGATGCACTTGTGTCCTCTACCAGGCAGGTTTACCACTATTCACGTGGTTTTAAACTTCTTAATTATTGACCTAATAGTGGAAAGTGCTCTCTTTAGTTTCTTATTTATTTGTTTGAAATCATCTCCTGACTTGTGACAGTCAACATGCCTTTGGTGATAGATGAGAAATGGATTTTACACATGTGTTACCTCATTTTTATACCCCAGTGAAACAGGAAGACATGGGAGGCCACAATACAGTTCCCTAAGTTTGAGATGAACTTTAAAAGGTAACATGCTATTGCAGATTTATTTTTGTTGGATTTTATTTAAATTATTAGGGGTGTGAATAATTGTGACATATATTTTGGGGAAAAGCAACATTACTTACTTAATAGCAAAAGCAACTGAATTACTTACATAATTACTAAAATATTTTTAGTATTAGTAAAAAATCATTTCCCAATTTATTTTTTAATCATACAATATATCTCATTACCTGTATTGTTTATATTACACAGCCTTCTTTGCTCATCTTTATCAAGCGTGTGAATCATTTTGGAGGGTGATGTATATAAAGTGTATATATGTGAATAAGTGATACTGTAATTTTGATATGTATATACTGCTGTTCCTAACAGGCAGTGCAGAGTGTAGCTGGGGGTGATCATATCGATACCGGGGCACACAGTTTCACAGCAATCCTTTGTGAGTCTGCTCAGGGAGCATGCCCACTGCCTCCATATGTTCTCCTCAGTCTGGGGGGTTAGGGGGAGGGTCGTGACCTTGCCCACTCTCGAGGGAAATGTAGAGGGGGTGGGGAGTGGGGGGTGTGCCCCATCTGTCACAATCGAGGTGTAGTTCACGATGGGTCATTCCTAACTCCATCACCCCTCGGGAGGTTGGCTGATTGGGGGTGTGGCTGGACTCTCACCTTTATCAATCCCCTGCTATGTGGCCCACTGAACCAGATGGGGCAGAACGGTCACCTCTGCCCCCCTCACACCACCCCCACCCTCAAGTGCAAACCAGTCTCCATACAGTGTCTCCATGTGTTTGTCGACCCAAACTCACTGGTGCACAGTGTCTCACCATATCAGGGACAAACACTAATGCACAAATTAACCATTCTAACCTTTCAAATTATAAATATATTGTGAATTTTTAAATATAATGTGTATTAGATAGAAACAGGAAACAATTGACCGTCAAAGAATATTAATATTTTCTCCTTGACTGGATATTGTTGTTTTCCAGTTTTTTTGGTTCAAGTTCCCTTTTTCCAGACTTAATTCTTTATGATGCACCTTATGGCATGAAATGTGTGTGAATCACTGTCTAACTTTATATCTCTTTCTTTTTCTCCCTCCATCTCTCAAAATGTCTCCAAGGCGACCATGAGTCCACATGATCTCAAACTGAACCCACAATTATTGAACTAGCTTACAGGGAGACAATGTGTAATATGTCTGTTGCCATCCACAGAGCCAAAGAGAGCAAATATTGACATCTAATTCTCTTTTTCACTTCTTCCATCTCTCCTGCCTGTCTGTTACTTTTATTATTGTGGAGAGTGTTGATTTGTGCCATGAGGGAATGAAAATTGAACTAAATGAAATATTTTCTTTCTTTTTTTCCTCAGCACACATTCTCCTATCCCGTCTCTCTCTCTCTCTCCATCCCTCTCTCCTGATGGTGTGAGAAAGCAAAGCCCTTTCCACAAAGGCAAACAGCCATTAGCAAGGGAGAGAAAAAGGGATAAAAGAAATGAAAATAAGAAAAGGTCATTTGTTTCCTTTTCAATATCCTTGGTTTTTGCACACGTTTATTTGTCTTTGAACAAGAAGCAGGAGACTAGTGTGAGTGAGCCAGCGCTGAGATGCTTTTAACATCCGCAATTTGCGACCGTAATATAAAAACACAATGGATTTTCTTTGTTGGGGGGGTGGGTGGATTGAGGGCTTCTAAGTTTTCTCATTACGTTTCCTATTTCATCCACCTAAAAAAAAAAGGTTTTATTTAAGCACAATTTCCTGTCTCGCAATACATTGTTTGATCAGAGCCATAAGATACATCCAAGACAAATGTTTCCCTTGTATACAGCGGTTCTGCACCTCTCCCATCACACACATCGTAGGCACAGTATCGGTCATGAGAGAGTTCCCTCTCTCTGTCTCCAGTCCCAGGAGTTCCAGTTCTCATCTCTTTCAATCTGCCCCCTCTCCTCTCATCCCTCTTTCTGACACTCCTCTAAAACCCCTCTCTGTTCATCCCTCTTTCTTCTTCTCTGTCGCCAATCCCATTTTAGGGAAGATTCAACACTGGCAAAATCTTCATATGTCATCATATTTTGGAGATTATGAGAAAAACTAAAATAAATCCAGTTCCTTGGCCTTCTGTCGAGTGGCTGAGTGTTTGAGCGTGCTCCTTTGTGCATTTCATTAATAATTGATTAGATAATGGAAAACATAATGAGGAAGATGTTTTAAAATTCTAATTCAAATCAAACACTGGAAGCAGCATTCTACTTCACTTCGGGAAGTGATCTGTGCAAAGAGATCTGGCTGGCCAATCGCCTCTCTTGACCACATTCTAAATGTGTGCATTTACTGGCAGATAAATGAATTTGCCTAATACGCATGTCTGATATATTAATCAGTACATGCCTGTATGCATAATGGGCAGCATTACATGTTATACCTGTAAGCAGGTTATGCAAGTGACAACCAAGTGGAGACCACAGTATACATATGCTAATATCCACATGCTGGATCTATGTAGCGTGTCATGATAGTGAATTCTCAATGGCCCAAAGGAAAGGAGAAGGTGAGGACAGGCCAAGGAAATCAAAAAGAGGAAATGTACTAATTTAAATAGAACCACATAGAAAAAACAGCAAAGGAAAAAAAGTGCTTAAAGTTGAGAATAAAATCAGGATGAAAGGAATGATATGAAAAAGTTAGAGAAAGAGAGGGAGGGACAGAATGTAGGGGCGGAGGGAAGAAAAGAGGAGTGTGAGGGAAGCAGATGAAATTAAGGGGGATGTGAGTGAGTGAAAGAGGGAGTGAGAGAGGGAGTTGCGCCGTTCTCAATCTCGACTGTAACCCAAGGGCCTGTTTGTTAGCAGAGCAATTGAGTTGTCTTTTCTTTTTCTTTATCTCTCTTTCTTTGTCCTGCAGTCTCTCTCTCCGTCAGTGCCGAGGAAGGGACGTCTTGCAGGTGGACTGCTACTGTCTTTCTCTCTCTCTCTCTCTCTCTCTCCTCTCTCCTCTCTCTCCATTTACCTCTCTCTTACTCTCTCTATCCCTCCAAATGAGCTGTCTCCCTCCATTCGTCCTTCCCTTTGTCCCTCTCCCCTGTTTCTCTCTCTCCTTCCCTTTCTCCCTAATCCACAGTGTTATATCGGCTTATAAATGCTGCTCCTGGAAGAAGCATCATTGTGTAATACCAGAATATTTCAGTGAACAGATCTCTGTTAAATCTCTTTATCTTTCTCTCTCTCTGTAATCGACACACACAAATAAACACACACACATACACACACACACACACACACACACACTCTCTCATCCACTCACACACACACACACACACACATACACACACACACACACAGTACCACACACACTCTCTCTCATACACACACAGACACACACACTCATTACCACACACACTTTCTCTCAGGCATACACACACACACACACATGCAGTGTTTAGTGGGAACTTCATACTGACTAATGTTCACATTCACACACGCTCTTCATTAGATGTTCCCATTATGGATTTGTCTTATTAAATATTTATAGGACCTCCTGTGGGGCTGAACAAGCCCATCTGTGTGGAGATCACAGGAGAGCGCTGATGGTACACACACTAGACTGGTCACACCAGCCACTACCACACACTTACACTCACACACACACACACACATACACACACTTACACTCACACACACACACATACAGACACTCTCTCTCATACACACCATACACACACTACTACATACACACTACCACACACTCTCTCTCTCATACACACACACATACACACACACAGAACAGTTGACACTGGGGATACTTGACATGAAGCACCGTTAATCTAACCGAGAGGAGATGACCAACCCCAAACTGGAGCACAGCACAATCAGTCTGATGAGATCCAATTAGGGGCCAGGCCAAATAACACCCCCAGAGCCCCCAAAACAAGTTCTCAGCTCTCACATTGTGGTGGCAGGTTTGAAAACATGTCCGGAAATCGAAGGAGTGGCAGGGGGTCCTTTTTTCCCTCCTGTCTCCCCTGAACGGCGGATTCACAGGCCCTGTATGTATCGATCAGCTCAGACGGCTTCATTACCCAGCCGCTGGACACACAGAACACAGGCCTCCAATCATAGGCCTCTCCAGCCCTCACCCTCGATATTCTGTAAGATTAAAACACAACAGGCTACAATGTGTACAATTCTGTCCCCCTTATCTGTATATTTCAGTACCTGAGGGGGTGAGGGTTGATGAGGAGTTGCTGTGGCAACAGAGGGCTCGCCTCGTTAGCACAGCAGGTGCTAATTGAGATAACGGTGAGAGAGCGGTGCTGAACCCCATTTACTCCACTTTACCTCTCCATGTTTCCACTCACCTTCAACATCGCCTTGCAATGCTCACGCTCTCTTGCTCTTTCCTCTCCTCCCCCTCTTCCATCTAATCTCACGTTTACTCCTTCTCAGTCTCTTCTTCTCACATCTCCTTCTACATCTAAATCTCCATTTCCTCTCTCTTTCTCCATCTCCTTTACAATGACGACAACAACTTCAAAATAAACAACAGAGGAAGAAAAGGAAGAACACTCAACTCAGCTGTGCTCCTCTCCTCTTTCAGACTTGAATTTGTCTTTGACTGTGAGCCTACAGTGCATCCGGAAAGTATTCACATCGCTTCACTTTTTCCACATTTTGTTATGTTACAGCCTTAAATTCATTTTTTTTCTCAGAATTCTACACACAATACCCCATAATGACAAAGTGAAAAAAGTTTTTTAGAATTTTTTGCAAATGTTTTTTGCTAAACTCAGGTCCATTGTGTCACATGCAGAGCTGGAAATGTCTGTTCACGCATTTATATCATCCAGGCTTGATTATTGTAACTCACTGTTCACATGTTTTAACAAATCATCTGTGGATCGGCTACGACTGACTTGCTTGTCCTGTACTGTTTTGTTGCACTTTTGTATCTTTTATTGTGAGATTTGCATGTATTTTAATTTGATATTTGATATTTGAAGGTTTTATGTTTTATGTTTTAATGGGTTATTAATGTATTTTAATGTACATTAATGTATTAATGCATTTTAATTTTGATATTTAACTTTTTTTTTTGTGACCTTGTTGTGAAGCACTCTGTGCACTCGTGCTGGGAAGGGTGCTATATAAATAAAGTTTTATCTTATCTTATCTTATGGCTTGGTTTTTACTCTGACATGCACTGTCAACTGTGGGACCTTACATAGACAGGTGTGTGCCTTTCCAAATCATGTCCAATCAATTGAATTTACCACAGGTGGACTCCAATGAAGTTCTAGAAACATCTCAAGGATGATCAGTGGAAACAGGATGCACCTGAGCTCAATTTTGAGTGTCATAGCAAATGGCGAGAATACTTATGTACATGTGATATTTTCGTTTTTTATTTTTAATACATTTGCAAAGATTTCTAAAAAACATTTTTCACTTTGTCATTATGGGGTATTGTGTGTAGAATTCTGAGAAAAAAAATGAATGTAATCCATTTTGGAATAAAGCTGTAACATAACAAAATGTGGAAAAAGTGAAGCGATGTGAATACTTTCCGGATGCACTGTATGTGCATTTTGATTGTTTTTATATTAGTTTTAGTTGAAGGTTGTCCCAGTTGGCCTTCATACTATGCTGAAATGTGGCCTTTGTTCTGTCCTTCTTATTTTAACACAATAATTTCCACTGTACGCTCTGCTTGAGGCCACCTGCTCTGCATACACACACACACACACACGCCTTCACTATACACCCACACCCACACCCACACACTGGATAAGAGCATCTGCTAAATGCTTAAAATGTAAAATGTACACACTCACACACCCACACACAGACACACACACATACATACACACCCACACTCACAGACACACACACCCACAGATGCAAATGCATACACACATAATTAAGTACAGTAAACTAATTTATACACACATTCTGATACAGAATTAGACAGTGAGACAAAGTATCACCTAGGCTCAGTGAGTCTCTCTCTCTCATTTTCTTCCTCAGCAGACAAGAGCCAGGTGTTCCACATGTTCCCTCTTCCTCCAACTGTAACCACAGGGATAAAAGCAGAGAAGAGAGAAAGATTAAGAGAAAGAAAGAGAGAGAGTCTGAGAGAAAGAGAGAGAGAGAGAGAGAGAGAGTGTGTCGAGGTAATTCCCAGCAGCCGATCATAGGTGAGACATTCCAGAGGTGTGAATTGCACCCCACCCCTCGCTGCCCCCCTCCTATCATCTCCCACCCCCTTTCCTGCCTTCCACTCCTCCCCAACTCCACTCCAAGCGCCTGAGGGGAGGTCTGACCTGAAACACACACACACACACACACACACACACACACACACACACACACACACACACATAGACACATAGACGCACACACACACATCCAACACTCTCACATCTGGAAGAGCAGGATAGAGACATCACCCATCAAAATGAGCTGTCAGGCACATGCACAGACACACACACACTACTCCTACAGAAAACTAGCATACTGATGAAAAAGCATATAAAGATGTGTATTAAAACACAGAAACACTCTCTCTCTCTCTCTCTCTCTCTCACACACACACACACACACACACACACACACACACACACACACACACACTCATCTGCAAACAAACAGTTGAAATGCCAGTTACCAGCATTGAGGACTTATTATCCGAGCAAGCATAAGGAAGAGAGCAGGTGACCCAAGACCTGCCAGACAGAGCAAAAAATCTAAAGGGAAATTATCTAGCATTCAGAAACCCAAGTATTTTTGTTACCTTGTGATAAAAATCTAAATGTAATCAAATTAAATAATAAATACATCAGTTTGATTCAGTATATGCTTTAAATGCTTTCCCCCCTTTTTATGTGTGTATGTGTGTGTGTGTGTGTATATACCTGGTGGCCTCCCTAACAAGTGACCTTATTACACAGATGCTCAGTTTCGGAGGAAGGCCAGTTCACAGTTGTGACATATTCTTTCCATTTCTTTATGATGGACTTACAGTAACAGTGCTCCAGGGATATTCAAAGTCTTTGAAATCTTCTTATATCTTTCCCCTGATTGGTGCTTTTGAAAAAACTTTTCTTGGATTTGCTTTGAATGTTCTTTGATCTTCATGATGAAGCTTTCATTTGGAAATGCACTAATCAACTGTGGGGCCTCTCACAGACAGGTGTATTTAATTTGAAATCATAAACACCTTAATTATACACAGGTGGACTTAAATAATTATATGACCTCTGAAGACAAAATATGTATTTAGGTGTGCAAAAGGGGTGGATACATATGGAATCAATTATTGTCTTTAGAGTTGTTTTTTATCTGACATTATAGAGTATTTTGTGTTGATTTTTGTGGCCAGAAAGCCCAATTAAATCCATTTTGATTCCATGAAGTAAGAAAATAAAATGTAAAAAATGCCAAAGGGGTGTGGATATCACAGGTCAGATAATTTTGCTGTCCTATACCTTAACAGCTTAATATTTTACTTGTCCAATTAGTTATCAGCTCAAATGGTTTCAGTGGTCCATCAACAGTTTAGCATTCATTCAGATGTTTCAGCCATGGAGCACAATGTCAAAGGCATTATATGGTATAACACAATTCAGAATGATAGAGACAACAAACGAAACCACTCTTTCGGTGGTTTTGCAGCCACTGAATCTGAAATTACTATATTCACATTTCCACATGCCTGTTTAGATTGTATCTCCATATGCTAACATCATGATGAATCTGCCATGCATACTAAACTCAGGGAGAGAAGTCACAGAAAGCACAGAGAAGCTGTTGATGAAATCATTGAGACAGGTGTTAATTTCCTGTCTGTAATGTTGCAGACAGCAGCATAAACGACCTGAGCAGTGTTCTCTCTGTCTCTCAACATGAAGGAAACCGCTGGTGTGTGTGTGCATCACGACGTTCAGAGATACAGACAGAGGCACAGACAGGAGGAGGCAGACAGATAGGGACAGGAACAGACATGATCCCCTGACTCTCTGCTACTGTCAAAGGGGTGGGGACGACCCCTCCATATGGGACACTTGTCAACATCAAATATTTATGCTATGGATTTGTCTCATTAACTATTGAACAACTGTGTAAAACCATGGGGATGTCAACACTGGACAGCTGTCTGTTATGGTGAGCAGTGTTCACATCTGTGAAGGATTTAGTATTTAAATATGAAATTAATACTGCTGGAAATGCATGCACCAATGCCAAGAGAACTAATCATAGTGATCCAATTGCTGCGATCAAAACAGCAATCAAATACATTTACTTGATAAGGGTCCACAATGAAATGGGAAGGAATGAACACAATATATTACTGTACAATGTCTGTAAAACAATCTCTGTAAAACCAAGTCCTGTAAAAATACCATTAGAAACCGTGACAGTGGTTTCCTACAAAGCTGTCCCTTTGTCTTGAGAAAACAAGAGGCCAAAGGCTAGTGCTAACGCTTCTGTTGCATTTCTTCATTTCCTGGTGATTTCATATTTTGGGCAAAACTTCATTACACAAATTTTAAAGGGATAGAAAGTAAACCCAAAGCATAAGTCTGGGAAATAAACACACTGATTACAAGTCCCTGCTGACAGGCGTGGTGTGTGGAATTAGTGTCTCACTGTGGGAGGTCACAGTCACAGTCATGAGAAAGTACCCAGGAGGTTAACAAGAGAAGCACTGCTCCTCCTCTCCCCGTTCTCCCTCACTCACAGCTTATTATCTCTCATCTGAACACAGACGGCATGATGGAGTGCAAATCTAAACAATGAAGATACAGACCCCCGCTTACCTATTTCTACAGGTAGTCATACCTGTCTCCACTACTCCCTCCTTTTCTCTCTCCTTCACTCCTCCTCACCTTTCGCTCTCATCTGTACACAAGTACGTTGTTAGTGAATGCATACTGGATGTTACTGGTAACTGCCAAAATAAAGGAAACACTTAAGTAAATGATGGATACAAAGTACATTGAAAGCAGGTGCTTCCGCACAGGTGTGGTTCCTGAGTTAATTTAGCAATTAACATCCCATCATGTTTGGGGCATGAAAATGCTGGCAAGCACAAATCTTGTAAAATCTTGTCTAGTTTGCCAGAAGGCATGTGGGAGATTCTCAAACCAAGTGGAGGAAGATTCTATGATGAGATCAAGATTTAACTTTTCAGCCTCAATATTAGCCGCTATGTTTGGCCCAAGCCTAACACTGTGCATCATCCCAAGAACACTATCCCTACCGTGAAACATGGTGGCAGGAGCCTAATGCTATGGGGATGCTTCTATTCTTCAGGGACTGGAAAACTTGTCAAAATCAAGGGCAAAATGGATGGAGCAAGATATAGACAAATCTTGGATGAAAACCTGCTGCAAGAGACCTGGGACTTGAGAGAAGATTTATATTCCAGCAGAAAAATTACCCAAAACCTAGAACAAAAGTCACATTGGAGTGGCTTAAAAAATAAAACAAAATAAATTTTATGGAGTGGCCCAGTCAAAGCCCTCAATCTCATTGAGAATCTGTGGAAAGATTAGAACATTTATTTTCACCAATAGTCCTCATCCAACTTTATGGAGCTTGAGCAATTTCGTACAGAATAAGTGAAAATTGCAGGGTCCAGGGCCCGTATTCACAAAGAATTTTAAGGGTAAAAGTTGGTCGTAACTCCGGAATTTAGGAGCAAGTCCCAAAAATAATGGGCGTGTCACTCATAAATTTAGGAGTCCTAAATATTTGGGATAAGAGTATTTCACAAAAGGGTTTGAGAGCTAAAAACAGCTCCTAAGTCCAGGAGAAGTTAAAAGCAGCCAAGAGGACTTCTAAGTCGCTAAAGACCTACTCACGGCGATCCGAAAATCTGCTGTGGCCGGCAATCGTTGTCGCAATCGCGTCAACACTGGAGATATTGAATGATACAGAGCTCATAAAAAGGTACCACCTCAATCGCGAGGGTATTATATATATAATATTATATATATTATATATAGATACCCTCTGATTGTTTACGAGATGCAGACATGTAACCAATTGACTAGTCAGTATTCTTGGTTTCATGTTAAATCAGTGACACGTAGCCTACATTTGTATTTTAGAATCTTTATTAGAATATAATAGGGGTGCATCGGATCATTTTTCGGATCAGCAAAAAAAAAATAACGGGACCAAAGGCGCGTTTCGAATGAATGATAATTTCAGTTTTTCAATGTAAGTTATTTCACTAAATCTTTATTCGAAAATTTCACAAAATACATTTTTAGATTCAGTATGCCTTAGGCGATGTAACTAGGGTGGTCTTATGCCTGAATTAATTTAATAAAAAAATAAAAGATCGCTAATGTTTCTATTCTATTTAATTCAGTCGCGTTTCTAAAAACATGCCTCCCAGAAAGGCATTTAGTATGAAAAACAAAGCAAACCAAAACATACATGGCTGTCTATCTCTTCACTGTAACTCTGCATCGAGATTTAGGGAATTGTTACTGTAAAAACAGCGGCAGAAAAACTATTTCTCTATGATGACCCATCCCCTATATCAGCCAATCACTGTGGGCATTCTGAGTAAGCTCGTTCATGAGAAACAACGTCATCCCTAGCAACGACGTCAACCCCGCCCTCACTCTTAGCTAGGAATTCCTTAGTATGAGTTGGTCTTGGGCGGCACGGTGGTGCAGTGGATAGCACTGTCGCCTCACAGCAAGAAGGTCTCGGGTTCGAATCCAGGCCGGGGGCCTTTCTGTGCGGAGTTTGCATGTTCTCCCGTGTCCGTGTGGGTTTCCTCCGGGTACTCCGGTTTCCTCCCACAGTCCAAAGACATGCACGTTAGGCTAATTGGAGAGTCTAAATTGCCCGTAGGTATGAGTGTGTGAGTGAATGGTGTGTGTGCCCTGTGATGGATTGGCGACCTGTCCAGGGTGTATTCCTGCCTCTCGCCCGGAACGCATGCTGGGATAGGCTCCAGCACCCCCGCGACCCTGACCAGGAATAAGCGGCTTAGACAATGGATGGATGGATGGAGTTGGTCTTTGGAGCTTTGTGAATAGGTTTTAAGGTGGGACTTCTAACTAAAAGGTTTTAGTGCGATTTAGAAGTACTCCTAGTGGTAAGATACAATTATTTGTGAATACGGGCCCAGATGTGCAAAGCTTGTAGAAACTTAACCAAATAAATTCACAGCTGTAATTACAGCTAAAGGTGCTTCTACAAAGTATAAAGTCAAAGGGGGTGAATACTTATGGAATCAATTATTGTCTGATTTTTTATTGTAATTAAGAAAAAGCTTTAGAGTTCTTGTTTTTTTATTGACCGTTATAGAGTATTTTGTGTTGATAAGTGGCAAGAAATCCCGAATAAATCCATTTTGATTCCATGAAGTAAGAAAATAAAACGTGAAAAGTCCCAAGGG
Source organism: Aldrovandia affinis (assembly GCA_029706075.1). Taxonomy (NCBI): domain Eukaryota; kingdom Metazoa; phylum Chordata; class Actinopteri; order Notacanthiformes; family Halosauridae; genus Aldrovandia; species Aldrovandia affinis. Next base: position 1,405,791 of record JAINUG010000184.1, on the reverse strand, counting down.
GGTGAATACTTTTTAATACTCACTGTACATATATACATATGCTATACATATATATGAACCTGATAGCAGAGCCACATCCTGTTGCAGTTGCAATAGTAATGAAATAAAGAAAGGACAAGGCCGTGATTATTCTGTGGAGTGATTTGAGTCAGTGCGCACTGTGTGTGCCTCAGGCAGTGGTAGGCCTTATATCCTCCACCCAGGAAGATTATTCACTTTTCACATGCTCTCTCTCAGCTGGGGGAACGTGGGAATGGGCTGTATAACTTCTCAAAAGAAAAAAGGCTTTCTCTAGGGCCCAAGCGCTGCCTGAGGAAGACCAGTTTGGCTGCGACGTGTACCCTGCATCGAAGTGTAGGTACTGCGATGCTTTGTTCTCTCTGTGGCCTTTGAGCAAGGCAGTCTTTTCCATATCTGTGCCACTTGGTACTGTATTAATATTCTTCTTATTAAATTATGAGACTCTCCTCTTCACCTCATTTCTATTTAACTTCCAAAAAGAAATAAAAATAATTCTCTGGTGAGTGTTTTTCCACCACGATGGCAATGGCCATGCATACAGAGCCGGGTGTCTTTTGGGGTTCTCTCTGAAGGCTGGGAAATCCGACCAGGGATACTTTCTTTTCAGAGCCCAGTATGTTCCAGTTTCACTGATGAAAGGATGGTGAATATTTATGTATTTATTTAACCTTTATTTAACCAAGCAGGCCACTTAAGAACAAATTCTCAGATTTTTGGGTTTCTGATTTCATCCCATTTTCTCCCAATTTAGTAGCCAATTAGACCCGCTTCTTCTTCTTTTCATGTCCATATACAGAAGTCGCTATTCAGGTTATATGATGTCCAGCCAGTGATTGGTACATTGCTGTGCCTTGGTGTTGTATAGTGCTAGGTCCTTTGCTGTGCAGGGTCCACCTAGTAAAGGACATCGGAGGAGATGTTCCATGGTCTGGGGTTCTGTGCCACAGTCACACGTTGTTGGACCACTCAGGTACCCCCATCTGCTTAGGGCTTCCCTGGAACGGCCCACGCCTGAGCGGAGCCGGTTCAGGCATTTCCACTTTGCCCAGTTGTTATCTCCTGGTGGGAGGCTTTTGGCAGCGGGGATGTGCATGGTCGGGCTGTGTGGGTGGTTGTTCAGCTTTTCCTTCCACATTGCGAGGCGAGCTTCAGATGGTGTTGTCTCCAGTGGAGCAGTGCTGGTCAGGAAACTTTTCCGTGATTTTAATCGACTGGGGGCAGGTACGTGGCCATGTAGGGGGTGCCTCTCATCTGTGGTTTGCCTGCGCCGCTCTGTCCTGCTGGCTACCGCTCTTCTGATGTCTGGAGGGGCAATACCTGCCAGGATGTACAGGTTGTTGGTGTTGGTTGGCTTCAGGCACCCAGTGATGCATCTACAGCTTTCGTTAAGGGCGGGATCCAGCTTTTTGGCATGAGTGGATCTTTCCCACGCTGGGCAGGCATATTCCCTCCCCCCTCCCTGGGGCGGACAGCCAATCGCCGCCCCCTGGTGGCAAACCCGGTCTCCGTGGCCAGAGCTGACCCTGGCGGGGATGAGAACAACAAGGAAGCATGCATGGACTCAAGTTCAGGGCCCGTCAACACTGGAGATATTGAATGATACAGAGCTCATTTTTGGGAAAAGGTTTGACTAAAAACAGCTCTCAATTAAAAGCAGCCAAGAGGACTATTATATATATAATATTATATATATTATATATAGATACCCGGTGATTGTTTATGATATGATACAGACATGTAACCAATTGACTAGTCGCTATTCTTGGTTTCATGTTAAATCAGTGACACGTAGCGTACATTTGTATTTTAGAATCTTTATTAGAATATAATAGGGGTGCATCGGATCATTTTTCGGATCAGCAAAAAATAATAATAACGGCGACCAAAGTAGCGTTTCCACCAAAAATTGCCAGGAACTATTCTCAAGGAATTTAATGAATGATAATTTCAGTTTTTCAATTTAAGTTATTTCACTAAATCTTTATTCGAAAATTTCACAAAATACATTTTTAGATTCAGTACGCCTTAGGCGATGTAACTAGGGTGGTCTTATGCCTGAATTAATTTAATAAAAAAAAAAAAGATCGCTAATGTTTCAATTCTATTTAATTCGGTTGCGTTTCTAAAAACATGCCTCCCAGAAAGGCATTTAGTATGAAAAACAAAGCAAACCAAAACATATATGGTTTATATAACAGCGGCTGTATTTGTATTTCTCTATGATGGTTCAATTTAGCTATTAATCCACGGATCATATGCGTGCCGAACCGTGGGGGTTGATCCGTACGCGGGGAGAGACCCATGCCCTATATCAGCCAATCGCTGTGGCAATTCTGAGTAAGCTCGTTCATGAGAAACAACGTCATCCCTAGCAACGACGTCAACCCCGCCCTCACTCTTAGCTTGACAATCGTAGGAATTCCTTAGTATGAGTTTGTCTTTGCAGCTTTGTGAATAGGTTTTAAGGTGGGACTCCTAACTAAAAGGTTTTAGTGCGATTTAAAAGCACTCCTAGTGGTAAGATAAAATGCTTTGTGAATACGGGCCCTGATCAACAACCAAACGCTATTCAATGATCATAATCAATAATCAATAATCATAAAACAGAACAAAAACTATAATAGTGCACATTTACAATGTTTGGCAAGAGCAGCCCAGCCTGCTGTTCCCTTGTTTATGTCCAGTGAGTGATGTGGTCTAGACTCTGTGGAGGTGGGTGATGTGGCCTAGACTCTGTGGAGAATGGTGATGTGGTCTAGACTCTGTGGAGGTTGGTGATGTGGTCTAGACTCTGTGGAGGTTGATGAGCAACAGACAAGGGAGGCAGATAACTTTTCTTTCAGCTGATGCTACTCAGGCTGTGTTTGAAACCGTTCCCTATTCCCTAAATAATGCACTATATAGTGTGTTTGCCATTTTGTAGTGTTGTTCGAATTCTCAACGGTTAATTTCATTCACTATAAAATACCCACAATTCACAGCGATTTCTAGTGAACAGCGAATGTACCCTACAATTTTTCCCATATACGACAATGCAATGCGGTCGTGTCTTAGTTAGCTCACGACTTCCATAATGGTAGCTATTGGTGGATAAAGCAGTGGCTAGCAGACAGCACCTCAGTTGACAAAACCACACTTGCACATCATTAGAATTTCAACAATTTATTTGGGATTTAACATTGAAAACTGAACATGCAAACCCGATACCACCTGAGTACATTTCAACCTGCTGTCATGAGTGCTCGGTGAGACGGATGTGTGAGGGTTGGACCTGAAATGCACGACTCAGAAACAATGACGTAAAATAAAGACCCGCAAGGGCTTTATTAGAGGAATGTTCAGGAGACGTAGTCAAACAAAAGCAAAGTCCGATAACCAAAAAATCAAGCCAATAACCAAAGTACAGTACCGAGGGAGAAGGCAGTCTCGAACTCGGTAAACCATGCAAAAAATCTAAACAAACCAGAGTAGCTGTCAGTGGGGCAGAGGTACAGGAGGACGGTAGGCAGGCTCGTAGTCAGGGACGGTGTAAGAGTCAAGACCGAAGTCTGCTCCACGGGGAGAAAAGGCAGCAGGCAAAACTTGTGGTACAAAACAGGCAGTGGTAACAAAAATGGCAGGCAGTAACAATGGTCAGTAAACAGGCTTGGGTCATAACAATGAAATCAAACACGGAAAATGCTCAAAAGTGCTATAGAAATATAAGCAACAATTTCGCAAGGACATGACAAAAACACTGAGCTTATATGGAGGTGTAGACAGGTGCAGACACTTAGCTTGAGAACAGAGCGAAACAGAAAACAGCTGAGGAGAGCGTGACAAGGTAACAAGATAATTAGTCGTTGTTAGTAATGATCCTATCCTGACCTAGCGTTAGTATATTAGTAAATCAGACATTAACTAGAAACGAAAGGAAACATGAATACACATGGTTAGCGAGTTAGTCATTAGTAAATCTCCAGCAAGTCGGCAATTATCTCATCTTCAGCCGCTTATTCCTGGTCAGGGTCGCGGGGGGGCTGGAGCCTATCCCAGCATGCATTGGGGCGAGAGGCAGGAATACATGGACTTCCATCGCAGGGCACTACATATTCACTCACACACTCATACCTACGGGCAATCTCTCCAATTAGCCTAACGGCATGTCTTTGGACTGTGGGAGGAAACTGGAGCCTGCAAACTCCACTGCCTGGACCCGAGACCTTCTTGCTGTGAGGCGACAGCGCTATCCACATCGGCAATTAGAGTTACTAAATTGCCAATCGTGCTAGCAGAAACAATAAACCTATCTAATCGTTAGTAAGTTAGTAAATGAGTAAATCAGACAAGGGGTTAGAAACAATGAGGAAGCGTGAGCGACAGCGAGAGAGAGAGAGAAAGCATGAACGCAAGATTTGCGGAAACATGAAAAAGTGTATGCTTTAAACATGAACAGAAACATAACATGAAAACAGAATCAAGACATGACATCAAATGAAACGTGACATGAATGAAACATAAAACGTGGCATAAATTACATGGGCTGCGTTCGAAACCGCTCCCTATTCCCTATATAGTGCACTATATAGTGTGGATGCCATTTTGTAGTGTTGTTCGAATTCTCAATGGTTAATTCGTTCACTATATAGTGAATGATAAAATACCCACAATTCACAGCGATTTGTAGTGAACAGCGAATGTACCCTACAATTTCTCCCGTATACCACAATGCAATGCGGTTGTGCCTTAGTTAGCTCACGACTTCCATAACGGTAGCTATTGGTGGCTAAAGCAGTGGCTAGCAGACAGCACCACAGTTGACAAAACCACACTTGCACATCATTAGAATTTCAACAATTTATTTGGGATTTAACATTCAAAACTGAACATGCAAACCCGATACTACCTCAGTACATTTCAACCTGCTGTCATGAGTGGTCGGTTTGTTTACGTGATACTGGGCGCATCCGCTTGCGTCACCTGAATATCCGGCACATTTCTTTTTACGCAAATGACGTTCAGTTGTAGTGTCTGAAAACTGTTTTATCGTTCACTACATGGAACACTATATAGTGAACACTATATAGGGAATAGGGAACGAGTGAACGAGTGAACGGTTTCAAACACAGCCATGGAATCGTGACACTCAGTTTGTTTACATGATACTGGGCGCATCCGCTTGCGTCACCTGAATATCCGCCACATTTTTTTTAGGCGCAAATGACGTTCAGTGTAGTGTCCGAAAACAGTTTAATCGTTCACTACATGGAACACTACATAGGGAACACTATATAGGGAATAGGGAATAGGGAACAAGTGAACGAGTGAACGGTTTCGAACACAGCCTCAGTCTTCTGTATTTAACAAGGATGCACATTTTTTAAATGATGAAGGTACAATATTTTGGTTTATATTAAATATATTTGATTATAACAAAGATATCTTAAATTCTGGATTTTTTTTTTTAATTAAGATTATTACTTTTGTTTGTAGATTATTACTTTTGGGGATGCACACTTGGCCAGGGAGGGTAGGTTTTACTCACCCCCACCTCATTGGACAAGTGACTCCTTAGGTTGATTGGGCGCCAACCCCAACCCCTAACCCCAACCACGATTCCCAAAGGGCTTAAACTCACAGAACTGCCCTTCATAGGAGAAACATACTAACAAACAAACAGACAAACATCCCTCATGTCTGAAACACCCTGTTTGTTTGTTAGTATGTCTCTCCTATGAAGGGCAGTTCTGTGAGTTTAAGCCCTTTGGGAATCGTGGTTGGGGTTGGCGCCCAATCAACCTAAGGAGCCAGTGCAAATGTTCCTTTCCCAAGGGGCTCACAAACAAAGGGGGAAACTTGGGAAAGGAAGATCTTTCTCTAACCTAACCCCTTAACCCTAACCCTAACTCCAAACCCCTAACCCTAGCTCTAACACTAACCCCAACACCCTAACCCTAACCCTAACGCAAACCCTAGCCCCTAACCCTAACCCCAAACGCCTAACCCTTAACCCCAAACCTAACCCTAACCCTGACCCACAATGACAGAGGATTGAACTGAAGTCATGCATTCCAGCCATCCGAGACCAGGAGAGACACATTTGCTCGCTGTCAAATCACATTACACATGAATATGAGTCTGTCATCACAAATCAAAGCCATATGACAGAGACTGAAGAGGTAAGCCTGAAGACTTCATTTATAAATAAGTATGTGTGAAGACACTTCAAAAAGACGAACTCCTGCTGAACGCCTCGTTCAAAGACGTGGAATAGAATCACACACAAAGGAGACAGGAAAGGGATGTTAAAATGCACCTCAATAGGGTGGATGGGTCGAGCACAGCCACATGTTTAGAGACAAACAGAGATGTGGTTGTTCGTAGACATAAATATAATTATGCTTTGAAACATTATGCAATGAAGTGCTGTGGAAATGTAAATCATTTCCTTTACTGATTTTGCTGTATGGAGAAAGGTGCTGTCATTTTGAATTAATTAGATGGCACAGACACAAACACAAGTACTGTATATATCAATGATGCACTGCCTCTCTCCTTCCCTCCTTTCCCCTCACTCTCTCCCCCTTTTCCCTCTCCTTCCCCATCTTCCTCTCTCCCTCCCTCCTTCCCCCTCTCCCTCTCCATTTCCCTCTCTCTCTCTCTCCCTCTCTCCTTCCCTCCTCTCTCTCTCTCTCTCTCTCTCTGCGCCCTTTCACCCCCCAATCGCCCCTCACCGCATGTGTAGAGCAAGTTGTTGTGGTAACCGTGTGCATTCCTGTTAGAATAATATAATATAATATAATATACGCCATTTAGCAGACGCTTTTATCCAAAGCGAGAATGCGCCCATGTTTGCAACAAGACACTTTTCCGTTCTTAATTCTTCCTCTTGCTCTTTTGAAATGAAGAGAAAAAAGGGGGAAAAGCTGAACTGATCCCTCCCTCTCTCTTTCCCTCTCTCTGATCTATTTTTAATTTCCTTTTCTCTTATATTGTGCCACCCCTTCACAATGTCTTAAAATCATTATCGCCTTGTTTAACAGATACCTTTATCAAACCAATTGCAAGGCATAAGACATTGATGAACAAGGGCAAAAACAATATCAAACATATAAAATGACATTTCAAGAATAATCCCCATTCATATCCCAATCATTTCAAACAAAAACAGGCCAATGACTGATAGCTATGAAAGGTTAAAAGTAATCACAGATTATTCAGGAAAATATCATATGGATTTATTTAAAACTGACACAAGCATATGTCTGTTACACTCGCATCGACTCTCTCTGTGTAAGTCAGTGTGCGTAAGTGTCTGTTTCACACTGATAGTGTGTGTGTGTGTATGTGTATTAGGGGTGTAACGGCACACGTATTCATACCGGATCATTCCGTACAGGACTTTTGGTTCGGTACGCACTGTGAATGCAATTTTGCTTTAATACTAACACACGTGCAGAACTTTTTTAAGTGTGAGGTTGCAGCAGTATTGACCAACGTTTTTTTAAAATTATTTAAGATATGTGCCTTACTTTATTCAGTAAATTATGGCCAATTAGCCGCCAAAGTTCATAATAAATGAAAAGCTATTTTATGTTTTGTGTTTATTTTCCCCCCCGCTGTACCGAAAACGTAACGAACCGTGATTTTTGTGTAACGTTACACCCCTAATGTGTATGTGTATGTGTGTGTGAAGGGGATTGTAAAAGTGAAGCAGATTGATTCCCCCCTGACCTATGGTACTGAAATGATTAATTAGCATGAGCACTGACATGGAGAGTATTTGAAAGTAATGGGCATTGAAAGCAGGACTTTAATCAGTGGTGATTGAGTGTTGATGGGATGGCAGAGAGTGACACAATGCTGTTCGTCCCAATCGTCCCACCTAGGGTTTGAGCTCACACACACACACACTCTCTCACACACACACACACACACACACACACACACACACACACACACACACACACACACACACACACACACACACACACACACACACACACACACACACACACACACACACACACACACACACACACACACACACACACACACACACACACACACACACACACACACTCACTCACTCACGCTCTCTCAGACCAGTGTATCATGGAGAGCCGATAGAGAGCAGATTCTGGTTTATGGACTTTGCATTTCCATAGAAATCAATGGAACGGCAGCTTTGGGTACACATCAGAGTGATCACACATACACACACACACATACACTTGCTTGCTTGCGGCTGTCCATCATTGCCGAAGATAACGTCACTTCCTTGGGGTGATTGGTGGATTCAGATTCAGATTCAGATTCAGATTTCTTTATTGTTACATCTGTGATACTACGTACACCAGAGTAAAAATCTTGGGCCAGGCCCCTCAACTTCGCAGCATCAGAATACACACAGAAATAGCACACTTTGTAAACAAAATAGAAATAGAATAGATAAATAAATAAAATATAAGGTAACAAAATAATTTTAAGTAGCAGCAAGTGGACTAGGGTCACAAGGCACAGTGCGGGAGTGAGTAGTGTGAGTGTGTGTGTGTGTGTGTGTGCGGGCGTGTGCGATTGTCGCCTGCGCGTGCTGAGTCTGTGCAGGTGTGTCTGTGCTCAGTCCACCTGGATGTGCAAAATGGCAGTTGGCTAGCTAGGCTAGTGGCCAGAGTTCAGTAGCCTGACAGCTTGGTGGAAGAAGCTGTCTCTGAGCCTACTGGTCCTGGCCTGGAGACTGCGGTACCGTTTGCCTGACGGTAGCAGCTGGAATACGCTGTGGTTGGGGTGGCTGGGGTCTTTGATGATGCTGTGGGCTCTGCTGGCACATCGGCTGCTGTACAGTTCCTGGATGGAGGGGAGGGCGTGCCTCCGCTGATGTGTTGAGCGGACTGCACCACCCTCTGCAGTGCCTTGCGGTTGAGGCCTGAGCAGTTTCCGTACCACGCGGTGATGTTGCCGGTCAGGATACTCTCAGTAGTGCCTCTGTAGAAGGCCCGCAGGATCTTGGGCCCCATTCCGAACTTTTTCAGCCGCCTGAGGTAGAAGAGGCGTTGTTGTGCCTTCTTGACTACGTGGCCAGTGTGGGCGGACCAGGACAGGTCCTCAGTGATGTGGACACCGAGGAACCTGAAGTCACTGACCCGCTCCACAGTGGACCCGCCGATGGTGAGGGGCTCCTGCCTCTCTCTCTCCTTCCTGTAGTCCACGATGAGCTCCTTGGTCTTATCAACGTTGAGAGAGAGGTTGTTCTCCTGACACCATTGTGCCAGGTTGCTGACCTCTCTCCTGTAGGCCGTCTCATCATTGTCCGTGATCAGGCCTATCACCGTTGTGTCATCGGCGAACTTGATCACCCTGGTGGAGCTGTGCGTGGCCACGCAGTCGTGGGTGTACAGGGAGTAGAGGAGAGGGCTCAGGACGCAACCCTGGGGGGCGCCCGGTGTTGAGGGTCAGAGGGGCGGAGGTGATGGGGCCCATCCTCACCACCTGGCGCCGGTCCGACAGGAAGTTCAGGATCCAGCCGCAGAGGCTGGGGTTCAGCCTCAGGTCCCAGAGCTTGGTGTTGAGCCTGGAGGGTATTATGGTGTTGAACGCTGAGCTGTAGTCCACGAACAGCATTCTCACATAGGTGTTCCTCTTCTCCAGGTGGGTGAGGACGGTGAGGAGTGCGGTGGAGATGGCGTCGTCCGTGGATATGTTCCGTCTGTGTATGCGAATGGTAGGGGTCCAGGGTGGGCGGTAACAGGCTACAGATGTGCTTTTTGACTAGCCTCTCGAAGCATTTGCTCACGATGGGTGTGAGTGCGACAGGGCGCCAGTCATTTAAGCCTGTTACCTTGGTCTTTTTTGGCACCGGGACAATGGTGGCTGACTTGAAGCAGGCGGGGACTATCCCAGTGGAGAGGATAGGTTGAATATGTCTGTGAATGGGCCTGCCAGCTGCGACGCACACCTTGATCACTCGACCCGGGATCTCGTCAGGTCCGGCCGCTTTGCGGGGGTTGACGCGCATAAATTCCTTCCGTACCTCATCCTCAGTGAGGACGAGGGCGGAGCTCGTGTCTGCGGAGGTTGGTGCTCTCGCCGGCGTACTGTCGTTCACCTCGAAGCGGCTGAAGAAGTTGTTCAGCTTGTCCGGGAGGGTGGCATCGTCGACAGCTGTGCAGGGTTTCTTTTTAAAGTCTGTGATGGTGTGCAGGCCCTGCCACAGGCTGCGTGGGTCGTTGTTGCTAAGCTGGCCCTCCAACTTCGCCCTGTATTCACGCTTGGCGTCTCTGATCGTCCTCCGGAGCTCGTAGCGGGCTGTTTTCACTACTGCCTGGTCTCCGGAGGCGAATGCCGTGTCCCTCTCTCAGAGCGGCTCGCACGGCGCTGTTGAGCCAGGGTTTTTTGTTTGGGAACGTGCGGACAGTTTTTGTCGGGACGTCGAGTTCGAGCAGTTCAGAACGTACCCAGACACGGCTGACGTGTATTCGTTTTACATCATTGTTTGACGCTTCACGAAACATCCGCCAGTCCAGGCCGCTCTTTCTGTCCTGTAGGGCGGCGTCCGACTCGTCCGACCAGCAGTGTACTGTCCTTGTGGTGGGGGGTGACCGTTTCAGCTTCTGCCTATAGGCAGGCAGGAGCAAGACGGAAGAGTGATCAGATTTGCCAAATGGGGCGCGCAGGAGTGGTTTGTAGGCGTCCCGGAAGGGGGAATAGCAGTGGTCTAAAATGTTATTACCCCGAGTGTTCATATTGATGTGCTGGTAGTATTTAGGCAATACTGTCCGCAGGGACGTCTGGTTGAAGTCCCCGCGATTACAATGGCGCCGTCTGGGTGTTTGTTCTCAGTCTGACTGATCATACCACACAGTTCTTTCAGCGCCAGCTCCTTACTAGCTTGCGGTGGTATGTACACGGCTACCATAACAATAACGGTAAATTCCGTGGTAGCCAGAAGGGCCGACAAGTCACTGTGAGGTATTCTAGGTCGGATGAGCAGAATGATATGGGGGATATGCTATTAGAAGCACACCAGTCCATGGAGACCATTATAGCCACCCCTCCCCTCTGTTCTTACCGGTGAGTTCCTTTGTTCTGTCTGCGCGGATACACAGAATCCAGGTGTAAATATTTGCGTCATCAGGGATCTCCGGCGACAGCCATGTCTCAGTCAAACAGATGATATTGCAGTCTCTTGTTTCTCGTTGAAACGCGATTCTTGCTCTAAGTTCGCAAAGTTTGTTGTCCAAACTCTGCACGTTAGCTAGCAGGATCGTGGGTAGCGGAGCTTTGCTAGCCCTCCGCTTCACTCTTACCAGCACGCCGGCTCTGGATCCTCTTTTCCGGCGGCGTTTGCGATTGCGACGAGAGGCCGGTGCTGCGATGTAGCCTAGCGCGAACTCCGGGTCCCAGTGTAGAAACTCCGGTTTTCCGCTGGTGTGCGGCGATTCTCTCAGTTGCAGCAGTGAGTCTCTGTCATACTTAAAATAACTGTCTACACTATTTACATAAATAATAAAAATAAATGCTAGATTTTGCAAAAAGCTGCGAGGTTTCTGAGGAGCTCCCGGCAGCGCAGCCATTCCGTCCGGCGCGCATGCGTGTGTTTCGGAGTGTCGGAGTGTTGTGCCTACCGCTGCTGATGGCAGTGCCATTGGAGGTGGCTGTGAAGCCCGATCCTTGACCCACAGCTGGGGCACATGAGTCTGGTGATGCTTGGGGTTATTGCGCATGGTGATTCCTGCGCTGTCGTTGCGCTTCTCTCTCGGACGTGCGTTTTGATTCTAGGAGGTCGACGCCAGAGTTCAAGGATGCAGTCCAGGCTCGGCGGTCCATAGCGGTTGCTTCAAGATCCCCTGGCTTTATTCCACACTTCTTAAGTGACTCTTTAAGATGGTCCTTGTACCTCCGTTTTTGGCCTCCAGGTTTCCTGCTGGCTCCCAGGAGCTGACCATATAGGGTCTGTCTTGGGAGGCGATGTTCAGGCATCCTAATGACGTGCCCAACCCAGTGGAGTTGGCGCTGCAGCAAAGTTGCTTCCACACTGGTTGTCGGGGTATGTTGAAGGATGGTTATGTGGGGTATGCGGTCCTGCCAGGTGACTTTTAGTATGCGCTGGAGGCACTTGATGTTAAACGCTTCCAGCTGGCGTATGTGGCGTCGGTAGGGGTCCATGTATCAACACTGTACAATAAGGTGGAGACGCAGACTGCTTGGTAGACTGCTACCTTTGTAGACAGCTTTAGGTTGCTGTTCTCAAAGATGTGAGAGCGCAATCTGCCATAGGAAGAGGAAGCACGATTGATTCGTGCTTGGATGTCATCATCAATTTGGCAGTTTGATGCAAGGATGTTGCCAAGGTAGCAGAACTGGTGGACCACCTTTAGTGGGGTGCCATGGATACTGAACACTATGGGAGTGGATACAAGAGCTGAAGTCTGGACAATAATTTCTGTCTTCTGGGTGTTGATCTGAAGGCCAATGGCACTGTAGATTTCAGCTACTGTGTCCAGAGCGTGTTGCATTGCAGCAGGGGTGTGGGCAAGGAGAGCGCAGTCATCTGCATATTGAAGCTCATGTATGGTGGTGGTTGTGGTCTTGGTGAAGGCTTGTAGACGGCAGAGGTTGAAAGGGTTGCCGTCAAGGCGAAACTGAAGCTGGACCCCGTCATCATCGGCTTGGAGGGACTTGTGTGCAAGGAGAGTTAGTGCTGCCAGAAAAAGATTGAAAATAACTGGAGCAAGTACGCAACCCTGCTTTACTCCTACCTGTACGGGGAAAGGTGGGGATTTTTGTCCGCCGATGAACACACAGGCTTGCATGCCAGTGTGCAGCTGTTGTAGGACGCTCAAACATTTGGGTGGAACCCCAAACTTCAGTAGAAGTGATAGCTTGCGCAAAGAATGGATTTAACGTGAAGAGAGGGGTGCGCAGTCTCCACAGCTTGGCTTCACACCACCATATTCCGGTGGCAAGAGGTGACTCAAGACGACCTTCTGGTGGAGGAAGTTGCAGGGGGCTGTCAGGTCTCGGTTTGTCGATCCTGCCTCTCATGCGCTCCCAGACACGGTCTTGCCCACGGGAAAGGTCCACAGGGAAGGTGGAAGGCTGCAGGCTTAGTTGATAGTGGTCTGGTCTCGCCATGTCAAGGAGAATCATAGGGTGCATGTGGAGTTTTACTTGGAGCTAGAGGAGCCACTCAGCTAGTCCCTCCACACCTGATTAACCTCTGCTGTTTTGGTCCGCGGCTACTCATTCGTCAGGAAGTACCTGCTTAGTTCGTAGCTGTCCTCCATATCTGAAGGAACTCCCACTATCCGCCACCTGTGGACGCGGTTGGTAGCAGCAAGCCAACAGCCCCAACACACACACACACACACTCACACAAGGGCAAAAACAATATCAAACATATAAAATGACATTTCAAGAATAATCAGATCATTAACTCATCTAAATATATATTTGTATGTGCTGTATATGTCCACCCCAGTGAGTCTCCTTATTACAATGAGCAGATCTTCTCCAGTCTCCACACTGAGATCAGCCACTTCCAGAACCAGGGGAGTGTGCTGATCTGTGGGGACCTGAATGCACGAACAGGCTCCCTGCCTGACTATACCTCTGACACAGGCAACACTCATATTTGGTCAGAAATATCCTAAAAACATAATTGACTGTCCCAGAAACAGCCCTGACCTCCAGTCTTGGTCTGTACATTGTCAATGGTAGGGTAAGAGGGGACTCTCTTGGACAGTACACCTATGGTTCATCTCTTGGCTGTAGAATTGTTGACTATGTGATCACGGATTTGGATCCATTCTCTTTCAGAGCATTCACAGTCAAGCCACTAAACAAATGTCAGATCACAGCCAAATTACTGTGTACCTAATAAGGGCAGAAACAACTAACACACATACACAGCCCAGTATACTGTACAGATGGGCCCAAAACAGCAGAGAGGAATATCAAAGAGCAATTTGTGAACCTAAAATTCAATCACTTTTAAACAGTTTTCTAATTAACATTTACCATCACAATAGGGAGTAAATCTGGCCGTGGAGAACATAAATGACATATTTGACAATTTGACGTCAATAGCCAATCTGAAATCTTAAAAAACAAAAAAGACAAGAAAACAAAAAATGGTTTGATTCAGGTTTGAAAACCAAGAACATAAACAACCGGAAAACCAAGATTCATGCCTTGGTTATTGTGAAGCATTAAAACAATACAAGAAGACACTCAGAAAGAAGACAGAACAAGTATACTCAAAATCAACTAAAAACAATATCAATCAATCAATCAATCTTTATTTTTGTATAGCGCCATTTACAAACAGGTTGTCACACAGCGCTTCACAATTGGCATTTTCCAGAGGGAATCAAAAAACCAGAAAACCATTGGAGCCAATGTAGGAAACTGGAAAATTATTCCCTGACCCCTTAAAAGGCGGTCGAGATGAACTCCTGGAAAATTGTGGGATACAGAGAAATAGAAGAATAGAACAATAGAAGAATCCATTCACTCAAATCACTTCTGGGACAATTGTAATTCCTTACAAAATAAACAACCTAATGAATTGACTGTCCAAAATGGAGATATATGGAAAACTCATTTTGAGAAACTGTACTGCAAAATAACAATGAACCCAGAACAAAATCAAATATATGAAGAAATGAATAATATGGAATCCACAATTAAAGAATACCAAAATCCATTAGACTACCCAATTACAGAAAAATAATTAACGGAAAAAATTCAGGACCTACTGCCCAAAAAGGCATATGGAGCAGATGGCACCCTGGACGAAATGCTCAAAAATTCTGACAACAAATTTAGATTGGCCATACAAAAACTGTTCAACTTGATTCTGAGTGTTGGATATTTCCCTGACATCTGGAATAAAGGAATCCTAACGCCCACTTTGAAGAGTGGAAACAAATTTGACCCTAACAATTACTGAGGCATCTGTGTAAGCAGTAATCTGGGGAAGGTATTGTGTTGTATCATAACACCATATCATCATCACCTCCTTATCAAGCACAATGTCTTGAGTAAAAGTCAAATTGGATTCTTACCAAATTACAGAACATCAGATCATATTTTCACCCTGCACACCCTAATTGACAAGCATGTTATCCAAAACAAAACCCACATTTTTGCCTGCTTTGTAAATTTCCAAAAGACTTTTCATTCTATTTGGCATGAAGGTCTATTCTTTAAACTTATTGAAAGTGGTGTAGGGGGAAAGACATATGACATAATAAAGTCTATATATACATATAATAAATGTGCAATTAAAATTGGAGACAAACAAACAGAATACTTCATTCAAGGGTGTGGTGTGAGGCAGGGCTGCTCAATTTCACCGACCCTCTTCAATATTTATATTAACAAATTGGCAAAAGTACTAGAACAATCTGCAGCACCTGGTCTCACTCTTTATGACTCTGAAATTAAATTCCTACTTTACGCAGATGACCTTGTTCTGCTGTCACCAACAAAAGAGGGTCCACAACAGAACCTTGATCTGTTACAATAGTTCTGTCAGACCTGGGCCCTGTCCACTAACCCCCAAAAGACAAAAATACTAATATTTAAAAAAAGGCCCAGATGTCAGGGAAACAAATACAATTTCACCCTAGGAACAACTAAAATTGAGCAAACAACCAACTATACATAGTTGAAAATCAGTTCCATTGGAAATTTCAGTTGGGCCATTAAGGAACTGAAAGAGAAATCAAGAAGAGCTTTTTATGCCATTAATAAATCTATTAATTTTGACATCCCAATTAGGATCTGGTTCAAAATATTCCAATCAGTCATTGAACCTATTGCACTGTATGGCAGCGAGGTGTGGGATCCACTCACAAAACATGAATTTGGAAAATGGGACAAAAATGCAATTGAAACCCTGCATGCAGAGTTCTGTAAAAGCATCCTTCAGGTCCAGAGGAAAACACCTAATAATGCATGCAGGGCAGAATTAGGCCAATATCCTTTATTGATTCACATTGAAAAAAGAGCCATAAAATGTTGGAAACACCTAAAAATGAGTGACTCCAACTCATCACTTTAAAGCCCTGAAAAGCCAAGAAATGAACATCGAGAAGAGTCCCCTCAGCCAACTGGTCCTGAGGCTCAAAACATTAACATCTACTAGCCCAACTACCAACATCCAGCTCAGAGAATTAGACCCAACCAAATTATTAATAAACAAAAATAAATATATATAACCTATTGGGGTGAAAACCCCCAAATAAACTTCAATGCTATTTGGCTCTAAACAGACAGTGCACCATGGCAGACTATCTGACCACGGTGAATGATATCAAACTGACAAAAACCATGACAATGTACAGACTCTGTGAGCACAGCCAGGCTATAGAGTAGGGTCGCTACAGGCAGATCTGGCTACCCAGAGAGGCAGACTCTCACTGCAGTCAGGGTGAGGTAGAGACAGAGCTGCACTTTCTAACCAACTGTGACAAATGCAAGGAAATTAGATCAGAATATTACCCAAAATGTACACAAATCTTCCCCAAATTTCTAAATCTCAAACACCATCAACTGCTCCATTTTTTATTGGAGGAAAAGATGGAATGTGCAAAATTGGCAGCACAATATGTAGCCACCTGCCAGAAATTGAGGGGCAAGGAATGACTACTCATAACTTGTAATTCGTTCGTTAATGTCATATTGTGTGTTATGTCTAAAAATGTACACCTTTTGAGTGTGTATGTAAATGTCTTATGTAAATCTGTCGATGTGTTATGTCTGTAATTGTAAATGTGTGCTTTGGCAATATAAGAGTGATCTTGTCATGCCAATAAAGCTATTTGAATTTGAATTTGAATTTGAGAGACAGAGAGAGACAGAGAGAGAGAAAAAAGAGAGAGAGAGAGAGAGAGAGCGAGAGAGAGATTTATATCAGAGAACTAAAGTGGCACGATCGGGATTCTTAATCCTTGCTACGACAACCAGTCACCTGGCAACGGGGTACACAATAGCCTGGTAACCTTGGCGACCGTGTGTCTTTCAGTCTGTCTGGAAGCCAAGACAGACAGACAGAGAGAGAGAGGGGGGGAGTGGCATCATCCATGCATAAAGTTTACATTATGATTTCAAATACAACAAGTGTGTGTGTGTGTGTGTATGTGTTGGGGATCAGGATGATATATTGCAGGAGATGGTCAGTCCCACGGGACCACAGTGATTTCTGCTCTCCCTCCACAGCTATTTACAGACAGAGAAGCTATACTGAACATTGGGCCATCTGAATAAACACCACACTCACTCACACACAGACACACACACACGCACACTCACTCACTCACTCACTCACTCACTCTCACACACACACACACACACACACACACAGACACATACACACACTCACTTACTCACTCACTCACAACACCACCCTGTCCGCCCCTCTCCTGTTCCATTTCCACAACCCCCCCCCCATGTCAGCCAGCTGAATCTCTCCCTCTCTCTTTTCCTCCTCCCTCCTTCTCTCTCTTTTCTCTCCGCTGGAACGGAGTCAAAGCTGTGACCCCCCTCACTGCACCTGCGAGTCTAAAACCTGATACAGCTGCTTCTGTCTCAGACTCAAACCATTATTCACTTTCTTTACACTTTCACATTCATTTGGGTTAAACAAAACCCACCCAGCACTCACCCCCCACCTCCCTGTTTCTCTGTGGACTTATTTCTAACAACTGCAGCACCAGTACAATTCCCTCAAACAGGTGTAGGAACATACAAATTGCTTCTCTGAATGAGACTTCTCTTGAAGTTCTCATCTTTCTTCAAGTTTTCTCATTAAGATATCGTTCTGTGTTTTTGGGACTCCCTCTCCCCCTCTCTCTAAGGCACCTAGGGCCTCCAGTCTGATTAGGAATACAGTGACCCCCTTTTCTTGGTGCTATTAGAGGACGCTGTCCCTCCCAGGGGACGGGGGTGGAAACAATGGCTGGAAATGGGACAGCAGACATTTCACAGCGCAGCCGAAAAACGCTGCATTTACACACGCGAGCATCTGCGTGCGTCTGGCAGGATAGAGACAGCGGCCTTCGTTAGGGGAGAGGGGGAGACGAACCCAGACAAGGAACTGGGCATGGGCATTAGCAATACAACTGCCATTTGATATTTATGTGCAATTCTTCATCCAGACAACGGCTTCTTGTAGGGCTTACTCTACTATGAAGGCATGAAAGTAATTCTATTTATGTGAGAGATTAATCAACAGAATCTGAAATATTATTCAGTACAGAGTGACCTTGTCCTTCTCTGTGCAGAACACACTTTTCTTCTGAAACTACTTATAATTAACTACACACCATTTTATTTTATTTCATTGTTGACTTCATGTTGTGTTCATAAAATACTGAAAAGCAGTCACAGTGGACTCAAGAAACCGTCAAGCAAATCAAAAAGTAATTAAATAGTTCTGAATGCAGCACGAATCATTACAGGCAACAAGTGACTTTGGCAGTGTTGCAGTTCGCCAGCAGAGGGCAATGAACATCTGAAAAGTTGTGTCTGAGTTAAAGGAGGACTCGTGCTCTCTCTCACACACACACACACACACACACACACACACACACACACACACACACACACACACACACACACACACACACACACACACACACACACACACACACACACACACACACACACACACACACACACACATAAACACACACACATACACATGCACACACACACATACATACATACACATATACATACACACAATATAAGCTACAGAACAGGACACAATACATTGATAGCAGTGAAAGGTTTGGGGTTGTAATTCATAAAATGAGACACCCCCCCCCCACACACACACACATAAACATACTCACAGTCAAGCAAAGATGTACATCACATTCAGTGGTGTATTTATTGTTGAGTTGGTTTTATTTTGCTAATTGAATCTGGATTACGAATGTTCTTTTGTTTTGTTATAATTCAGTCTGGAAGAAAACCCAGTTTCCAGCGGACCGGGCGGATTGGAAGATTGTGGGGCCGAGGAGAACTGGGAAAACCAGGGGAACTAGGTGGGCTGAATATGCAAATGCTTTCAACTGTTTAACTAAACTCACAGACACATACAACACAAATACACACACTCACACGCAGACACATACAACACAAATACACACACACACACACTCACACACAACACAAACACACACTCTCACACAAGCACACACACACCCGCATGCACACAAGCATGCACAAGACACAAAGCAATGTTATCAAGCATTTCTACATTGTAACCAAGGACTGTTTGGAGTGAGAGGGACAGTGAATGTGTGTGTGAGAGAGATAGAGGGAGGGAGGGAGGGAGGGAGGGAGAGAGAGGTCACTCAGAGAATTCCCAGAGTGAGCATTATGCGTTGAAGGGGGGTGAGTGCAGAACAGCTCTTTTCTCTCCTTCTCCCCACTTTGGATCACTGGGCTTTGTGTTTTCACTGGAATGAGCAAATGCTGTCGCTATTTTCCTGAAAGCTTTTCACCACGTTATATGCATGCAAGTGTGTGTATGTTCTGCAGGGATTTGGTGGCATGGAAGCATATAGAGAGGCTGATGTTATGTAATTCATAATGACCTTAAAGCCGGAGCAACAAGACGGGCTGTACTTTTTCACAATCGAAAAGGTAAGGCCCAAAAAAAAACAATCCCCAAAGTCTACGTCAACCACGTCGGAAAAGCACGAGTCAGATCAACACGTCATAGAGAGAACGGAAGAGGGGATTATGACGTTACACTGCACTGAAATGCATTGAGCATATAGCTACAATATTCTACAATCTTAGAAATAACTTTATTAATCAACATGACAAACCATCTGCTATGTATTCTATCACACGTGATGGTTTTTAAAATCATTTGCTAGACCGTTTTGCGATATTCATAGGGAAAGCAACTAGCTAGCTACCTAGCTAACGTTACTACCGGCTAGCTACTGCTAATGTTAGCTATGCTTCAGCACAGGCTAGATTTGTTCCACTGTATGATCCAGCTGTCTTTATATTAAACATTTTCTACATACCATGTCTATGTCTTTTCCATTTCTTTTGTTTTAATCACAAGCAGCTAGCTAGGTAATTTTATAAATCAACATAGCTCAGTTATGGTTTATAATTATAAACACATCGTTATTGTAATATAGGCGCTAGCTAGCTTAGCTGCACTGGTATCATATGACATCCAAAATATTATGCATCTTCCATCCGCCTACCTACTGTACCTGTGCGATGGGAAAAATGTCTGACAGCGAGAACAGCCACAGTCCGCAGTCCTCGTCTCATCCTGATGTTTTTATCGACGAGAGTGGCAATGCCCAAATGGAGATCGCATTAGTGATCCAACCATTTAGGTTTGAGCCTGAAGCACGGGCACCCGTTCGAGCGGTAGCCCCCTCCCTATCCGCGACCAGGCCTTAGCAGGAGTGGGAAACATTAATTGGTAAAGTGAACGCTATAACGTTAACTCCTTATAACGTGAATCATGAAAACGCCCGCATAGATCAATACCGTAAATACATTTGTTTAGCATTATTAATTCGTTTCATATTCAGTGCCCGTAAAATCAATAGTAAAAGTGGGAAAACTATATTTCTGTTGTAGGTGCACCTGCAACAACTGTGTTGCGATGACCATGCATAATGAGAGTGTCTGCTGTTGTGAGTACAGGCAGACACTCAACACTATGCGTGAGTCCGTCCAACAGTGCGAGTGTATTACCGTACACCCAGGGTTTGCAACTGTTTGCCTGGACGTTCATGTAGCTGCAGTGCTAGCAGCTAGCTCCAGATTGTGTTCTATCTATTACGTCACATAAATTGCATTGTGGGTAGATTTACGAAGATTTGGCAGACTCTTGAGTTATGTTTTTAAGCTTCAAATATGCATATGTGTTTTCAAATAAATATGATCACAAACTTACTATGATATAGTTAGGGGGTATTTGCAGGGCCGCGTTAAGCCTCCTCGGGGTCCAGGGCTAACACACCTACCGGGGCCTTATGTCCACGATTTTCAACTGGAAAAGTAAAAGCACATTGTACACCAGGCCTGGCAACGATAAAGACATGCCGCAAATTCGACAAATAGGCCTATGACAAAGGATATCAGAAGTAGATAGTGAATATGTTACAGAATGAGACGTCCAATTGAAAACTTTGAACGTTGTAATGTATTAAAAGCCGTCAAAGAGCACCGACTCTTATATTACAGTGCTCTCAAAATATTCACGTCTGTTACCCGAACGCATGAGTTCAAGTTCAAGTCATGACCAACCTTACCCAGCACGGCAGAATAATGAAAGGGAGTAATAGCCTAGTGTACAAAGTAGGCCTACAAACCAGAAATTTGACCACAAATGACAATGCACAAAACAATACACTTCCCGTTCAACCACTAGCACCAACAAAACAAGCATTGATATAAATGATTTAATGTTACTCACCTATAGGACAAAGTATCATACTTTGTGTAAGTTAATTGAGCTACCGTTTTAATTTCAACACGTAGCATTAACACCTGCATCTAATTATACAATAAATACGAATGTATACAGCAAACTTGACATGCTAATTTAAGTTTATACTGGCTTTTAAAAAATACTTTTGTCCAAACATTGCTACAAATTACAGGCCAACTTGCTAGAGAACATTAGGCTATTAAATTGCGTTGTTATTGTTCAGCTAGCTAACGTTACTTACTTAGGAGCACAACTAAGCTATTCGGTCATGCAAAATTAGCCCACTTCATTTTCTTCAGTCGAACTCGAATTAAGATGAATTTATCTGAAATAGTTTGTTGACAGTTATAAAATGGTGGTTGCTGGGGGGGGGAATAGGCTACAACATAGTTTTTTGCAGCGAAACCCGTTATAAATAGTAATTTATTACTTTCTGGTTGGACAGGTGGCTCAGGTTATAGCTCTAGCTAAGTGCGTTTCTCTCGCCAATTTCAGCAACTAAAGTATCAAAATGTTATCGCACATGAAATTGACATAAGTCATTTTCTAATTTCACTAAAGCAGAACGACAGTGTGCATACATGTAGCGACGTGATTGCGCCGCACAACACGTTTACCTCTGCTCGTGACGCTACAACAACAGATGAAAGTCCTCCAACACACCGAGTTGGACCGACGGTGATTTCCACTTGTAAAATCCAGCTCCCGAGACAAAGCCGTCCTTACGCAAAAGGGAACAGACTATACAAACACACTCTCACTGACACTGATTGTTGCGACAGGACAATGTGGACTACTACAGGTGGGAAAGTGGACTAAAATGTACAGTAACAATCAAAACACTATAAACCCGCATGCAAAAATGTAGGCCTAAAGTAATCTGCTATTCCCGGGGCCCCCTGGGCTGCAGCCCATGTTGCCCAATAGGTTACAGTTTTTTTCGATTGCATAAACACTAAAATCAAAAGTATTACACAATTATCAAAACCTTACACTCAAGGAGCAAAACATCGGCCCAGATTTGCACCACTATAAGCACAATGTCAGCCTCACACTTTTTGCAAAACAATAGACACAGTGATTTGCAAAACACTAAACACACTTGTATACATTAGACACAGAAGTATATCATGATGTCACTCCCTTGCAATTCCAAAGCACTGACTGTCAAATTACCACACCTATGAGCCAATTAGTTAAACACAGCCATCAGGTGCGCAAACACATGATTGCTTAATTGTAGACACACCAATCAGGTTTAAGCACTATAAAAATGCAGCAGGTGAGTTCACCTGTCTTCAAACAAAATGGAAGGAGTCAGAAGAAGAGTGTGGGTGAGAGGGGGAATCCACGGAGGAGGAGAAGGAGGTAGAGGAAGAGGAAGAGGAAGAGGCGGAGGCCTTGCCAGAGGTAGAGGCCGAGGTGGAGGTAGAGGAAGAGGAAGACCTGAAGCAGGAGGAGAACGTGCTCAAAGAAGAAGAGGACCACATTTATCAAATGAAATTCGCACAACACTAGTTGACCATGTCGTGAACCACGGATTGATACTGAGGGAGGCTGGACTAAGAGTTCAGACAAATCTTAGCAGATATACAGTGGCATCTGTCATTAGGACATTTCGACAAGAAAACAGGTAAAGAAAATCTGTCTACAGTTACAGTAATCAGCTGCTTATTGTATGCACCATATCAGTGACATTTTCTGTAGGTTACATGTATTTTTTTCTACATAGGATTGGGGGTGAGAACGACAAGGAGGAAGGGGGCTCATATTCACGCAAGAACAAGAGAGAGAGATCATAAACATGGTTTTGGCCAATAATTCTATCAGGCTCAGAGAAATTCAAGCCAACATTATCGGTGACCATGCCATTTTCAATAATGTCCATCAGGTCTCTCAGTCAACACTGGCACGCATCCTGAAAAGACATCAGGTTCAAATGAAACAACTTTATCAAGTGCCTTTTGAGCGGAATTCAGAGAGGGTCAAACAGCTGCGGCATGAGTATGTGGAGGTATGTATTGTTCACTTTAGCACTGTGATGTTGCATACTGCACACGTAACCTTTTTACATGTAAATTTACTGTATACTAGATCTATTCTGAACTACACAATCTTGTCTTTCACTGTATTTCAGAGAGTTTTACAGAAGGATGCTGAGGAAATCCCGCATTAATTCATATACATAGATGAGGCAGGGTTCAACCTCACAAAAGCAAGAAGGAGAGGCAGAAATATCATTGGCCACAGGGCTATAATCAATGTCCCAGGGCAACGTTGGGGGAACATCACCCTTTGCGCTGCCATTACACAGAATGGGGTCCTCCTCCGTCATGCCAATATGGGCCCTTACAACACACCTCACATTCTCACATTTTTGGACCGATTGCACAACATCATCACAGCAGTAAACCAAATGCACTAGATACAATACATTGTCATCTGGGACAATGTGTCATTCCACCGCTCTGCTCTGGTCCAGAACTGGTTTCAACACCATCCACAGTTTACAGTACTATACCTTTCACCATACTCTCCGTTTCTAAACCCAATCGAAGAGTTTTTCTCGGCATGGCGGTGGAGGGTTTACGATCTCCGGCCCCAGGCTCACGTACCCCTCATTCAGGCCATGGAGGAGGCCTGTGACCAAATCGACGCCGCAGCTGTGCAAGAATGGATTCGACATTCAAGACGGTTCTTCCCACGTTGTCTTGCCAATAAGGATATCGCCTGTGATGTTGATGAAATTATCTAGCCAGATCCAGCTAGGCGAAGAGATAATGTCTAGTATTTTCTGTACTGTATTTTCAGTTTTTTTCAGAATTTATTTTTTAGGGTTTTTTTTAACTGTAATTGTAACCTGTACTGGATACAGTATTTTATGTTTGTCTGATATTTGCTGAGCTTACAGTGTTATGCACACTACTGTAGTAGCATGAAAACTGGGACATGTTTTGTTGTGATTCTCCATGTTGACATGTTGACTGATTTAGGTATATGGAGAGAAATAAATTATATTTTCATCAGTCTGCAGCATTGGTCTTGTGTAGTGTTTGGTGAATTTATTGTATATTTGCACTTTCTCTGTGTACTTCACTTACAGTACTCTATTACTCTATCTAAACTGAGAAGTAGAATTGCTAAAAGTGTTTTAGGTTAGCAACAGCAGTGTGTAACTGGTTCACACAGAATTAAGTCATATGAAACGTGTATGTTTCATATGGTAACAAAATATGGTTTTTTATAAATTAGTGTATAGTTTTTACAAGAGTGTTTCATTTTGCAAAGGATCTGAGGCGTTCTGCTAATTGGGTGTGTGGTTGTGCTAATTGTGTGTAGTGTTTTGAAAAACAGGGCTCTGTTTTCAAAATCGTGCTTAAGCAATCAAAAAAAACTGTAACGCGGGCCAGGGTATTTGAGAGACATGTGTCATCACTTTTGCAAGGAAATTTTGCTGGTACCTACACTTTAATAGACTCACTACCCTGTGTGCTTCTCAGAATCACAACTCCGCACCCAACTGAACTCTACAGCACCAGACAGGACCAGCCTGCACATCCTGTTCAGTACCTATGTGTGTGTGTGTGTGCGTCTCTCTCTCTCTCTCTGTCTCTCTCTCTCTCTCTCTCTCTCTCTCTCTCTCTCTCTCTCTCTCTCTCTCTCTCTCTCTCTCTCTCTCTCTCCATCTCTCCTCAGTACAGCCTGAGAAATCACAGCCCATAGGTAAGCGCTGTCTAATCGACTGCATTGATTCAACACAAAAGATAACCTCTCACCCAGCTTAAATCCTCAAAATTCAGCGGCACACACAAAGGAAAACCGAAGGAAGCCAGTTCAAGTAAGGCCTGATATTATGCATGTGTTAAATCTTAAACTGGAGTGAAAATTGAAATCAGGTTGGAGATCAAACTAGTATGATTGAGACAGGAGAGCAGGTGCACACGGCTTCATTTAGTCTCTCCATCCAGAATGGACAGATAGAGAGAGGAAGAGAGAGATTGGTGGACAGAGAGAGGGCAAGACAGAGAGAGAGAGAAACAGAGGTTCCAGCCAAAGTCAATTGAACAGATAATGTCAATCGATTTTGTGCTTCCTCTGTGCTCCATAGGGAGAGAGTGACATTTGAAGGCATATTTCATTTTGGGGGAAATCTGTTTGCCATAGAAACAGCCAGCTTGACAGAATAGTGACAGCTGTGTATTTCTGCTGAAAAAGAAATATATTATACATTGTGTGTGTGTGTGTGTGTGTGTGTGTGTGTGTGTGTGTGTTTGGGCGGCATATTAGAATTATTTATAGCAGCGAACAAAATCCGGTGGCCTTCACATTGAGCCTGGAGCCATGACAGGGTGGGAAGACAAATTAAAAATGAAAGACATTTAAAGCGAAATTCTCCACAAGGCCAGCCTCAGATGTGCAGGAGACCCAGAAGAACAGAAGTTGTAATCATTCAAAACAGGAGAGACAGGTGTGCGTGTATGTGTGTGCGTGTGAGTGTGTGTGTGTGTGAGTGTGTGAGTGTGAGCGTGTATGTGTGTGTCCTTCAGTCTATCCCTCTTCACACCAGCTGTCTCACGAAACCTGTGTGCTTTCAGCCATGTTTTCACTGACCCACCTTAGCTGTAGGTCAGCAGTACCTTCGGCGAGCTGGACGCAAATGGAACCGGGCCGAGCCGCCAGTGTGCTGGCCAATCACAGGCTTGATTGAGGTTTCACCCCAAGATCAAACAGAAGCTGCTGTGTTTATCCTATAAAGCACCAAAAGCAGAAAGTGCCTTTCTCAATCCTTATTCCCAGCTACTAAAGTCTTGTTCACATAGCATTGATAGCTCACACTAGAAAGGAACATTTCATTGGCTTGCTGAACACTGTATTTGTGTGATTTTATAATTATTATAATGACAATAACAATGATTATTACAGTTTTTTTCAACTGCTAACATGCATTGGTCAAAACTGAAGTCACATTGTCAAAACTCTTCACACAGTCAGCGAAACAGAAGTCTATGTGGACCAAACAATTAATCATTTTTCATTGCTTTCACACAAAATGCATTCAATGACCACATTTTCCAAAATCCATGAACTCTTTTCTCATTCATACTCCACCACCTGCAAAACACTATATATTTGCAGCACATTTTTCAAATGCTAACACACTGTTTTAAAAACTGTTAAAAACGCATTCAAAACAGAATTACGTCACAATGTGTGCAGCACTGTCCAATGATGGTTTGCTGTTACACAAACCACTCATTGGCCCCTACAATACAGAGAGGCTCATTTCTTTTCTGGATGACCTGCATAATCGACTTGTGCTAGCGGAGGAGAGAGGGGCAGGAAACTCCCCTACCTTCATTGTTGTGTGGGATAATGTGGCATTCCACCACTCTGCTGCAGTCACAGACTGGTTTGCTGCACATCCCAGGATGTTAGTACTATTCCTGTCTCCATACTCCCCCTTCCTAAACCCCATAGAAGAGTTTTTCTCTGCTGGCTGTCGGGTGTAGGAAAAGTAATAAACTAATTTGCATGTTGGACAAGACTGGAAGAAACTGCATGTACAGCCGAACTGATAGCCGTCTGGCCAACACTGGCTACCAAACCCAGGATATCGCTCACGGTATCGCCTTCGGCGTCCAGTTATGTACTCCATTTTCTGTAGTGCAAATGCAAAGAATAAAACCCTTTTACATAAGAAAAACAATGTGCATACAAACATATATTTATTTAACAGGTGTATCTTACTGAACGGTAGCGATGGGTGGCCTGCTGGCTTCAGTCTTTCATGTCCGTGCATTGAATAACCACAAGCTGTGGTGAAATAGTTTTTAGCTTAATTGATTACAGCTTGCAAGTTACCCATGGATTGGACGATTTGCACAGAGCGCCAGCGTTTGCGATAAGAGGTGGTCTAGTTGGACGTTAACGCAAACTCATTATTTGACACCAAACTTGCCTAGCGCCAACTGTTTTCATTGTCACACCCCCTATTGCACTGCCCAACCCATAGTCATGCAAACGCCTTCATTGCGCACCACGAAATTGCCAAACTCGGCGGAGACAGGAAATATTCAGTTTGCGGCAGATGAAACTGGCAATTCCCCAGCGCTAGGTCATAACGCCGCTTAGCACCAGCACAAAAATAGGGCCCATAGTATTTGTCAAACACAACATCAGAAAACCATTACAAAACTCAACACACATTATGAAGATCAGCATACAGCACTCACTTCACACCCAGCACTCATCAGAAGTCTTAATGGTTTCTTAAGCTGTGCTCGCTACAACTCTGCTGTCAATTTGGGAGAGGGTAGACCCTAACCCTAGTACACTAACCCTAACCCAAGCATGCGCTCTCCTCTGAAACACGTACACATCCACACACTAGAACAGTGCCTTAACAGGATGCAGGCTATGGGTCTCATCCACACACTAGAACAGTGCCTTAACAGGCCGAGTCCCCCAGCAGTATGGGGACTGTGATGTTTGATTCACTCTTCAGGGTGATACCTTCACCTCCATACTTGTTAAATCTAACACATTGACCTGTACGGGATCACAGTCCATGGCTAAGCCCTTTTTTAGAGAGGCAGGGCTGTGAGGATCATTCCAGCTACTCTCTCGATTGGTCTCTGTTCCCACACCCACACTGTCACGGAATGCACCACCAGCCATGCGTGGGTGGCACTAAATAAACAAACGTGATCCCCTCGCCCCCCCCTTGTCCCCTGTGCCCCTCCTGTCAGGCCCCAGATGGCCCCGTGCCGTGCGTATGCGGTGGGCAGGGCTTCCAGCAGCTTGGGGGCGGAGTCGTCTGAGAATGCATCTGCCACTCACCATGGCCTTGCTGACTAATGCCCCCCCACATGACCCCCCCTGCCCAGTCTGAGAGAGCCCAAACCAGCTGCAGCCCAAATCAGCCCCCTTCACGGCCTAGCCCAAACCAGCCGCCTCAGAACTGCCAGCAGACAGCGGGAGCCATGTATCGATCAGCCCAGCACAGCTGCTAATCCGAGGCCTTTAGAGGCCGAGGTTTAGAGACCAAGCTTTCTCACATTTCCCTCAAGCTGTCTCCAGACTATCAACACAGCCAAAACACCTGCTGTGCCCATCGATTGTTCATTGACCCATTGTGTTTAACGTCCACTTTCAAATGTGTACCTTGACTTGTTTTTTAGCCCCAGAGGGAGGGAGTGGTGGAGCCCAGACGTCATAGGACTGGTTAAGATCTGTTCTGTTCAATGGACCAGGAGCATCTTAGAGCTCAGAGATCTCAGAGATCACAGATCACAGAGATCCAGCACAAGTGTAACGTGGTTTGCGAGTGTAATAAGATAATAATAATAATAATATGTATTTTAGACCTTCATCATATTCCTACATGCCCCACCATCAAACCTCCTGCTTGTTCTGACAGCCTTTTCATTTGATTATTGTTTTATTTTGCTCCCCCACATTTTCAAATGTTTTTAAAAGAAAAATAACTAAAATAGATGTAAAACCCCACAGAATGTGCAATGTAGAACAGGTTATTGACATCTTAATACAATAATGGAAAATAAACATAATTATCTTGATTGTTATAATTATCTCTAGCCCTGCGGCCCATTATAAATTATTCATCTGGTGGTTAATTAAATGGATATGTCTTGCGTGTGTCTCAGGCACAACAATGAGAGGTAAACGACAGTTTCTGGCACAGCCAGGAGGAAGATAAGAAGCGGAAGACCTCTACGATGGGGGTGCCATGGAAATGCCGGGTGCTGATCTGGGGACAGTATTCATCCTACAGCAACACCACTAAACATACCTTACAGTACATTCACTTTATTCTGCTCTACATCTTAATGTACAGTCACTTTTCAAAACTACACTGATATTAATTATATTCTGTTATACTGAAATCACAGTCTAGTCCCTTAATTCTATTACACAGACATTACAGTGCATTTCCCATATAACCCCCACTGATATTAATGTTCAGGATTATTATATTGTGTTATACTGAAATCATAGTCCAATTCCTACATTTTACCATACGGATATTACAGTCCATCCCCAACTTAATTACGCATTGATATTCATGCCCAATAATGATTTATTATGTTACACTGACATCATAGTCCTGTCCATACATTCTATAAAATTGATATTCGACTCATATTAATACCAATACAATGTATTGATATGTATCAAAGTCATTATATTGTTATTATACCAATATTACAGTCCAGAGAATAAATTCTACTGCACTGACATTCTACTTCCCCGATAAGAGCCCCTCTGTCCTGCAGACTCATGTGTAGTAGTGCATTATGGGAATGGGTGTGTGCGTGTGTGAGTATAAAACAGTGCATTTATGATAGAGGGAGTGGGCATTGCCAGGGGAACCATGTGAGGGTAGTGAGGGTGGGGGTGTCCCAGGAGGGGAGAGTGCTATTGGCACCAAACCCTCATTATCACCACCCTTCCCCCACTTAACCATGGTCCCTGTCCAGCTGGGAGTCACTGACTGACAGAGACACAGACTTTTAAATGCCCCGGGGGCTGGAACCTTATTCTCTCTCTCACACACACACACACACACACACACACACACACACACACACACACACACACACACACACACACACACACACACACACACACACACACACACACACACCGTCACCTCAACCTCAAGCAATTTAAAGTGTGCATATTGCTGGAAGCGCAGGAGGAAATTAGGTTTTCTTGGCACGGTGGGGTGTGGGGAGGGGGGGTGAAAGGGATTGGGTAATGCCAGGCATTATGGATGGGAGATGGAGGTCCAGCCAGCTACTGTGTGACGTTAGACTAATCAACTGTACTCTCTCTGTTCCTCTCAAACTTCATTTACATTCTGGTTATAGTCATAATGCTGTCACAACATGTCACACCAGCTGTTTCTACAATAGATGTGAACAAATATAACCTTTGCTGCCAACCAGGCTAGCTATCTCCATTCTATCAGATTTATTTTCCATTAAACAGTACCACACTCATAGTCACCTATTTTTCACTTCAGAACACAAACTATATTAGTAAAAAAAATTCTACTGAATACATGATAGCGAGCTAAATTAGTTCCCTTGGACGTGGGGTGAAGGTTTGGGTTGTCTTATCTGCACAGAACCCACATATTGACAAAGTGCACATGATTGATTATCATCGATTGTTCTCATGTGTCACGTCTCGTGTTCGTGTTCCCCGTAATTAGGTGTTTTCATTTATTCCATGTTTTCCTGGCTGTCTGGTCCGTGTTTTCATTTTCACTTACCTGTTCCCAGTCTTGTCATTGTATTATCGTTTTCACCTGTTCCTCATGTGTCTGATTGCAGTTAGCTGCATTCGTGTTTATTCCTAATTGTTTCTCGTTATGTCTGATGTAGTTAGCTGTTCGTTTCCATGTTCATTTCCTGATTGTCTCGTTATTGTATTATCGTTTTCACTTAATTCCTCATGTGTCTGATTGCAGTCAGCTGCATTCATGTTTATTCCTGATTGTTTCTTGTTAGGTCTAAATGTATTTAAGCTGTGTATTTTCCCATGTTCGTTGCCAGATTGTCTTGTGCTTTGCGTATGCTTACACTACTCTCCAGCGTTATCGCTGTTCCCCCCGCGTTTCGTTTCATCGTGTTTGTGCTTGTGCTCCAGTGTTCGTCTTTATCCCAGTCTCGTTCCCGCTCCTCCCTGTGTTCCCTGGACTACTTTCACGGTATCGACCTTCGCCTGCCCACTGACTACGCCTTGCCTACCCCTGATACCCCTGAAGCCCGGAACGAGCTCTGCCTGTCCCCGACCATTCTTTGGATCCCTGCATTGCCCTGATTACTCCTGCTTGACCATTGCCTGTTTTCAAAATAAAAGAAGTTTTTGCATTTCTTGGTCCGCGCCTGGTTTTCCGACACCGTTCCTGACACTCATGCCCTACTGTTGATTTATGATTGTTATGTTCTATGATGGACAAATAAATTGTTGTCTCATCTGTTTTCTTCAGGGGTTTATTTTAAGTAGATCATTTTTATTTATATATTGATGTATTCAATTATTTATTTTAAAGTTTGTTTCACTAGATGCATATCATAATGTTCAGTGTCATGCAGTTGAAATGATTTTTAGATTTACTGAATAAATGCACTCATCCCCAAAGGTCACTGTCCCAGTGCCACGGTCTAAGAACACCCAAAAATACATTTCTTAGGTGTTGCAATAATTGAAAAACAATATGAAAACAAACCAGAACTGTGACAGTAGAAAATTAT
Source organism: Aldrovandia affinis (assembly GCA_029706075.1). Lineage (NCBI taxonomy): Eukaryota > Metazoa > Chordata > Actinopteri > Notacanthiformes > Halosauridae > Aldrovandia > Aldrovandia affinis. The sequence goes on along the minus strand of JAINUG010000184.1, from coordinate 1,374,015 downwards.
TTAAGGTTAATACAGTAATTATCCCCAAATAACACAAAATACCCATACAGCACTTCTTCAAAGTTATGCTGTTGCAACAATGAAAGAATGAAGCTTTGTGGTGTAAACGGAGGACAGAGGTACAAAGAACAATATTGGCAATCAATATTTCAATGAGCAAAAATGAAATTAACCCAGCTCATAAATGAATGCAGAGCTACTGTATTCATAGTAAGATGAGGGGGGGGGGGGCATTGTGTCACCCCCATTTTTGAAAGGAAGAAAGAGAAAAGGGGAAAGGAAATAGCGCAATGGACAGACAGTGTTGGGGCCAGGGAAATACGTGGACAACTTTGGGCAAAGTGATGCCTTCAGCATCCTGGCCCCCAGTGAAGGAGGGGACAATATGGGGTCTGTGTCCTGTCAGCTGTCCCTTGTCCTTTAGACATCCCGTACGACCCTCCATCAGTCTGTCTGCAGCAGATGGACACTGTGTGTGACAGCAGGGTCAATGGGTCACATCCACATGGGGTAAGGAGGGGGTGAGGGGCAGGGGAAATGGTTTGGGGACCCTCTGCTGTGTGAGCCCTGCATATGTCACTGTGTGTCTGTGTGAGCAGTTAGTGGGTTTCGGGGTTTGGATCATTAGATCTTCACAATCATTAGCTTTTAATCAAATATTCAATAAAAAAGTATTGGGATGCTTCCACTTCAACAGAAACTTCAGAGACAGTCAGTTTTACATATGCTATTTTATGATAGAGTGCTCTCTGACATTTTTGTAATGCAAGTCATTTTGTGTCCATTTACTTCTGCTATACACTAGTTTAAAACCCTGAAATTATGTTTATAAGTGTTTATAAGTGTTCCAAATGATATAACAACTTAATACATAAACATGGAATAATATGTTTAATTTGTAAACTTCCATATCGTATAGCTCGATATCTCTATCTAAGGCTATACTCTCTGCTGAGTTAACCTTGTCTGATGTCTGTGTGAAGGCTCCTTTGTGTAAAGGTGTGTCATATCGTAAGCTAGAGGGATTCCTTGACAATGAAACACATCTTTTATTTCTGCGTGTGTGTCTGCATTCATCTGCTGGTCACACACAGGCACAGGCCTCAGTGAGAGGCAGGAAATCTCATTTAATTTGTGTTGAGAGCAGTGGTACTATCGAATAGTTTCACGGGACAGAGAGAGAATAGGACTCAATAGAGATGTGAGGGAACGCAGAGTGTGAAAGCACAGCAGTTCTGGACACGCATCATTTTCTCTCCAAAGAGTCCTGGCAGCTGTTGTGTGAGCAGGAAGAAAAGAGAGAGAGAGAGAAGAGGAGGAGTGGGGTGGGGGGGTGAAGGAGGAGTAGAGTTTGCGTGACTGTGAAAGCATCAGTAAGGGCCTTTCACCTATTGTTGGCTGTGGAGAGAGAGAGAGAGAGAGGAGAGAGAGACAGAGAGAGACAGAAAGAGAGAGAGAGAGAGAGACAGAGAGAGAGGGGACGGAATAATGCTTTAAAAAAGAGGAGGGGCTTATTTTCAGAGACCACCTGTTTCATCTTGAACAGAAAAAACAAAGCAATGCTTACACACTCACACACACACACACACAAATTTGATTACACATCATTTAAAACTACGTATTTTTGACAAAGACAACACTCTTTCCCTGTAGATGCTGGATTACACGGTGCAGTTTCTGTGTGGACATTAGAGGAGCAAGGCCAGCCATGCTCAACACCAGTTCAGTGAAATGGGCGAGTTATGGTTCTCTATGGCCTGCTGAGAGAAAGGGTTTCGATTTGATGTTAGTGTTAGATGTATTAGCAATCAGCTCAAAGGCTGAAACCCCTCACAGTGTTTGAGCTGAATGCTAAATTTCCCATCCTTTATTAAAAACATGAAGCCACTCTGTTCTGTGTTCTGATTATTATGACTGACAGCACAGGAGTGCCACTGTTCTCTGCACACTGTTTCCCCTGAAGTTCTGTATTTCTGAAGAATGGATACTGAAAGCAAGAACTAGACAAAACAGATAACCCCCAAACTCTCCCCATTTCTCTGTTCCCTCCCTCTCTCCCACCCTCCTCTCTCTCTCTTTCTCTCCCTCCCAGTTTGCACACTAACACGGCTCACTGCCTCTCTGAACACATTCTTTTCGGTCTTTATTGTTCATCTGACAGCTTTTGTTGTTTGCACAAAAAAAGCCCCCTGGCCTGCCCAAGCCCCCCCCACACATTCCACAAGCCGAAAGGTCAAAGGTCGCAGCTGCCACAATAAAGAACTGGGGGTCATTCATTCACATCAAGATCTCGCACTTTAGAGGAACAGAGAGAGAGAGAGAGAGAGAGACAGAGAGAGGAAGAGAGAGAGAGAAGAGGAGGAGTGGGGTGGGGGGTGAAGGAGGAGTAGAGTTTGCGTGACTGTGAAAGCATCAGTAAGGGCCTTTCACCTATTGTTGGCTGTGGAGAGAGAGAGAGAGAGGAGAGAGAGACAGAGAGAGACAGAAAGAGAGAGAGAGAGAGACAGAGAGAGGGGGGACGGAATAATGCTTTAAAAAAAGAGGAGGGGCTTATTTTCAGAGACCACCTGTTTCATCTTGAACAGAAAAAACAAAGCAATGCTTACACACTCACACACACACACACACAAATTTGATTACACATCATTTAAAACTACGTATTTTTGACAAAGACAACACTCTTTCCCTGTAGATGCTGGATTACACGGTGCAGTTTCTGTGTGGACATTAGAGGAGCAAGGCCAGCCATGCTCAACACCAGTTCAGTGAAATGGGCGAGTTATGGTTCTCTATGGCCTGCTGAGAGAAAGGGTTTCGATTTGATGTTAGTGTTAGATGTATTAGCAATCAGCTCAAAGGCTGAAACCCCTCACAGTGTTTGAGCTGAATGCTAAATTTCCCATCCTTTATTAAAAACATGAAGCCACTCTGTTCTGTGTTCTGATTATTATGACTGACAGCACAGGAGTGCCACTGTTCTCTGCACACTGTTTCCCCTGAAGTTCTGTATTTCTGAAGAATGGATACTGAAAGCAAGAACTAGACAAAACAGATAACCCCCCCAAACTCTCCCCATTTCTCTGTTCCCTCCCTCTCTCCCACCCTCCTCTCTCTCTCTTTCTCTCCCTCCCAGTTTGCACACTAACACGGCTCACTGCCTCTCTGAACACATTCTTTTCGGTCTTTATTGTTCATCTGACAGCTTTTGTTGTTTGCACAAAAAAGGCCCCCCTGGCCTGCCCAAGCCCCCACACATTCCACAAGCCGAAAGGTCAAAGGTCGCAGCTGCCACAATAAAGAACTGGGGGGGGTCATTCATTCACATCAAGATCTCGCCTTACTTTAGAGGAACAGAGAGAGAGAGAGAGAGAGAGAGACAGAGAGAGGAAGAGAGAGAGAGAAAGAGGGAGAAAGAAAGAAAGAAAGAAAGAGGGAGAAAGAGAAAGAGTACAAGGAGGGGTTGAATACATTTCGGGTTTATATAGGTGAGTGTGTGTGTGTGTGTGTGTACTCACGCAAATGTATGCGTGTGCCTCTCTCCTTCTCAGTAGAATACCAAACTGAATTTTAGTAATTTATCATGTCTGTGGTATCACACAGGAATATGAACAAGTTAATCAACTGCAATTAACACAAAGATTCCCTCCAGCAAAGCATGCAAACCCTCTCTCCCCATTTTCAACAGTGGGACGCTCCTTCTCTCTCTCTCTCCATCAGTTCCATGTTTACCAAAACCAGCTGTACTTGTCATCGGTGCTGTGATTAACTATAACCGCCATCTTTTATTGTTTTTATTCAGAAAGATGCAACCAGCTCCAACAAAGTACAAAGAAAAACTTGAAAATACAAATATAAAGGGAAAAAGTAACTTGACTTCCAAATGGCTCCCAAAGTAATCACCTGTTTACAGTCGGTACCCTGTCAGGAATTAGGATATAAACATTTAGTCTATTTTAGGAACATGCTTTAAACACCAGTTCTACTTCACCCAACACCCTCTGACCCTAACGCAATGAACACATTGTCATAAAGTCACGCTCTCGTCTGCTACACGCGTATGCAGACACCACTATGCTCATCGTGTGTGTAATACTGTATATCAGAGTAACATCTCTGAGTAGCACCTGCCGCACGTGTATGCTGACAGTAAAGACACCATCACACTCAACACGCTGTGCTAAGCGTGTGCTATACACTACCTACCTCTGCAGACACCTTTACATGCAGCAAGCTTGTGGCATATGTGTGCAGACATGATCATATTCAACATGCTTGTTGCAGATATGATCATATTCAATATGCTTGCTACACATGTGCCCAGGGGCACTGTAGTCATGTTCTTTCTCTGGGTTAGTAGCAGCAGCACCATGGAGGCACTGCAGCATGATCATGATTGAAATCAATGTCCTCTTAGTAATTAAATGATCGTGTGAATCCTGTTAGCATAACATCGTTAGCATCCTCCTCATTAATATCATAGCAGGTGAAGTTCAGGACCTATTTTCAAATTTTTCTTGAAAAATAAGATTTACAGGCAGAGCTGTAGAATATGCTTTTTGGTTTTTTAATTCCACTTCTTGTGAACATATAGAGCACAGAGGACAGTCACTAGTAAAACCTCTCCATTTATATCACCCACAGCTTCATCACATTTACAACTGATATTTTCCCACCAAATATATTTCACATTTGATTTTGAATTTGAGACCGCTCGACACCACCTGTTGCTGTGGAAACGGGCCAATAACCAGACAGTGTGTCCTGAGAGAGATAGAGAGACAGAGAGAGAGAGAGAGAGGTGTCATACAGTCGAGTTAATCGTAATGTCACTCTGTTCCTGTTGCCTAGCAACATTCAATGCTAACGAAACCCATAGATGGGAGAGACAGTAGATTAAAAAATGACTGAAGGGGAGAGAGAGAGAGACTCACCATCACACCTGGTCAATTCTATACAGGGGCCTCGTAAATGGGCCTTTTTTAACCTGCTGAGAGACAATTGAGAATGATATGCGCACACACACACGCACACATGCATGCACTTGCATGCATGCCCACCTGTACACACACACACACTGGTGCACAGACACATGCACATATAAGAACATTTGCATTAAAAAAAACACACCAAGGCAAAAATGTGGTGCTTAAACTTTAGTTTTTTATATCAACATTTTTCCAAAGCAGGAATGTACTTGTTCTTTCCCTCTTTTTGTTTTGAAAGGTGGGGAGGGACAGGAGAGGCATGGGGGTGGGGGTGGGGGCAGAAACCAGCTCACACATTAGCGTCCAACAGCATCTCGATGCAAACCCAGATTTTTCAACATCTCGTTGATTGGCACAAAACACGTAAATGTGTGTGGTTAAAAAAGGTATCCATGAAAAGCACACAGAGCTAAAGCTCACGTCCATTCAATGCGGCCCAGTGAATCCACAGTCCAGTCTGTGCAGGAGCAGCAAAAACATAATCCCAGCCATCGTGAGAGCCAATGGCAAGCGTCCAGGAAAACATTTCCCCTGTGACGTTCGCTCTAACAAGCCGTCTGTGGAACATGGTGTCGCAGGGTGATGTCACGAGTTCCTGCTGGCCATGTGTGATGCGTCTCATACGTGAGAACAACGTTAAGAGATAAAGAACAGAAACAGCTGGTTCTCTGTCCCCTTAATGTCACCTTTTCACCTGCAGAAAAAAATACTTCACCCTGCCTACACAAAACTAGTGATCACACACAGAGACTGTGATAAACTCAAAACACCCTGGCTTAATTGACATTACAAACCACATACTATCATCCAATTTTATTCTACACAAGAAGAGGCTGGGACGGTGGGAGAGAGTGTCAGCTTGGTCAGAGTTACAATGGGTTCACACACTGCTAATAATGGCTGGCTCAGTAAAGTTCTGATCCAATCCAGCTGTACAAAAATTTGACAAACAAAAAATGGACCTCCTACTGCAGCAGTGAGCACACACCTGCACACTCACACACACCTGCATGCTCACACACACACACACACACACACACCCACACACATCTGCACGCTCACACACAGCTGAAGGTTTCACGCAGACAGAACCAGGAAATGGATCACAGGTGAATGAATGAATGAGTGAATCTCCTACTGCCTGGAGAGTACTTGGCTCCACCCACTTGTGCACCTGCATTGAAAATGATTTTTGTGATTACAATCATCCCATTGGTCCATGTTTAATCACACATGAGTGTGGTCCTGGGTGTGACTGTGGTAATAAGACAGCAGGAATCCTGATTGGCATTTCCATTTGTATTTCTGTGCATCACAGTATGAGCCAGAGAACACTTAGGTCATATCGCTATGCAAAGAAATCAGACTCCTTACTGGGTGTGTGGTATGTGTGTGTGTCTGTGTCTGTGTGTGTGTTCTATTCCAGTTTACGTGTATGCATATGTGTGTGTGGTATGTGTGTGAGTGTGTGGTATGCATGTGTGTGTGTGATATGTGCGTGTGTGGTATGTGTGTGTGTGTGTGTGGTATGAAGGCCAGAGTACTTTTGTCAGCATGGGGGACCAGAAGACACAGAATTGGGCTCAACATGATACAAGCACACAAAAATAAAAATAAAATAAAATATGTAAATACAGATTTTAAAATGGAAATCTGTCAATTTGGGCAGAAAGTGTTTGACAGGATGTGTTTTGCTGCAGTGCACAGAATAACAGGAGGAGCAGCAGTTTCTCTCTCATTGAACGTTACAGTATCGATGTACAACATCGCATCCACACTGTGTGTACAGGAGGAGCTTTGATGGCTGAGAATGATAGAGCTGGCGTGTGTGTGTGTGTGTGTGTGTGTGTACATGTGAATAGTTTAATTGAGAGAGTGTGTGTGAGTGTGTGTGTGTGTGTGTGTTCATACTCGGTGTGTATTTGCATTCATGTACAGTACACACGGACTCTTGCATCTTTTACTACAATCATTTTTCTCACAAATGACCATTTTAGGAATCATTTTAGCATCCATGTCCCCACGTCCCAGGGTCTGGCCACCAATCTGTCCATGAAGAAGATCGATCCCCACCCCCTGTGAGACATGATTTCCACCCTCTCTCTGTGCCTTTATTTTTTCCATACTGTCCAATATGTGGCAGTGAAGTTGAAGGTGAAGTGTCCCTCTCTCCACCCGCTGTGTCAGTTTCCCCAGCCCACCCCAAAAAAAAAAAAAAAATCCTTCACTCTTTTTAAGTTTAATAGATTGTTCTACCTCAGCACTGCCACAAACAAAGTCTAACTTCAAAACTACAGCACTGTACGAGCAGTTTCAAAAATACACGTAGAGGAACAGAGGGGAGAGCAGTGTGATAACAGGGAAAAAAACTGCGTCCATTTGCACAGAAAAAGGGTAAAAACATTCAATTAAATTACAAGGCAAAGGAAGAAAGGAAAGAGTGAACACTAAATCTCAGAAAACTGATAAAAAAGAAACTAACAAAAATTTTGTGAAAAAATAAAATGACAATAGAAAAACATCTAAAAATTATTTATGGTATATTTATATATTTATATATAATCTATAAGTGTTGATAACAATAAAAAAATTGGAATCTCACTTTTTATCTCATTTTGGTTTTAAAACGGTCTAACACAAACACGCGCAAACACACACACACACACAAACACAAACACACGCACGCACGCACGCACGCACGCACGCACGCACGCACGCACGCACACACTACCACACACCAACTGTACACACTGTACAGTGATCAATATCATAATTATTATAACCTACCCACTCACACTTTAATAAAATATACAAGATCCTGAACACCACTAAAACTTGACTGATCAAATTTGGGCTTTCACCAAAATCATACATTTTACTGATTGACTCCAGCCCTGTATTTTTGTGTTTTTTTCTCCTCTTGAAGAGGACCAAAGCCCCTGACCAAAGGAAGAAAACTAAACTAAACTAAAAAAGCAAACTTCAGCTTTTAGGAGGTCACACAAGTCCGGGCAGTGTTGTGGTAATTCTAGAAACACAAATAAAATAACAACAAAAACCCCCCCCAAAAAACCCTCCGATTACCTGTCCTTTCCTCTGTCCCCTGGTTCTGATGAATTCGCTCTGAGAACAAAACCCAGAACCCAGGACCCAGAACCCAGGACCCAGGGTCAGGGTGTAGTGATTCAGGGGGTGTGGAGAAGGACATGAGATAGAGGATCTGTACTTCAGACTTTGGGGGTGGGGCTATGGTTGTTGTTGATGTTGTTTTGGGGGCCGGGTGTCTCCCGGTCTCATACTTTGTAGTAGATGTTGGCGGGACTCTGGGGGGGCATCTCCTGCACGATGTAGACGGGGTGGCCGTAGTCCCCGCTCACCTTCTCGTAGTGCGGGCAGTAGGCGGAGTCAGAAGTCCGAAGCGGGATGATGATGTCGCTGGGCTCAGAGCCGTTGTTGTTGCCCCCGCCACCCCCCCCCACACCCCCCCTCTTGGGGCTGGTGAGGGAGGAGAGGGACAGGGGTGGGTGGTGCGACTCGGAGTGCTTGGCGTGACGCCGGCGGTAGCACACTGCGCAGATGACAGCCGTCACCAGCAGGAGGAAGGCGGAGCCGCCGGCGGAGCCTGCAATCAGGGCCACGTTGGAGGGGGGCAAGGGCCCGTTCTCACCCCCGCCCGCCCCACCCGTCCCCCGCGGGGAGGTGGAGTTCCCAGAGCCACCTGGACCAGGAGAGGAGGGAGGAGGGAGGACAGGTTTATTAGCCGAACCTCAACATGAGGGAGGAAGAGGAGCAGACCTCAGCAACTGGAGTTTTCATCTTCTGAATATTTCAGTGAGCATGTCGACCACAACAGCTAAACTCAGAGACGCTTTGTGTAATCACGTCGCCCACAAAGGCTAATGGAACAGTAGCTCCATTAGCAAGTCTGTAGACTGCATTGATGTGAGGTTGTCACTGTGAGTGTATCTCTGTGAAGCGCATGGTTAGAGCATTTGATTGGAGCACAAGGCTAGAGTGCTTGATTGGAGCACAAGGCTAGAGCATTTGATTGGAGCACAATGTTAGGACCACAGTCCTGGTGTCAGAAACATGGTTGGAGTTGGAGTAGTTGGGTTATAATGGCAGATTCACTCTCATCATTATTACTGGCTCAGTTCTGCCTCCTTTCCCTCTCTCTCTCTTGTTCCCTCCTTCCCTGGCCCTCCTTCTCTCTGTTATTGAAAAGATAATGACTTATGAACATGATGATATCAACGCCCCCTCCTCACTGAGAGCCCCATGCTTCCTTCATCCATTTTCTTTGTCTCCATCTCCTTCCTCTCCCTTTCCATCGCTCTGTCATTCCACTCATCCCTCCTTTCCTCCTTGTGTCACTCTTCTCCTCCAACTTCCTTCCATTCCATGACTAACTCATCCCTCTCTCCACTCCTCCTCCCTCGTCCTGTATACAGTTCTCAAGTCAACACTCATAATGTTCTTACAACATCTCTGCAACATTGAAGAGATGTCGACCTGCTGTGACCTTACGCTGCCGTGACCTCACAAACACTGCAAAGATAAGGTCACAAGAAAGGGATGTGAAAAGAGGAGGGAAAAGATGGACACAGAAAGAGGAGAGAACACTAAATTAAAAATTTAAAAATGAGAAAGATATGGCAGGAAAAGAGGGAGTGAGTCTTGAGAGGTGGAGAAATACAGCAGAGGGGAGAGAGAGAGAGAGAGAGAGAGAACACTGTGGGAGGGGGGAGAAGGTGTGAGGCAGAGATGACAAGGAGAGATATAGAGGTGAAAAAGGAGAGGTGGAGGGAGAGTATGATGGGAGGAGAGAAGAGGTGTTGTAGGGTGAGAGAAGAGCAGGGGGAGGTGACATAAAGGGGGTGAAAATGGAGAGAGGGACAAAGAACGACCCTCTGAAATACTGGAAGAAAAACCCCACCTAGCCCTGTCCTCTCATCTTCTTCCTCCATCAACCTCTCCTTTGTTCTCTCTTCTCTCCTTCCCTCCCTTAGTTCCTCCCCCAAGAGCCAACGGCGGCCAGGGCACTAGACTAATGACAATAATAACTCTGTGAAAGGCCCCCCCTCGGCCCCCCGTGCCCCAGAGCGGCTATTAGAAGCAGCTTAGCCTGAAGCATTTTGCTCTGAGGAGGGAGGAGAGGAGAGAGGGACAGAATTTATTACACTAAATGAATGTGTGACTAATACCGGAGATGGGTACATCTCCTGTCTCTCAGACTCACTCATCTTATTTTTGTCCCTGGTTTTCAACAATCCCCCCCCCGCAGAACAGTTCTGTCTCACCTGTGTTTTTAGTGTTGGACCGGCCGGCATTCTGGTCTGGCTTGGGGGGCTTGGGCGGCAACCCATAGGGACCTGGGGAGACACCAGTGCTTAGACACCACTCTCTAAACACGCCATTCCCTAAACACACACGCACAGCTACCTCAAACACACCACTGCCAAAACACACACATGCAGCTACCTCAAACACACCCCTCTCTAAACACACACACAGCTGCCTCAAACACACCCCTCTCTAAACACACACACAGCTACCTCAAACATGCCCCTCTCTAAACACGCCACTCTCTAAACACACACACAGCTACCTCAAACACACCACTGCTTAAACACACACACACAGCTACCTCAAACACGCCACTCTCTAAACACACACGTACAGCTGCCTCAAACTAGGGGTGCACCAATATATTGGTGGAATATCGGTATCGGCCAACATTTGCCTTGTTGACAGCAATTGGCTTATCGGCCGAAAAATTTAATTTACAGATGGCAGTGGCCAATAGTTATCTGTCAGTTTGTGTTGCGCCAATCTGGTCTAAATGTTCAAACTTGAATCTTTTATTTATAGGCTAAACTGACTGAAACGACGGCTAATTTACTCCTGTGATGATGCTGCGATTAACTAGATATCATGAGCACTGTGGCACTCCATGCAGTTTTGCACAAGATGCACGCTAGAGCTGGGCGATATGGCCAAAATAATTAGCATGATATGTTAACCAAATACTTTGATAACGATATTGAAACCCATCCCTAACCCTAATAAACACAGTTTCAAAGTGCATTATCCCACTCTTATGCGGCACTCTTGATCTATGACCTCTCTGCAGTAAAAATGTCCCGCGGGCTCAACCCTGCTGCCGGACTCGATTTCATAGCTCTGTGACTCATAAAGTTATTCAAGACACCATGTGACTAAAACTTGTCTAATAAAAAAAGAAGTTCTTCTCAATTCCTAAGAAGTTGTATTTTTGGAGATACAAGGTTTTCTTAGGATGGTAACAATATGTCAAGGTTGTCACTGTTGGAAATGTTTTATATTATAACACTGCTGAAGAGAAGTTTGGCTGGCCTGTTTCTCTGTGGTCCTCACAGAGGCAGCTCAAATTTCCTGGACAACAAAATGGTCACAGTTGGGTTCCCTGTCACAAAAAGTGACTATATTTCTGTCTGTGCTGTCTGAAGGTATGCCCAAGCCATTAAACTTTGAGTTCGGTGTGAGTTTAGTTCCTGGCTGGACCCTTGCTCTCAATTAGAGCGGTTGCTTAGGTTCAGCATGTGGGCGGGTTTGGCTTCTTTAACAAAATTAAGCTTTTAGAAAGCAAGCTTTTTAGAAAGTGAGAACAAGAGAGGTCAATGAACTCCTCAAAACTCCTCAAAATGTAATTTGGTTTATTTTTGTATTTATTTATATTTTTGTATTTATTTATATTAACTATTTTATGTGTTTGGGCCCAATATCACACATTTGTTCACAGAGGTTTCCTATTGGAGCATGAGGGACAGTGACATCACTGATTACAGAGTGAGCCAACCAGAACAATGGAGTGGTGCTGTGTTGGCCAATCAGGTCCATGCACTTTTTTGAAAACAGACATCCAAGCCTTGTAGGGCACAAGCAACCAATCAGAGATTGTGATGAGGTAGCAGAGCAACCAAACAGAGATTGTGATGAGGTAGCAGAGCAACCAAACAGAGATTGTGATGAGGTAGCAATGATGATTTGTTTGATGCCCCTTTGTCTCAGGCAAGCGACCAGCGACTGGGAAAAACAAGTTAAAGAGGGAGGGAGAAGAGAGGAAGACAGAGAGAAATAAGATGAAAAAACAGGGAGCAATGGGGTAGGAGAGAAAGAGAGTGAAAGGGGGAGGGGGATGGAGGGGGAGGGAAAATAGTTATTTTCTTTCCGGACTCCATTCTTGTGTGGCTCGCAGCTCGCTCATGCTGTGGGATTGAGCTGACAGTGCGATTGAAGGCCTGATAGATACTGCTTTAGCAACAAACACAAAAATAAGATAAGACTACTGGAGAAATGAGAGTGAATGAGAGGGGAAGGGGGAGAGAGCGAGAAGCAGCATGTGTGTGTGTATAGGGGAAGTAATGGTGGGTGGGTAGTGGTCAGTCAGCCTCATAAATTAAATAAGTGAATTCAGAGAAGAAAGTGGAACACTTTCCCCTACCTTAATTTCGACCAATGTTATTCAAAGACCACCCTGTTCATTAAAAGAAAGCTAATTTATCGATGTGGTTTCTTTCAAGAGAGATTTCAGAGATTCACTAAGACTGTGTGTGTATGTGTGTATGTGTATGTGTGTGTGTGAGTGTGTGTATGTGTGTGTGAGAGACAGAGAGTGTGAGTTTGCTGTGTGCATGTGTGAGTGTGTGTGTGCATGAAGTGCATGTTGTGTAAAGAGTGTGTGAGAGTGTGTGAGTGTGTGAGAATGTGTGAGAGTGTGTGTGTGTGTGTGTGTGTGTGTGACAGAGAGACAAAGAGGACACAAAAGAGACACAGAGAGACACAGCTGTGTAACTTCAAATCTCAGGGAAATACAGTGATGATGATGATGATGATGATGATGATGACGTGGATGAGAGAGGAAGGTGTTGTTACTCACTCTGTCCCACTTTGAGAACCACTTTCATTCCCTGCGTGGCGCAAACACCCCCTCATGCTCTCCAGACCTTGGCGTGTCCCATCAGAGGTAGCTACAGAGAGAGAAAGAGAGAGAGAGAGAGGGAGAGGAAGAGAGAGAGGGAGAGAAGGAGAGAGGGAGAGAGGGAGAGGGGAAGAGAGAGAGAGAGAGAGAGAGAGAGAGAAGGGGAGAGAGAGGGGGAGAGAGAGATATCAGAGTCAGGTTCACATATAAAAATCAACAGTGCAGAAAGTATTTTTCCTCACAAGGATCTGGTGTTGTGCACACAAGTGAGCCACTTCATATTTTACACCCTACAGGCCACACAGTGTCCTGGAGAACGCTTGACCCCATTGGAGGAGAGGTGTATTTCTCATTGTTGACACCTGGTTGCCATGGAGTTGGGGGGGCACTAATTCAGCGGAGACCCTGGCAGGATGGGGGCCACCTGTGCCCCACCACCGACACTCCTGGTCATAGCCGAGGTTCGAACCTGTGAATACCGGGTGCTGATTGCCTCACAGTGAGTGACCTTTGAGGACAGACCCAATCAGAAACCCAGAAAGTTGTTTTTGTGACAGTACTAGCCCACAGCACTCCCCCAGAAGTTCAATCCACTCCACACACAATATGACATCTTAATGGGTTTTCTTACTTTATATATTCCAACCCACAAGCCTTCGCTGAGTAACACCTGCATTTAAAATAACAAAAAACTTTTCTGCTTACCACATGCCACAGGACTCTACCCAAGCTACACACACCAGTACTGTGGGCACACACGCGATACAGACACCAACTCCTATATTTTCATATTTTCTGATGAGACAGACGATTATATGAATACATCCACATCACACAGACACGTACGGATTTGCACAGAGTCCATCATGAAGACAAACCTGGGATTTACAGTCACAACCCACGTCCTTAGAGACCCGAGGGGCAGGAAGGATAAACACCAGAGACTTGTGCTGCTAAATTGACTGAACTCAGCAAATCCTGAAGAACATTCAGACAGCTGGGCCCAGATCAGGAGGGGAGGCGAGTGGGGGTAGGGGGTATTGGGGCAGTACAGGGTGGGGGTATTAGGAACGTTCCTCTTTGTGGCTCTGTGTGGCTCAGTTGGTAGAGCACAGTGTTGGCAACGCTTAGGTTGTGGGTTCAATCCCCACTGGGGCCACAAAAATGTATGCATTCACTACTGTACGTCGCTTTGGATAAAAGCGTCTGCTAAATGGCGTATAAAAAAAAGAGTGAGGGGGAAACAAGAGACTGAGTCGACACAATGTAGGAATAAACAGAATTTAAAAAAAATAGGAATTTCAGAAAAGTACATACGTTACGCCGCTAGCTTGCCTCATCTTCCTCTCCCTCTCCTCCACACTCTCTCCCCTCCACCACTTGCACATCGCTCTAGTTCTCTTCTCCCAATTCCCTCCTTCATTTTATCTCTCTTTTTCTCTCTCCTGGTTAACAATCTCAAGGGGAAGCACTATCTTTTTTCCCACTTTAAAAATCTTGCCTCTATTTTTTGCTTTGGGCTACAGAGTAACGTCTTCAGCGCTCGAACAGCAGAGAGAGGTGTGAAAAAGAGGTGCCTTACCTCCCTCTCCCCCCCATCCCTCTCTCTCTCTCTCTCTCTCTCCCTCCCTCTCTGTCTCTCTCTGCCTCTCTCCCTCTCTCTCTCACCATCTCTCTCTCTCTCCCTCTCCCCTCTCTCTCACCATCTCCCTCTCTCTCTCTCTCTCACCATCTCTCTCCCTGAAACAGAAATATGGTAGAGAATGGAAGGAGGATGAGGGATGAGTGGAGCAAAGAGAAGGAGCAATAAAGAAATGAGGAAGGAGAATGAAAGAAAGGGAAAACAGTGGAGAGAGGGAAATTCAATTTGATGAACAGGTCTGGAAGATCAAATGAGGAAAGGGGAGAGATGGGAGGAAGGAAAGAAGGAGAATAAATTGTCAGCATGTTTTCTAATATTAGCCTGGGTCTGTCGGGCTGAAACAGTGTGTCAGTGAGAAAGAGGGAGGGATGGAGGGAGGGATACTGATGGTCTCTGACAAGCTGCTACTGACATGAGTGAGACAGCAGACAACACAAACTGGAGAGAGGTGGAGAGAGAGAGAGAGAAAGGGAGAAGGAGGGAGAGAGAAAGAGGGAGGGAGAAAGAGAGAGGGAGAGAGAGAGAGAGAGAGGGTGATGAGAAATTGAGACAATGACAAGCAGTGATGTTGAGATGTAGAACACAGGAGGAACAAAAACCAGGATAACACAGGAGCCAGTGTCAATCAGGGAACACAGATACAGAGAGACAGAGAGAGAGAGGGAAAGAAAGAGGAAAGAGAGAGAAAAATAAAAAGAATGTTACGATCAATGTAGAGTGAATGTGGAGATGTGTGTGAATAAGACAAATGACCAGATGATTATTATGATGATACTGTTCTAACAACACGGTCTCAAAAAATACTCATTATCATCTTACATCTTTAGTCACGTGGTATTGAAAATCTGATTAAACAGAATTTTGACCATGCTTAAATGTTACATTTGCTGTGGTAGAATATTGTGAGGTAGAAGCAGATCACCAGACCGGGTCCCTGTGACGGGCCGGCATCTTGACCCAGATCGGATCGCGTCCAGGCTCTACGTGCCAGATTAAGAGAGGATTATGGAAAATGTAAAGACTTCCTGATTACCACCAACTGCCAGTCCACAGGACATTTCTCCTTCCCTCTCTCCCTCATCCACACAAACCTCAGCAAGAATGAGGGGCGTACCTGTCTGGAAACAAGGCGTTTAACTCCCCCTGACCCCCCCCTTAAGAGAAGAGCTCTGGGAGGAGTTCATGCGATGTGATACAATAAATGATTCAGTTCACTCTCCGGGTGAAACACACTAAAGGTTCGACCAATGTGTGCTGAATTGCTACTATATGTAAATAATAGCTTAGGAGTGGCAGAATGAGAGTGTAATTTATTTATTTTATGAATAAACTCATATATTTATTAGGTTTTCAATTTATTATGTTTACAATGAAAACAGCTGGTCTAAATTCTACAAGCAATTCAGTATAAAATGTGTCAGTCTGTTTGAGTAGTCAGTTTGAAGAGAACTTGTGTTAATAGCAGGTAAAGGTTCTGATGCCAAAATATTCTGTCTGGCTATGTAGAGCAATCAATCCTGAATTGAGCTTTTTCCTGTGAGAATATTTCAGACTACAGGCAGTTTCTCTGCCCATCTGCGCAGTTCTACCGTGAGCCACACACACAGACAGACAGGTGTTGCACTTGCCCAGTGTAACGTCAGAATATGCCAGACCTTCAAACCCATCCATGCTGAGGCTCAGTACCACCAATCGTTTATAAATCAAATGTGGAAAACTTACAACTCTCTCTTTTGGGGGACTGCAGCTTTCCGAAGGTCGATCAAAAATAATCTACTTTATATTGTATGTATTTATGTAAAGATGCAGTGCTGGGAGAATAAGGGACTGTTCAAGTAAAGGTCTAATGCACACACACACACACATGCACATGCACGAGCGCGCACGCATGCGCGCACGCACGCACGCACACACTGTGTGACAGAGGGGGGAATGATCTGTGTGTCTGGCCTCCAACAATGCCATGCGTGCTGTTGGTCTCCTCTCTCTGCACATCACACCGAGCTGCTCAATGACATTTTAATTCTCTGCGGTTATTCTCTCTCTGTCCATCGGACTCGATTACCGTCACACCCTCCGCATCTCTGTGTGGGATCGCATCCCGTTAACCCGCCGCTCTGCACCCGGGCCGCTGGGAACTAAAGATCGCACATTGGGGGCTGGGCTTCACACATATTCTGATCCACTCTGTCCCTGCATGCTGCAGACACACTGGCCTCGCTCAACTACCTGCATATGTGTATGTGTGTGTGCATGTGTATCTTCATATGTGTATATGCCAGGTTTTTATGGTAAATGTACACATTGTGTTTATAAAATATGAATGTCATCACACAGCGTATTAGTGGAGGCTCTTAAGTAACTAATTTGACAAAATGGTCCAGTTACACAGATGGATGTACTGAGAGCAGGGAACGCTATAGTTCAGTATAAGGGGTGTAACAGCAATGCGTGCAACCTCAGGCTAAAAGTCATTCTCCCTGACCGCTGAACTGCATGTTACACTGCCATTTACAGCTTTATATACACATACAATGGGGGAAATAAGTATTGAACACATCAACATTTTGTCCAGTAAATGTATTTCCAATGAGCCTATTCAAGTGAAATTTGCACCAGACTTTGGTATTAACTCAAAAAATCCAGACAAAAAATCTAAACATTAAAGTCCATATGTAAATAAAGTTATGTGTAATAAAGTGGAATGAAACAGGATTGAACACACTAAGAAAAAGCAGTACACCACAGCAAGGAAAGGCAAGGAACCAGCTGAAAACCATAACTAATTAGGAGGCAACTCTACCTCCAATCTGTGCTAATTAATGTCAACTGGGTTAGAATATATTGATGGGCTATAAAAGGTTTTTTTTGTTACCAAGGTGCCACACAAGAAACATCTAATGATGAGTAAAAGCAAAGAGCTCTCTCAAGACCTTCGCAACCAGATTGTTGCAAAACGTGAAAATAGAATTGGCTACAGACGTATTTCACAACTTCTGAATCTTCCAGTAAGCACCATTGGGGGCATTATCCGTAAGTGGAAGCAACATCACTCCACCATCAACCGGCCACGCACAGGAGCTCCTCGCAAGATTTCTGATCAGGGAGTCAGAAGGATACTTAGAAGAGTAGCCAAAGAGCCAAGGACCACTAGGAAAGAGCTCCAGAAAGACTTGGAGGCAGCAGGTACAACTGTGACAGAAAGGACAGTAGGCAATGCACTCCACCGCCATGGCCTCTGTGCACGCTCAGCCCGCAAGACTCCACTACTGAAAAAAGACATGTTGAAGCTCGTTTAAAGTTTGCCAAACAACATTTGGACAAGCCAGTGAACATGTACATGTACTCTGGTCAGATGAGACAAAAACTGAACTTTTTGGCTGTCACACAACACACCATGTTTGGAGGAGAAATGGCACTGCACATCACCCGAATAACACTATACCAACAGTGAAGTTTGGAGGTGGAAGTATCATTATGTGGGGCTGTTTCTCCTCTCGTGGTACTGGCAGACTTCATATCATTGAAGGAACAATGAATGGAGCCATGTACAGAGAGATTCTTGAGATGAACCTGCTGCCATCCACCAGGATGCTGAGGATGAGACGGGGTGGACCTTCCAGCAGGACAACGATCCAAAGCATACAGCAAAGGAAACTCGCAATTGGTTTCAGAGAAAGAAAATCAACTTGTTGGAATGACCCAGTCAATCACCTGACTTAAACCATCCATCCATCCATTATCTAAGCCGCTTATTCCTGGTCAGGGTCGCGGGGGGGGGGGGGGCTGGAGCCTATCTCAGCATGCGTTCGGGCGAGAGGCAGGAATACACCCTGGACAGGTCGCCAATCCATCGCAGGGCACACACACCATTCACTCACACACTCATACCTACGGGCAATTTTAGACTCTCCAATTAGCCTAACGTGCATGTCTTTGGACTGTGGGAGGAAACCGGAGTACCTGGAGGAAACCCACGCGGACACGGGGAGAACATGAAAACTCTGCACAGAAAGGCCCTGACTTAAACCCAATTGCACATTTGTGGAATCATCTGAAGATCCAGATTCACAAGAGGGCCCCCCGCAATCTTCAAGATTGTGTGTTCAATACTTTTTTCCTATGTCATTCCACTTTATTACACATAACTTTATTTACATATGGACTTTAATGTTTAGATTTTTTGTCTGGATTTCTTGAGTAAATACCAAAGACTGGTGCAAATTTCACTTGAATGGCCTCATTGGAAATAAATTTACTGGGAAAAATGTTGATGTGTTCAATACTTATTTCCCCCATTGTATACACTCAGTGGCCACTTTATTAGGTATTATTTGTGCCATGGATTCAACAAGGTGCTAGAAACATTCCTCAGAGATTCTGGTCCATGTTGACATGATAGCATCACGCAGTTGCTGCAGATTTGTCGACTGCACATTCATGTTGCGAATCCCCCGTTTCACCACATCCCAAAGGTGTAGTACACTGAACTTATTGTCATGTTCATGGAATCAGCTTGAGATGAAGTGTGCTTTGTGACATGGCGCATTATCCTGCTGGAAGTAGCCATTAGAAAATGGGTAGATTGTGGCCATAAAGGGATGCACATGGTCAGCAACAAGACTCAGGTAGGCTGCGGCATTTAAATGATGCTCAATTGGTATTAAGGGGCCTAATGTGCGCCAAAAAAACATTCCTCACACCACCACCACCAGCCTGAACCGTTGACACAAGACAGGATGGATGCATGGATTCATGTTGTTTACACCAATTTCTGACCCTACCATCTGCATGTTGCAGCAGAAAACCAGGCAACGTTTTTTCCAATCTTCTCTATAAACTCTAGAGACTGTTGTGTGTGAAAATCCCATGAGATCAGCAGTTTCTGAGATACTCACACCACCAACACCAACAATCATTCCATGGTCAAAGTCACTTAGAACCCATTTCTTCCCCATTCAGATTTTTGGTCTGAACAACAACTGAACCTCTTGACCATGTCTGCATGATTTTATGCATTGAGTTTGTGCCACATGATTGGCTGATTAGATCATTGCATTAACGAGCAGGTGTACAGGTATACCTAATAAATTGGCCACTGAGTGTATGTATATATATATATATACACAAACATACATACATACATATATACAGTACCAATCAAAAGTTTGAGTACACCTGCTCGAAACTAGGCTTATCTCACAAATTGTATGGGATTGAGGTCTGGACACTGGGCAGGCCAGGTCATTAGTTTGAGTTGTCCTTCACATTCCTCCTTCACCAGATAGTTCTTGCACAATTTCAAGGTGTTTTTTGGGTCGTTATCTTGCTGAAGAATGAAGGAGTGCCCTATTAGCCATAATCCGGATGGAAGGTGTACTCAAACTTTTGACTGGTACTGTATACATTAGGGGTGTGATTGTTTGGTTTAACAGTGATGTGATAAATATCACAATACATGGTTTCCGATACGATACCAGATCATTGTTGGTTAATTTATACATTTATGGTACGATTCAATCTACTGCTAATTGATACAGTAAGCTCTTTAGCCAAAATGCTAAATCTGTATAAATAAACCCCTGGAATAGCACAGGATTCCTCCAAGCCTTTCTTTAAGGTATAAAAGAACTATGGACTTGATGCACATGCAAATACGTACATCAACAATTACCTAATGGCAAAGATAAATTATATTATGGCAAATACATGTCAGTTTTGTCATTTTAATTCAAGTTAAGTCACAGCTGCTCTAAACTTGAGATTTTAGATTGAATCGTGGCCTGAAAATGTTCACGCTTTCATTTTTTCCTGTTGTCAGCCATGTCAGTATGTCTTGTGTGAAACTGGTGGATGAACATCACTGAATGAACGTCGCAGAACAAACAACGTCGCATGAGAAGTAAAGTAAAGGGTCAGAATATTGATGCTGTGTGTTTTACTGTTTTCACATATAAATGCATTTAACTTCATCTTTGTTGTACTAAATACAATGTGCAATTTGTTAGTGGCGATATGATTGATTCTTTGTAAATCAATTTTAGGCCAATATAAGTCACACTAACTTGAAAAAAAGATATATTATATATATATATATATATA
Source organism: Aldrovandia affinis (assembly GCA_029706075.1). Taxonomy (NCBI): domain Eukaryota; kingdom Metazoa; phylum Chordata; class Actinopteri; order Notacanthiformes; family Halosauridae; genus Aldrovandia; species Aldrovandia affinis. The sequence continues at coordinate 1,353,326 of JAINUG010000184.1, read as the reverse complement.
TATCACACAGATACACACATACACATTTCAGGGAAGTAAGGTGGGTGGGATATCCAACAGCTGCACCAAGGACAGCGGGGGACACGGGAACGACATGGATAGAAAGCTGGAACAATGTGGGCAGAGGAGACAGAACATGAGGACTAACATGTCTAACAATGCAAGAATGAATTTGGAGGCACATTGGTGCAATGTGGAGGAGGGAGAATAAACATTGAGAGAATACGAAGAGAAGATGTCTCAGAGTGGAACTCAAACAGAGAGAGACGGTTTGAGCCAACTCAAGCAAACACACACACACACTCATAAAACACGCACACACACACTCACAAACACACACACACACACACTCACAAACAGGGTGTGTGTACCAGTGTCTATCAGTCATTCAGTTGAGACCATGGAGATGTGGGTCAGTTAAGAAGGACACACTCACAACTGGGTCACACTGCTGTCTGATAGTGTGATTCTGCGTCCCTCTGTGTGTGTGTGTGCTTGTTGAATGGGTTGTTACGGTGTGTTTGTGTATTGACACACAGAATGAGTGTGAATCATCTTAGCCTGAATTATAAAAAGCTTGGGGGAAACTGCTTCATTGAAATATAGGAGACAGAACGTGCGTGTTATGGTACAGTGCATTGTGGAAACCAGCTTGAGAGCTAGCATTTATTTCATACCGCATATGTAAACAAGAGTCTTGTCAGTTAGTGTCAGTTAGTATCTGTGGGTGTGCGTGTGTGTGTGTGTGTGTGTGTGTGTGTGTATGAGTGTATGTGTGTGCGAGTGTGTGTGTGTGTGAGTGTATGAATGTGTGTGTATGTGTGTGCATGTGTGTGTATGTTTGTGTGTGAGTGTGTGTGTGTGTGTGTGTATGTGAGCATGTGTGAGTGTGTGTGTGTGTGTGTGTGTGTATGTGTGTGTGTGTGTGTGTATGTGTGTGTGTGTGTGTATGTGTGTGTGTATGTGAGCATGTGTGGGTGTGCGTGTGTGTGTGTGTGTGTGTGAGAGTGTGAGTGTGTCTGGATGGCCTCTTGTCTCTGTTGTATTTGTCACTGGAGTGGAAGGCTACAGATTTGGGTCAATGGCGTCGTTGCGCTCTCTTTCTGGTCCTCACGCTCCCGCTCTCTCTTCCTGTGGCTGTTATTCTGAGGCTTTCTTTTTTCTCTGTCCCTGCATAACACCACCCCCCCCTCCCCACCCCCCGTTTCTCCCACCCTCCTAAACTAGTTTAAACTCCCCCCTCCATCCCTGGTACATCTCCAGGTGTAAATGATTTGGAATGAAATTACTCCCAGCCTGTCGGCAGAAACAGCCTGTAGAGGTCAGAGTGATCTCTGATCTGACTCAGCCCCTCTGTGGGGTTAAAGGTCGTTGGCTGTGTGCGGACGAGGCCGGCTGGAGGAGCCTCTCAGACGGGACGCTCTTAGGGGGGTTTGAGACTGCAGGGAGCTCCAGCGCCCCTCTGGCTGGTCTGTTATTTCAGTGGCTCAGTGCTGGCCTGGTGGGGCACGGGCTCTGGTCTGGGGGAGATCTGGAGCCAGTAATGAGCGACCCTGTTCACCCCTCCCCTCTGCCCCTCCTCCCTCTCTACAGCTTTAGCTGCTCACTGATTCGTGAATGAATGCCCCCATTAGCTCAGAGCCCATCCTGCCTTCGACTGCCTCCCTATCCCAGCACGAGGCTGCCCACGGATGTGCCTGATCAAAACGGCTCCACTTCATCCCTCCTCCTATCACTGTTTTTATGGGACCTCTTTTACCCCCCCCTCCCAAAACAGTGGCGGGGTGACTGTGATAGCACCTCTGCCGGTCAGATATCCTAGTTTGAGTTTCACTGTCAAACTTCACTGCCCTCCCGCTGTGGTGTCTCCATTTCTCTCTCTAACCGGATTAAAAAAAACGTCATCTCTCTCTGATAATCTTAGTTCGGCTACAGAATGTAACCCTATACTATACTATATTACGCTGTAACCCACTGTTCATTATCCTATACTGTATTCTATACCATCTTACGCTGTATACTGTCATTTATATATGCCATTTAGCTGACGCTTTTCTCCAAAGCGACTTACAGTAGTGAATGCATAGATTTTTCAGTATATGTGGTGAACCCACAACCTAAGCATTGCCAACGCCATGCTCTACCTACTGAGACACACAGAACCACGCTCTACCTACTGAGACACACAGAACCATGCTCTACCTACTGAACCACACAGAACCACGCTCTACCTACTGAGACACACAGAACCATGCTCTACCTACTGAGTCACACAGAACCATGTTCTACCTACTGAACCACACAGAACCACGCTCTACCTACTGAGACACACAGAACCATGCTCTACCTACTGAGTCACACAGAACCATGTTCTACCTACTGAACCACACAGAACCATGCTCTACCTATATAACCACACAGAACCACGCTCTACCTACTGAACCACAGAACCATAATCTACCTAGTGAGCCACACAGAACCAGTCTGTGTATAGTGATGCTACAGGACCCTTCAGGCTCCAATAACTGCTCTGATTGGTGAAGTAATATGGTACAATGAAAAGTAAACCACAGGCTCACATCACCGCAACGTTAATATTACGATGAAATTATGATATTATCACATTACGATGAAATGATAATATTATCACATTACGATGAAATTATGATATTATTACATTACGCTGCCAAAACGCTGGCGTACTTATCGTCCTCCAGACTTCCACCCTGAGCTGGTGAAGCCGGGCTACGGACGAGACGGACTGAAGGACAGACGAGACGGACTGAAGGACAGAGCTGAGAAGGAGCAGGAAAGAGGGATGGAAAAGAGGGAAGTGGGTCAGTGGTCTGATGGGAGAAAGGAAACGGCGATCTATGACACAGAGAGAGAAAGGGAGGGAGGGAGGGAGAGAGAGGGGGAAGGCAGAAGCCTAAATTAAGAAAATCAAATGTGGGATGTGAGGTGATATGAAATGTTATTTTAAAATAAAAAATAAAAAGCTGACTGAAGGAAGATGTGATCTTACAGAAAAGGTTTTAAAGCCATTTTTCTGGGTCACATTGATACCACTTTGGCTTGTAAAATATGGACATAAAAATTTCAAAGAGAACCAATATAACAGGATATAAGTCCACACACACAAACACACACAGAGCTGAGGTAGGAGAGTCATTTGCAGACTGATGATAAGGGAGTAAGAGCAACACAATAAAAGCTTCCAGTACTTTCAAAACGGAATGCTGCACTGAAGTTGTAATTATATATATTTGTCCTTTTGATGAAACCTTTGAATGAAGTACATTTCAACCCATCCAAACCATCAAACCCAGCAGCCACAGCAGCCATGGAGGGGGTGGGGTGGGGGGGCGCAGTATGTGAACCCGAGCTTCTTGCCTCACCCTGCCAGGATAACATTTAAGATTAAAATGTCTGAACCTTCCTCGGTAGAATTGGGTGGGGAATGATTGCTGTGCATTGTTTTAGCAAGCATGCTTCAAGCCACTCGTGGATATTCCAACATATCCTGATTCTTAGCAGCACTTTTCAGGAAGTTAAACTGCTGGTCCCAAGTGTTATATTCTGAGTATCTGTTCTGTTGTTTTTGTACTTTGTTTATTTTTTCATCTATCATCTTTCTTTATTCTTCATTCAGTATTGCATTTTCTCTGTTCTGTCACGTTCTGCTCCCTGTCTGTTATTGTTCCTGTTCCGTTTTATTCGAGATCCACTCCTTGTCTTGTCATGCACTTCGGGAGTTTATACTTTTCGGGTTTCTTCCGCCTTTGCTTATTATCTCGTTTTCTTCCTTCTTACTTTCTTTATTACACTTTGTATATATTAGTTAGATGTGTACAGTACTAACCAACTAATCTACTAACGTTAGGGATTTAGATTAAGTTACAAACACTACTAATCACTAATTATCTCACGCTTCTGACTTTCGCTCATTCTCTCTCATTATCGTATCCCTGATTAGCTTTTCACTTTTCTTTTCATTCACACGCAGCTTCTCTCTTTGCGTTCCTCCCCTTCTAGCTATACACGTGTCTGCCTGATCTCCCAGGTCGTTTATTGTATATATGTTTGTATGTTTCCCAGTCCGTGTCTTTCGTTTCCCCTCGTAATTAGATTACGATTCCCATTGTTTTCACCTGTGTTTCCTACCTCTCTCTCCTCCCAGTCACACCTGATTCCCATTGTGTTTCCTGTCTGTGCCTGTATATATGTTCAGTGTTTTCGTTCACTCGTTGTCAGTACGTTGATCCTTATTCCCTGAGCCTACCTTTCCGAAGCCAGTGTATATTGATTTTTCCGAGACTACCCTTCTGTTGACTACCCTGAGCCTGCCTAGCGATTCTGTTTTGTTTGCCTATCTGTCTTCCTGTTTTTGACTTTTTGGATTGCCTGTTTTTGACTTCTCTCTGCCTTGCGTTTTTGTACCTTCGAGATTCTGATTCCTGGTTTGACCCCTGCTTCCCATTAAACTACTCTTTTGCCTTATCCTAATCTGCGTCTGGGTCCTTATCCGGTTCCTAACACCAAGAGCGTCTGTCTGCCCTCATACCCTCAGAACACAAGGTCGATGTCAATAATTACTTACTGGTACTAGTGATCAATTTAACCCCTTGTTCAAACGTTTCTTTCGGCTTTCGAAAGCCGAGTCTTTCAAGATGACAACGCCCCCCGTCCACAGAGTGTGAGCGCGACTCTGACATTATCCATATGTGATGGCTTTTCTCAGTCAGCTGATCTGAACTCAATCAAGCATTTATGGGATATTCTGGAATGACGCCGGAGGCAACATTTTTCACTTCCACTCAGCGTGAGTTGATTGACCTTCTCGTGGAAGAGTGGTGTTGTACACTATATGGCCAAAAGTCAGTGGACACCCCTACTAATTATTGACTTCTCAGGGTTTGGGATAAGCCCCTTAGTTCCAGTGAAGGGTATTATTAATGCTACAGGAATCTTAGCCAATTGGGCTCTTCCAACTTTGTGGCAACAGTTTGGGGAAGGCCCTTTGCTGTTCCAGCATGACTGTGCCCCTGTGCACAAAGCGAGGTCATGGTTAGATGATTTGGTGTGGAGGAACTCGATTGGCCTGCACAGAGCCCTGACCTCACCCCACTGAACACCTTTGGGAGGAATTAGAACGCCGATTGCGAGCCAGGCCTTCTCGTCCAACATCAGTGCCTGACCTCACGGATGCTCTCTTGGCTGAATGGGCACAAATTCCCACAAACACACTCCAAAATCTTGTGGAAAGCCTTCCCAGAAGAGTGGCAGCTGTAATAGCCGCAAAGGGGGGTCCAACTCCATATTAATGCCCATGGTTTTAGAATGGGATGTCCAACAAGCTCATATAGGTGTAATGATCAGGTGTCCACTGACTTTTGGCCATATAGTGTATTTCTCCTGATGCAGGTAGACTCGGCCACATGTCATACAGGGGAACGTGGCCGCCCAGCACCCTATTAAGTAGGGGTGTAACGGTACACATATTTGTACCGAACTGTTTGGTACAGGACTTTCGGTTCGGTGCACACTGTCAACCGAACAAATGCAATCTTGCTTTAACCACTAACGCACGTGCAGAACTTTTTTTGTGTGCGGAACTTAATTCAAAACTCAGAGTTCCCCCCCGCGAAGACATAACTATGGTGAACGCAAATGAGAAGCCAGAGCTTGAAGACCCTTCCATATCATTTGATCTCCTGTTTGGGAACATTATGGTTTCCCAGTGAATTACAGTAGCAATGGACAAAAACAGGTGACAGGTGGATCAGACGCTGTACCAAAAATGTACTGAACCGTGACTTCAAAACCAAGGTACGTACCGAACCATAATTTTGGTGGACCGTTACACCCCTACTATTAAGAGGCTTTACATTGTGATTTACATTTTTTGTCCACTACCTGTATATATTGAATATTGCTGTATATACTAAATATTGCTATCCCTATTTATAACCTTGTAGGGCAGCATCAGCATAGCACCATATGGTTCCAACATCGGTGCCAAGTCCTGGGGTGGTCCCACACCATTCCCCACTGTCACATGACATGTCATCATGTTGAGATCAGGAGCTGAAAGTATTCATATGCGTTTCTTCATATGCGTTTCACCGCATTTGCATTGATGTGGATCAGAGCTCTCATTTTCTCTGACACTTCGGTTAAATGTCCAAGCTGCTTTCATAAAGTACTAACGATCTGAAACTCGTTGGGTTTTCATGTATCAGTAGTGCAGCTATTGGTTGCTCAACAGGGTGAAATATTGAAAATGTTAAATGGACTTGAGAAGATGATTGTACAGTAGATGTACTTTTTCGTGTATGTCCTCAAATAAAGCTTGCACCCCCCCCACACACACATACACAACGTCAGCCTCATTCCCAAAGAGGAAAAAGAAGAACTAAAGAACCATCATGGAGAGGCAGTGAGCTGAAATAACATGTCCTGACATCTGTGCCTTAGTACAGCTCCAGGGGGAGAGAGATGGAGGGGGGAGATAGAGAGCACGAGCATGGCACAGAGAGAGAAAGAGGGAAGGAAGAAGAAAGGGAGGGATGGAAAAAGATGAGATGGAGAGCGAGACAGAGAGGAGAGAAAGAGATGGGGAAAGAGAGCGGGAGAAACAGAGAGAGAAGAGGGAGAGAAAAGAAAGAGGGAGAGAAAAAGAGAAAGAGGGGGAGAGTGCACACATGACTGAGAATCAGGATCCCTGATTATAGCACAGGGGCTATTTTAAATAAGTGCAGCCCCTCCAGCCCAGGAAAGCCAGTGGACCAGACAAGCTTAACCAAATCAGCTGTAAGCTACAGGAGGCGCTGTTAAAACAACTCAATCAGAGTGTGGGCTCCTTCTGGACATCTGGACTGAAGGACTCATAACAACTCTGACCCCATCAACTAAAGAAGCATCTGTGTGTGCAGTAATTTAATCTTGAGGTTTTATGTTGTACAGCATTTCTTGACAACTTAAAAGTATGGAATCTTGAGTAAATTTTGAGTCAAATTAAATTCCAATCAAAACATCATAAAGCCAATCATATTTACACCCATGCACCTTTATATATAACCCAAAACAAAACAGTGTCTGTTTTATGCATTTCAAAAAAGCCTTTTATTTAATTTGTCTGATGGCATGTGCAAACTATGCAGTAGCATCATGGAAGGTAAATTATGGCATCATTGAGGCAATGTGTACAAGGAAAACGTGGAATTAAAATGGGAATCAAAAGAACAGACTTCTTTACTGGAGTGAAACAGGGCTCATCCCCATGCCTACCCCAGTCCCTGGATCTGGACCCCCTTCACATGGTTTAGCCCCCCCCCCACTGACTACCTAACTCAGAGGCGCAAAGTCAGCCAGCCCTGAGTCACCTGGGACTGACCATTATACAGTCTTTTTTGGACACACCCTGTGCCGGCCAGAAGAGGATGAGCTCTCTCCCTTTTTAGTCTGGTTCCTCCCAAGGTTTCTCCCTATCAAAGGAGTTTTTCTTTGCCACTGTCGCCTTAGGCTTGCTTTTGGGGGGGTCTAGGCCTGGGTTCCCTTCTGTTAAGCGTTTTGTGACAATGCATTTGTGAAATACAAATAAATTAGATTAGATTAGATTTCCTCTGTACCTGGAGTCCAACATAAACCTACATAAATGAACTGGCTGTGTGTTGGGAACCCTAACCCTAACTTTATTCTGACCCAATTATACTCACAAAACAAGGGAAGCAGGCCTCCCGGGTGGTGTAGCGGTAAGCGTCCGGCCAGGACGCATGTCGCCCACTGCGGCCGGGGTTCGATTCCACCCGCCGTGCCAGCTCGGTTCTGGCCGGGAGTGCCACAAGGGGGCAACAATTGGCTGTCTGCCCCAGGAAGGAGGGAAGCCGATACAAGATCGCTGCATATAGGAGTGGCTCTGTGTACCGGAGTTACAGTTAACGGCTTGGCGAGTTCGGGCTTGCAGGAGGTGATACATCGTCTTTGTCACTGCCGGTCTCAGGACTCAGGACTACGGCAGCAAGCTCACTATACGAGGGGGGGAATCTTTTTTCTCCCAATTTGGTAGCCAATTACACCCGCTATTTTCAGGTCAATCCCTCCCTCATAGTTTGCTGCCATAGCCCTGTGACCAGTGGTGATGAAGGCGAAGTATCGTCTCCTCCGAGACAGCACTCGCTAAGCTGACGACCGTAACTCCGCCACCCCAGAGCTACTAATGTGCGCAGCGAACGTCTTGTCGGCTTCCCTCCCCCCTCCCTGGGGCAGACAGTCAATTGCCGACTCTGGCGCAGCCGGGGAATTGAACCCTGGTCGCCGTGGCCAGCGTGGGACATTGAAACCACTGGACCACGCAGGAGGCAGAGGGAGGTGATTGTTGACATGAAAACAGGGTATAATTGGTTACTAAATTGTGAGAAAATGGGGAAACCTGAAACAAAATCTTTTATTTTGAATTTTTATAAAAACAAGGTTAGCACAGAAGCTGGCACTGCTGAAGAAATACTGTCAGACCTGGGCTCTGGCAATTAACCCCATAACTGTCACCGGCCACCTATATCTATATCACATAGCACATTCTCAAATATCACGCTTAAATTTAAGCCTAAGTCTAGAAGTCCCAAAATATGACAGATCGTTGATAATGTGGGCATTCTGATCACCTTAAAGGTCTAACAAACAAAAGTAGTGAGCCTGTTTTGTCACAAGAGCAAGCCAAATCGAGAGTTCCAATGTGCGCTTCGTATTGTCAACAGCAAAGATTTAATTCTCCTAGGTCTACGAGATATGTGAGTATGCTTCACATAGGAAAGCATGATGGTAAATATTTTCAACAAAATAAGCTCACACCCATTATTCTCTGATAAATATTGACCAAACACACCCCCCTGAATTGGAACCAGCATCACCAGTAATATGATCATGTGGCATGATCCAACGGCATAACTGATACTACGTCCCTCCATATATGCTGAAATTTGTCTATGGTTCTAGCCAATGGGTTATCCTTTACAACAAAATAAGGTTTCTTTTGGTTTGCAGTTACCATCATGAATGTGCTTGTGTACATTGTGATGCCAATGAAGAGGAACGTGATTGAAGAGAGTGCATGGACTTCAGAGTTTTGTAAAACTCTTTATTCTTTTCTCTTAGTTTATTTGGATTTATTATTTGGTTTTACAATACTAAAAGCCCCAAAGAAGACCTGTTTTACGACCAGTGAAAAGCTAGTAGGTGGAAGTGCCGGCTCTGCCACCAGAAGACAGCTTTCAAGTTCACGTCCTGTGACAGAGACTAATTCAATGACTGGCACAACCAAAATAACCTATAGCTTTTCCTGTGTTGCCTGACTAAAGACAAATGTTAAAATAGTTTTGTGCAATGAGGGCAGACAATTGGCAGAAGTGAAATTTTGTCTAAATAAATGTTATATTATTTATACATTACACGGCCTGATGTGACAGCAGGGATACATGCGACCAAAAGACACAAATGTGAAGTGTCTGTTATAGCCTTGTGCTTTTATGACTGACTGACTGACTGACAGACAGACAGACAGACAGACAGACAGACAGACAGACAGACAGACAGACACACACACACACACACACACACACATTTGAGCAAGAATATAAAATTGATAGAAATAGAGGGAAACACAGAGATAAGAGCAATAAGTTCCTAAGTTATAATAATGCTTCTATGTGTGTGTCTGTGTGAATGGATACCCTTACAAACAACTGCCAAAATAAAGAAAACACCAAACAAAGTGTCGTAATAGGGTGTTGGGCCACTACGAGCCTCCAGAACAACTTCAGTGCACCTTGGCATAGATTCTACAAGTGTCTAGAACTCTATTGGAGGTATGCAACACCATTCTTCCACAAGAAATTCCATAATTTGGTGTTTTGTTGATGGTGGTGGAAAACGCTGTCTCAGGTGCCGCTCCAGAATCTCCCATAAGTGTTCAATTGGATTAAGATGTGGTGACTGTCTCAGCCATGGCATATGGTTTACATTATTTACATGCCCATATCCATCTCCATTGATGTGCGTGTGTGCGTCTGTACAAGGGTTAAAAAGATGGATGAGAAAAAGAGAAAAAGTGAGAGGGAAAGAGGGAGAGTGGGAGGGAGAGAGAGAGAGAGAGGGAGAGAGAGAGAGAGAAAGAGAGAGAGGGAGGGAGAGAGATGGGCGGGTCAATGATAGTAAAACATAACAGAGATAAGTGGAAGTTCTTCAGTCCGGGGAATAGTGCTGCTGCACAAATCCCATATTTCACTTCTCTCTGTAAACGTGCGATTCACACGGGACATTGAACAGCACTTTCACAAAGTAAACACCCTCCCAGGAGCTCCAAGGGGCCGTGAAGTATGCTCTATCAAAAAGACAGGCCTCAATGACAGACACACAGCCTCATAATGTCAAGGGTCATAATTAAACTAACATATACATACAACTAATATTACTTATAGTCATTTAGTGCTAGTAGTAGATGTGCTGGTGTTGGTAGTAGTGCTATAACTGTGTTAGTAGCCATAATCTTGTAATAGAATAACGGAATAGGCAGCTAGCACTAGCCTGGTAGTTGCTGTAGAGGAAGCACAATAGCATTAGTGTAGTATTATCAGAAATGCACACACACTGCTGCTCCCATTAGCTACAGGTCCTTTGTTGTGAATGTGTAGGGCAGGGATTAAATTGGATCTATAACAATGAATAGGAGCGGGCTGGGCCCCATTGCTGGCTGAATTAATTACCCTAATTAGCTACTTAATTGCATACATTAAAAGGCTGGTCTTAGGGAGGTACAATGGGGGAGGAGTGAGGAGTCTGAGTGGGAACATTTTTATCAAAGAGAAATGAAGAACCGCGGCGCTGAAATAACATGCAGTACACGTGCAGGACCCAGCTCTAACTCTACTTCCATGTTTCGAGGGACCATATGAAGGGCCAAAAGTTTGTTGTTTGTTCTTGTGTTCTTGCAACACAGGGCAACATGGTGTCTACTGTTGATGTCACCAAGGGGCCGTGTCAACAGAAACATTTCTTCCATTTAAATAATTTTACCACGCTGCATTCCCTGTGCCGAAACAACCCAGCGATTTCCACTGGAATACGCAGAGACTTACTAAAGAGATTACATCATCAAAGCGATTTGTTCCACTGTTGTAGGCTGTCTTGCATTTTTAACGATTATTAAAACGTTGGCTCTTGGACCCATGCACCATGCAGTGAATTAAGCTTTTGGCTATAAATCGAGAGCGGAGCAGAGCTAGCCAGAAAGCCCCTGGGAGGGAGGTGGGGAGGGCTTTGAGAAGTTCCACAAGTCGATTTCTAAAATAACCTCTCCAAGAATCTAATACTGAGAGTATCTGCATTACAAATAATAAATGAACACTATTCAATATGACAACAATTATAGGAGATAAAAGTTTGGCACTCTGTAAATAACAATACATCTTTTATGCTTATATTTACTATTTTTCAGCTTCATGCCCAGTAACTGTGTATTATGCATCTATGTTATTGTTGTTTTTACAGCTGCTGTTATATGCTGGTTTATTTATGCATTTAAATATAATGCTTCTTGCTATGATTGCCTTGTAATTTGCTCTGAATAATTGCGTGTTCCAATTAAATTAATTTGTTAATAAATATAAGTTTAAAAATGCAAATAGATTCCAAAGCAGTAAATCAAGTCACACACACATACATATGCCTTCAATACACACAGACACACACGCACACGCCTTCACTACACACAGACACACATGCACACACCATCACTACACACGGACAGAGACAGACAGACAGACAGACACACAGACAGACAGACACATACACACACACACACACACACACACACACACACACACACACACACACACACACACACACACGTGCCTTCACTACACAGACAGACACACCTTCACTACACACACACACACACACACACACACACGCACACGCACACACACACATACACAAACACATACACGCACATACACACACACACACACACACACACACACACACACACACACACACACACACACACACACACACACACACACACACACACACACACACACACACACACACACACACACACACACAGTGATGCTTCGGCACATAGGTGCCTAATCTTGAAGTGCATCTAAACAGGAAAGGTTGTTATCCTCGCCTGGTCACCACTGTCTGTCCTTTGAAATTCCTTTCATTGTTCCTACACTGCTTGCATAGTCCTGTCGCTCATCTCTCTCCCTTCTAGACTTTCATCCATCTCTCTGCCCCCCACCTTCCCTTTCGCCTTCATACTGCCCCCATCCTCTCTTCCTCATGCCCCCCTACACCCCCCGTCTCCACAGTGAACAGCTGGTGTACTGCAGTGAGTCCAAATCCCCCTTCAACACTCTAATCTCTCTCCTCGCACAGCAAATATTATGCCTCTCTGTTTAAAAAACGTTTTACAGACACTGCATGCTGTGTTTGTGTTTGCCCCATTGTAGAGTGGTAGTGTTTGTGCTGCATGCAAAGCCTGTGCATCTCTGTGTATATGCACATTTTCAGGAGATAAATTCCCTTGCACATACATGTACTTTAGCCATGATGTTTAAACCTGTACGGTAAATAACACCAACACATCAGGTGAGCATGTTAATGTACTCAAGGGTTAGAGAGTGTGAGATGACACTGCTACAGCGTGCGCTGTATAACGCATCCCCACATCTTGGGAAACACACCCCGACAAGTGGTTCCCTGGCAGAATACAGCACAATGCCTGCTCTGTTTGAAGTGACAGGGGACAACAGTGCCATGCGTGGGGATAGTTTGACAGAGCCCTCTTCTCCCCTGGAACTGTGTGTGAGTGTTAGTGTGAGTGTGTGTGTTAGTGTGTGTGTTAATGGGAGTCTTAACACATGTCTTCCCTCTGCCGATCATTCTGTTTCTCATTCATTCTTAAAGAACACTGCGCTCAATGAGGACATTGTCACATTTACAGTAAAAGCCAGACTACAAGTCCTTCCTACCAGACTCAATCTCTCTATCTGGTTTCCTACTACTCAGGTTCCCCATTGCTTACATCACACCACAGAACAGGTCACTGAAACAATGTCACATATCTTGAATGGCTGTTATGCGTACAAAGGAATGTACATAGCACGTCACGACAGAATAGTGGACCTCATAGTGAAGGACATATCAAACCATTTCTCTTCTTCAGTGAGAATGTACAAACATTCCCGTGTCAATCCTTCCATGTTCCATCTCTGTGATAGTAACCTAGCCATTTTTACACAGTTGTCTGCTAATACACCAGATGTTGTTGTTGTTAATGAAGAGGCCAGAGAAGTGTCTGTATTAGAGATAGCCTGCACCTTTGACCCTAGCCTAGAGGAAGCCTTTATGACCAAGGTCATTAAATACCAACCACTTCTAAATAACATCTCAGAGCTAGGCTATAGGTGCAGACTATCCGTTTTCATATTTGGCAGCCTCGGACATACTCACAGGTTGGTCGTTAGAGGTTTCAACAACTTGGAATGCCCAAAAGGGGCTAAAAGGCTAGCTAAATATTGTGCTGTCTCTGCTATCATTGGCAGCCGCCATATATGGCGGAGACGCTGCTACTTATACCCATAAGTGATGTGTTTTGTTTTGTATCTTGAAGATCTGTGCCATGATTCTGTGAATGCAACTTTACTGCACCTTCAGTATTTGTGTCCTTGAATGCTTTTCTTTATGTGGACATAAATAAATTGTTAAAATGTGTGTTAGTGTGAGTGTGTTAATGGGAGTGTGAGTGACAGAATAAGTGGTTAAACAAATCATGGTAAAACCACAATCCAATTACAGAAAGATTTGTCCAGTCTGGTCTATAGTAAGATCATTTCTCTCTCTCTCTCTCTCACACACACACACAGACAGCAGTGGAGTTCTGATTGTTGACCTAGATCAGCAAGTTGTCCTGTCACTTTCTCTTATTCATACACAACCATCCCTCTCCTCTCACGAGCCCTCTTCTCCCTCAGCGCCTCCCCCGTGATCTCTCCATCTCCCTTTCCCCTCTCCTCTTTCTTTATATATTTATATATCGATTATTTCTCCCCCTGGTTATTTGTTGTCTGTCTCTTTCCATTTCGCTCTGCTGAGGTTTTTAAGGGGGCAGTTTTTCCTGGAAAGGCGAACACAGATAAACACCCCGAAAACACGCTCCTTTTCCACCACATCATTATTGGTGCGGACAGACTCACGGAATTCAACGCGACAGCGACAAAAGACCGAAGTGGAGGCAGAGATAAAATGGGTCAATATGGTAACCGATGGTAACAAGCCTGCCAATCGAACACAGAAGTGAGTAAAGTGCCTGGCTTGCTTCCTCCTGATAGCATCGGGAGCTGAACAGGGTTGGGCTGGATCAGAACCAACTTTGACATTTCCTGTAGTCTGACATTTACGGTCTTCATAATTCTGTGACAGGCCTTTTTCCTCCCTCCTCCTCCTCCTCCTTATTTAGAAGAAGAAAAAGGGGATGGAGGGTATCATGGGGTTTAAAGTGATAGTTCAGACATTAATTAACCAATTAGCATTGCTATCATTGGTGTCCGAAAACAATGGCGGACTATGTACCCACAGGTAGCATGCTCGAAAATGCTCGTAACTTCTAACCAAGTTGCTCAGCCATGTGATCCAATTGGAAGTTGAACACGTATAATATCGGATGACATTTTATTAGTAGCTTAGAAAAGTATGATGAAAGCAGACTACTTTCAATTTAAATCACTTTTGAAACTATGTGCAAAAAAATATTAGCCAAGATGTCAATACAACAAGTTCAAGATGATGGGAGATCATTTTCACATGCAATTTTGAGCTGCTGCCTGTGGTTACATACAATCCCATTGTTTTCAAACTGATGCCAATGATGCTAGCTGTTGGTGGAGCCGCTGTTTATCAAATTCGTTAAAAACTAATTTGGATGTGTAGTACATTATATTGAAAGGAAAATCTTTTTGATTTTGGGTTGTTCAGATCTTCCTTCAACCCACACACACCCACCTGAACCCTACTGAGGGAATAACACACACACACACACACACACACACACACACACACACACACACACATGCACGCACACGCGCACGCGCATACACATGCACACACACACAGGGAATGAGACATGCTGTAGGAAGGTGAAGACGGACATGTGAGCACAGAGTAGCTCCTCAGTCTCTCCCTCCTGCACTTATTCAGCTTAACCTTAATAAATAAATCAGTGACAGCCTCTGAATAATTCACAGCTTCCAGATTGAAACAACAACACACACACACACAAACAAACACACTGTCCACTCTGGAAAACACACACACACACACACACACACACACACACACACACACACACACACACACACACACACACACACACACACACACACACAGACTATTGACTATTGACAAACAAAAACTGTATTAACACATATTGGCATTTCAGCTTTCCATCAGAAGCTACAGTTATTTCATAATTTCTGGTTTGTGTCTGACTGGACAGGCAGCCCTGTTCCCCAGTTCATGCCATTTTTATGACCTGCTTGGGGGTGGGGTGGGGTGTGAGCACTCCCCGGGGACACATTCAGACACAGTTTGTTCAGCAATCAATGAATGTTTACTAGCAAACTACAAACACTGAGGAAAAGGGTGAATGACAACCAGCTACTGGTCTTAACTGAAACTCTAACAACAGCTCCAAGTTACAGCACAAGGCCTTCATTAACCTTGAATACCACAGAGTATGTGTGTGTTTGAATGTGTCTATGTGTGTGTGTGTGTGCGTACGTGTTTGAGGGTGTATTTGAGTGTGTGTGTGTGTGTGTGTGTCTGTGCGAGCGTGTATGTGTATGAGTATGAGTGTGTGTGAGTGTGTGTGTGTGAGTGTGTGTGTGGCATAGGGGGGTGCAGTGCGTCCACACCCCTCGAGTAAGTTAAGTGATTATTGCAATCACGTAAGTGATTATCACTCAGCATCTTGCCTCTGTTGCTACGGCAATGTTGCCAATCTACTGAATCTGGAAAGAACCAACCTTTGATTTGAACTAATTATGGTGCAAAACAGTGATGACTAGTGAACAGCAGTGACCACTGTACCACACTGCACTGGTGAAGACATTCAGAGCTGCAAGCAGCCTGCTTTCAGCTGGGATCCAAGGTTTGGCATGTGGTTATGATGCCCTTGAGCATGCCACTGTACATTACACTACCTAGAGGTTCTCCCAGCCACTCCAATCTACTGAATAAATGAGTACATGCTTTACGCATAAACACAAGGCCTTGTATTAATAACCTATCAGAGAGAACAGAAAACAGACCTCTCTCTCCATCAGCCTCCGTTCCAGCTCATTTAACCCATATTGAATAAATTAACAAACAGTAAGGTGGGTTAATTAAAAGCCATTTCCCTGAGGGTTAGATCTCACATTTACATATGCACCTATACATAGGAACAGACACACACAGGCACACTCACAAAGACACACACAGGCACACTCACAAAGACACACACACACACAAGCATCGACTACCTAAGGCACCTTGCTTACAATAACAGTGATAAAAACACATCTCTCCACTCTCCTCCACAATGGCCTCCTCTCCCCTCCTCTACGCTCTCTGCCTCTCTCACCTTGTATTTGAGATCCTTATTGATTGGCTGGACCCGTCGATCGATTAGTCATGTCTGTTAGAGTGCTACAAGAGTGATACAAAAATGACATGGAGGGACAGGTGTAGGGAAAAATGTGATTTAAAAAATGAAATGGAGGACACACACACACACACACACACACACACACACACACACACATTCTTGGCATGGTTTAGGTCCACTCGACCCCTTAGAGGGCAAGATAATTCAGACAAAGCCATTCTGAGTGATCACCTCTGATGCAACAGAAACTATTCTGAATCATGGATGTTTGAACAACAGCAGCCTGAGAGTGTGCATTTTCTGCTCTGTGTATCAAACCTCTGCTCTTATCTAGAGCACAGGAAGAGGCCGGAACATATTCTGAAAAGGGAACCATTTCATGTGGACCGATTCATACGTATACATTACATGTGTATACAATAACTCAGTAAACCCAGAGATTTTCTGGTAATCCCTGAGCTGTGGAGCAGTGTCAGCCTGGAGCTGTAGGGCGTGTATCAGAATGTATGACCACAGTAAGGAATAAAAACGCAGCGTCATCAAAACGCCAAATTTGGGGCTAGCAAAGCATGGAGTGAATTTGTTTAGTCAGTAAACCCACTAACTAGGGTAGGCCCAGACAAAACGTGACAACAAAATTGAAGACAAACCGAGTTTAGTCCTTAAGAAAGGCTGCACGTTAGTTGCGTGAGGTTACTCTGGTTACAAACGAGCTGAAAAAGACCAGAAAGGAGGTGTGTTCTGCAAGTACTGTAACGAAGTGGTTCCGGCAGCAGACAGGAATACGTCTAATCTGTTCCATCATTTGAGAAGTAATCAATAGAAGGCTTTTGCTTCTATTCTTGACTCTGTTGGTTTTGTCCAAAATGTGTCTGGGCCGATTCATTGTCATCAACATACACTGGACTTAGCTTTATCCTATGGTATTAGCATTAGCAATCTAGTTGTCTCTCCTCATAATCCTGTGCTCTCTGACCATTTCCTTATTACGTTTGAAATTCATGCTACCACTGCTATTAGATCAAAACCAGTGTTCTACTTTAGTCGCTCCCTAAATTCCTCTACGATACCTAACTTTGTCAGCCTGTTCCAAGAATAATTTACTGTTAATCAGGATCCCACTAGTCTACAATCTATTGATCAGCTGACAGAAAATCTAAATTACACCCTGCGCAACACTCTTGATGTTGTTGCGCCTCTCAAAAGGAAAAAACTAGCCAAAAGAAGCTTGCACCATGGTATACTGACCACACACGTGCTCTTAAACAAGCTTCTCGCAAGTTGGAACGTAAGTGGTGATCCACTAAATTAGAAGTATTTTATTCTGCCTGGAAAGACAGTCTGGTACAGTACAAATATGCTCTCTCCTCCGCAAGGTCAACCTATTTGTCTGATCTGATTGAACATAATAAGAATAATCCAACATTTTTGATACAGTGGCCAAACTGACAAAGAACCAGACTGAAACCAATGCTAAGCCTCCGGCAGCTTATAATAGTAATGATTTCATGAACTTTTTCTCTGAGAAGATTGATAAAATTAGAGATGAAATTACTAAAATGGCACCTTCTGCTGTAGCGGACACTGATCAGAAAGCACAGGCTTACCAGGACAGGGTCCTATGGCTACTCTTGAGTTTTTAGCGCTCTGGAGTGGACTGAATTTTCTAAATTGGTTATGTCCTCCAAACCATCTACTTGCCAATTAGACCCAATCCCAACAAAACGTGTTAAAGAACTTCTTCCTGTTATGGGGCAACCCATGCTAGACATTATTAATCTGTCTCTTTCATGAGGCGATATGCCAAATTCTCAAAAAGTGGCAGTAATTAATCCACTTTTAAAGAAACCAAACCTTGACCCAGAAAATCTCAGTAACTACAGGCCAATTTCTAATCATTCTTTTCTCTCAAAAATTCTAGAGAAAGCTGTAGCTCAGAGACTGACTTCATTCCTGACATCAAATGACATCTATGAAACTTTTCAGTCAGGATTTAGGCAACACTATAGCACTGAGACTGCTCTTATTAAAGTTGTCAATGACTTACTGATATCAGCTGACCGTGGATGCGTCTCTATTCTTGTGCTTTTGGACTTAAGTGCTGCGTTTGACACAATAGACCACCAAACTCTTCTGAGCAGACTTGAAAACCTAGTTGGACTGCATGGACAGGCACTCTCCTGGTTTAAATCCTACCTATCAGATAGGTATCAATTTGTGCAGTTAAATGATGAGCCCTCTGCTCTCATCAAGGTGGAATATGGTGTCCCTCAAGGTTCTGTTTTGGGGCCATTATTGTTCTCCCTTTACATGTTGCCACTTGGTGATGTCATTCGTAAACATGGCGTACATTTTCACTGCTACGCAGATGACACACAATTATACCTATCAATGAAACCTGGCGAAGGACAATTCGAACAGTTGGAGGCCTGTTTTAAAGACATAAAAGACTGGATGTCAGATAATTTTATATTGTTGAATACTGATAAAACAGAGATGTTGGTCTTGAGGCCCAAAAACCTCAGAAGAGGGTTATCTGATTTATCTCTTAATCTGGATGGTTGCTCTGTTGCTGCAAGTTTGGTGGTAAAAGACCTTGGTGTTACTATAGATCCTGGTCTCTCATTTGATAGTCACATCAAAAACATTTCCAGAGTAGCCTTTTTTCACCTGAGGAATATTGCCAAAATTAGGGGCTTCCTGTCATTAATAGATGCAGAAAAATTGGTACATGCCTTTGTTACATCTAGATTAGATTATTGCAATGCATTACTGTCTGGCTGTTCCAATACCTCACTCAGGAGCCTACAACTCGTACAGAATGCTGCTGCAAGGATCCTGACTAGAACAAAGAAATATGAGCACATTAGTCCTGTGTTAGCGTCACTTCACTGGCTTCCTATAAACTATCGTGTAGACTATAAGGTACTCCTCTTAACTTATAAGGTGTTGCATGGACTTGCACCCTCTTACTTGATGGATCTACTTCATCCGTACAATCCACCACGTTCGCTTTGCTCACAAGATGCAGGCAACTTGGTAGTCCCTAGAATATCAAAAAATACAGCAGGTGGCAGAGCTTTCTCCTATAGAGCTCCTTTACTGTGGAACAGTCTACCCATCTCTGTGAAGGAGTCAGACACGGTCTCAATTTTCAAGTCTAGGTTAAAAACACATCTCTTTAGTCTCTCTTATAGTCATTAGGTGCAGATGTGGAGGGGGCGTAGCAATAGAGCCTTCTGGTGCAATGAGCTATCCTTACTGTCACCAATCATAAGTGATGATCTGCCCCTATCAGGACTGCTGATGATGTGGTGGGATGGTCTCTGAGTGCCCTCATGGCTGCGTGCTCCCTGTGCCACTCACCTAATTAGTTATGCTGCCCTAGATTACTTCTGCTGGTGCAAAAGTGTTATCACTACTCTTTACCCTGATCCGGTGTGATATTTATCATAGTCATAATTGCACCTTTCCTCTTTTCTCCCCGGCTTCGTGGCACCTGCCCGGAGCTCACCTGCCCCAGAGTCAACCCCCCACCCCTGCCATGTGTTAGCCGGATGCCGCTGGCCCAGACCCTAGCTTCTGGTTCCATCCCCCACCCTGCCCTGGTATCTGGAGGGATGAGGTCCACCCCACCCCTACACTTAGAATGCCCTTCCGGTGGTCTGTTAAGCCTCATGAGCCTCAAGGACTATTTGTTTTGTTTTTCTCTGTAACCCACAATTTTCCAGGAGTTCATCTCGACCACCTTTTAAGGGGTCAGGGAATAATTTTCCAGTCTCCCACATTGGTTCCAATGGTTTTCTGGTTTTTTGATTCCCTCTGGAAAATGCCAATTGTGAAGCGCTGTGTGACAACCTGTTTGTAAATGGCGCTATACAAAAATAAAGATTGATTGATTGAATCACGAAAAGGAATATGAAGAATGTATGGAAAAAACAAGGCAGATGCTAGCAAAAAAATCATATGCAGATGCGAAAGGCAGCCATATACACTACCGGTCAAAAGTTTTAGAATACCTAAATTTTTCCAGTTTTTATTGAAATGTACGCAGTTTAATGTTTCAATTTCTCTGAAATTAAAGCATAGAACAAATAAACAATTGGAGATAAAAAATAAATCATGGAATCGTTTTGTTTTACAAAATGTAATCAAAATTGTTTGACTCATCAAAGTAGCCACCCTTTGCATATAACAGCTGAACACACTCGTGGCATTCTTTCTACAATGGAAATCTAATATTGTTCGGAAAGTTCTTCCCAACACTGTTGCAGAAGTTCCCACAAATGTGATGGTTGCTTTGCTTTCACCCTCTGTCCAGTTCATCCCAAACCAGCTCGATGGGTTTTAAGTCTGGAGACTATGCTGGCCATTCCACGATTTGAAGCCTACCATCTTGTTCTTTTCTTCTAAGGTAGTTCTGACATAGCCTGGAGGTATGTTTTGGGTCATTATCTTGCTGTAGGATGAACCCCTGACCAACTAGGCGTAGAACAGAGGGTATTGCATGGCGCTGCAAAATGCTGTGGTAGCCCTTTTGGTTCAGGGTGCCAGTCACTCTGTGCAAGTCGCCGACTCTGGATCCAGCAAAAGAGCCCCTGACCATCATGCTTCCTCCTCCATGTTTGACAGTTGGTGTCACACACTGAGGAACCATCCTTTCGCCTACTCAACGGCGTACAAAAACCCTGCGTGATGAACCGAAAACTTAATCAGTCCATCAGACTGTCTTCAGTTGTCCACTGGCAGCACTTCATGGCCCAGGCAAGCCTCTTTTTCTTATTTTGCCATCTTAGCAATGGCTTTCTTATTGCCAGTAAGAAAAGAAAAGTAAGTCTTCTTTTCACAGTTGAAACTGAGACTTCCTTACTTCGATCAGTGTTAAGCTGTGCTTGAAGCTGTTGTCCTGTGAGCTGCCTGTCATTCAAGCTGTTAACTCTCAGAAACTTCTCAGAAAGAAAATCAGTCTTCTGATTTTGTTGTGGCTTTGGGTCTGCCAGACTTCTTCCTGTCAGAGTTTCCTCCAGTTTCCAAGTGCCTTTTGATGGTGTAGGGCCTTTTTTTATAACTACATTAACTTAATTGACATTATTTTTCAGTTTTTGGTAACCTAAACTTTTTTTTTAACCTCTGGCAGTTTACCGCTTAGCTTTGTACCATTTCAGGTTATTCACTGGACTTGAACTGCTTGAATTTCAGTAAAAACTGGAAAAATGGGGGTGTTAAAACTTTTTACTTTAAATTATGCTTGAAAACTTACACATACAAGCACTGAATGTTAAATAAAGTTGCGTTTGAATATCTGTATATACTATACTTTTTTCTGTAAACAAATTATCATTTCAATATCGTTATCGAAGTATTTGGTGAACATATCATGCTAATTGTTTTTGCCCATATCGCTCAGCTCTAGCGTGCATCTTGTGCAAGACTGCGTGGAGTGCCAGACTGCTCGTGATATCTATTCAATCACAGCATCATCTGTAGAGTAAATTAGGTGTGGTTTCAGTCAGTTTAGCCATTTCATTCAAGTTTGAACATTTAGACCAGATTAACGCAACACAAATTGATGGATAATTACTGGCCACTACTATCGGTAAATTCAATTTTATCAGCCAATAAGCCAATTTCAGTCAACAAGGCAAATATCAGCTGATACCAATAGACCACCGATATATATCTGTGCACCCCTAGCTGACACCTTATTGCAGTATTTGTGATGTATGTTCCATATATGGATAAACATGTTTTATGTGCGACATTAAAAATAAACATTTGAAAGCATGAACATGTCGCAGGTCTAATTAGCACTGCTATTCAAATTACAATCTGTATCGCTAATAACCAAAAAAAGGTTTTTACATTACTGGTGTCATACTGACTGTCAGAGAATATTCATTTCAAACTTGAATACTAAATATAAGATGGAATGTTCAGAAGGAAGAGTCATTGTCCCACATGGCTCGGTGTTAGTATGGGTCTAACTTCCTACTCAGAATGCACCGCTGTGTCTAATGCGCCACACTTTGGAGTGGTGTGCGCTGCCTGTCAGGGACGCATTTCAAAACCCGAGTCTCTACCAGACCGGCCCTGGTCGTCAGCCCCGATCGGAGGCGGCATTTGGCTGTCCGCCTCCGGGGGAGGGGGAGGGTGAGCCGGCACGAGTCCGTCGAGGAGAAGGTAAAAGGCGTCCGTGGAAGAATTCCCGTCTCGGAAGACGCTGGAACAATCGGCCCGGAATGAGTGTCTCGCCCCGGAGGACAGGCGGCGGACTCGTGGGGGTGGGGAATTGAAATAAATAGAGGGTATAATTGGCAACCAAATTGGGAGAAAAACAGGAAAAATTTTGAAATAATTGTATATAAAAAAGAAAAGAAAAGAATGCACCGCTGTATTCAGAGGCAGGACTCGGAGGATATTATCATTCTATAGTGTGTGTGTGTGTGTGTGTGTGAGTGTGTGAGTGTGTGAGTGTGAGTGTGTGAGTGTGTATGTTTGAATGTGTGTGCGTGTGAGAGTGTGTGTGTGTCTGTGTGTGAGGGTCACCGATGATGTAGTGTGTGTGTGTGAAGGCCTGCGCTGCGGCTCACCGATGATGTAGTGTGTGTGTGTGTGTGTTTGTGAGGGTGTGTGTGTGTGTGTGTGTGAGAGTGTGTGAGTGAGTGTGTGAGTGTGTATGTTTGAATGTGTGTGCGTGTGAGAGTGTGTGTGAGCGTGTATGTGTGGCTCACCGATGATGTAGTGTGTGTGTGTGTGTGTGTGTGTGTGTGTTTGTGAGGGTGTGTGTGTGTGTGTGAGGGTCACCGATGATGTTGTGTGTGTGTGTGTGTGTGAAGGCCTGCGCTGCGGCTCACCGATGATGTAGTGTGTGTGTGTGTGTGTGTGTGTTTTGTGAGGGTGTGTGTGTGTGTGTGTGAGTTTGTGAGTGAGTGTGTGAGTGTGTATGTTTGAATGTGTGTGCGTGTGAGAGTGTGTGTGAGCGTGTATGTGTGGCTCACCGATGATGTAGTGTGTGTGTGTGTGTGTGTGTGTGTGTGTGTGTTTGTGAGGGTGTGTGCGTGTGTTTGTGAGTGTGTGGCTCACCGATGATGTAGTAGTCCTGCAGGGTCTTGAACTCGTGGCCCCACAGGTTAGGGGAGTACTCCTGGAACTTGATGGTGAAGCGCATGTCGCTGCTCGGCTTGTCGCAGGTGAGCAGCAGGTTGGGCGCACCCATCACCTCGCACCTGTCCGCCTGCTCCCGCAACGACACCAGGTACAGCTTGTAGTACTCGTACTCCAGGGGGGCCCGGGGCCCGGGCGGGTCCGAGGCGGGGCAGATCAGGTCCAAACGGTCCCCTATCTGGGGGTACAGCACGTAGCCCTTATCGTCCCCAAATCTGGAGAGAAAGCAGGGGGATGGGCACAGAGGGAGAGGGCCACATTAACGCTGATCATACGCAAAAGACATTTACAAACCCCCCCTCTCCGCAACACTGCTACAGTGCTGACAGCACTCAACAGGAATCAACAGGAGTTAGACTCTCTCCCTCAGAGATCACGGTAACAATAAATCTCCAAATGAGATCAGAAGAACAGGCCCACTTAACCGGCCAGCAGTTAGTGAACCTTATGAACCTTTGACTGTGATACCCATCTGTCACACGCCACGTGACACACCCTGGACGGGGACAGAGCAGTCCAGACACGGAGTGGAGTTTTTTCGGTCTACGGACCGGACTTTTATTTATTTTATTTTCGGCGCGTTCTCTGTTCCCCCACTGGGCCGAGAACGAGCACCGGGAGCGTAAAATAATAAACACTAATAAACACAACCAAACGCAACCAAACTCGTTACCCTAATTGCCGCGAAGCTTTCGGGTAACTAAATGAAAAGACCAAAACTAAATTACACAATATCGAACCGGCTCTTTCTTAGTCCGTTCAATATTTGCTTTTCTTTCGCTTTTCTCTTGTTGTCCTTTTCTCGCTCCTCGGTCTCAAACGCCTCTCCTCTGGTTCCAGCCACCTACTGAAGGGAGCAGAGCAGTCTTAAAGCACACAGATGTAATTATCATACACAGGACCGGTGTGTGCGCTTACTGCTCTGCCAGTAGGCGTGGCCGCTAATCGTCCTGATTAGCTGCTGAGACCGACGCCTTCCACACCATCTTCTTCCTGTCACCCAGAAAGTCTATGAAAACCTTTGGCAGTGTCTTGCCCCAGTCTCTGGCATGTCACGTGCCCCAGGAAGACAGTGATATTTAATTCTGAGAGAATGAGGGGAAAAATGAACAGACGTTACCTCATTTAATATTATTTATTTGCTAAAAAATCCAGGCCAAGAGGCCTCCTGCGTGGCCCAGTGGTTGCAACGTTCGACACTGGCCACGGAGACCAGGGTTCAATTCCCCGTCTCACCAGAGACGGCTCTGTCCAGAAGCGCCACCAGGGGCTGCGATTGGCTGTCCGCCCCAGGGAGGGGGGAGGGAAGCCGACATAACGTTCGCTGCGCATAGGAGTGGCCCTGTGGTACCGGGTTACGGTCGACACTTGGCAAGTGCCGTCTCGGAAGAGGCGTCAGGTCGCCTTCGTCACTACTGGTCGCAGGACTACGGCGGCGAAATCACATTACTAGGGGGGGATTGACATAGAAGTAGTGGGTCTAATTGGCTACCAAATTGGGAGAAAAATGGGATAAAAAAATCTGAAACAAAAATTATTTAAAAAATCCAGGCCAAGACTGATAGTTTTGGATTAGCGGATAATACAAGCGCATGTTGTACTAGTGCCTTGCTCAAGGGAAAAATAACAGCCTCCCTCCAGGAACAGGAACAGGAAGCCACAACCCTTGTGCCATTAGTTCAAAGCTCCAGAGATCGGCCATCACTATTGTTGCCACAGTAATGCACAAGAGCATAGAAATGCTTTCAAACAGCTGAGCCACGGCTCTTGGGCTGAAGCAGACACACACACACACACACACACTCTCTCAAACACACACCCGCCCACAGCAAGCACTTCTGTGTCATCACTACATGGCTCAAATGAGGGGATCCATCAAAGTAGTCACAGCCTACTGACCGGCATGCCCTGACCACAGAACTTAGTGGGGGTGAAATATCACTCTTTCATTTCCTCAAAGACACATTCTGTGTCAGTTACCTGATGCCACTCCTCTGTGGTCATAAAAGATCCCATGGCTCTTTTTAAAAATATTAGGGTGTTTGCACCAGACTTTGGTGTTAACTCAAAACATCCAGACAAAAAATCGAAACATTAAAGTCCATATGTAAATAAAGTTATGTGTAATAAAGTGGAATGAAACAGGAAAAAAGTATTGAACACACTAAGAAAAAGCAGTACACCACAGCAAGGAAAAGCAAGGAACCAGCTGAAAACCATAACTAATTAGGAGGCAACTCTACCTCCAATCTGTGCTAATTAATGTCAGCTGGGTTAGAATATATTGATGGGCTATAAAAGGTTTTTTTTTGTTACCAAGGTGCCACACAAGAAACATCTAATGATGGGTAAAAGCAAAGAGCTCTCTCAAGACCTTCGCAACCAGATTGTTGCAAAACATGAAAATTGAATTGGCTACAGACGTATTTCACAACTTCTGAATCTTCCAGTAAGCACCATTGGGGGCATTATCCGTAAGTGGAAGCAACAGCACTCCACCATCAACCGGCCATGCACAGGAGCTCCTCGCAAGATTTCTGGTCAGGGAGTCAGAAGGATCACAGTGTCTGTCACACAACACACCATGTTTGGAGGAGAAATGGCACTGCACATAACCCGAATAACACTATACCAACAGTGAAGTTTGGAGGTGGAAGTATCATGATGTGGGGCTGTTTCTCCTCTCGTGGTACTGGCAGACTTCATATCATTGAAGGAACAATGAATGGAGCCATGTATAGAGAGATTCTTGAGATGAACCTGCTGCCATCCACCAGGATGCTGAGGATGAGACGGGGGTGGACCTTCCAGCAGGACAACGATCCAAAGCATACAGCAAAGGAAACTCGCAATTGGTTTCAGAGAAAGAAAATCAACTTGTTGGAATGGCCCAGTCAATCACCTGACTTAAACCCAATTGAACATTTGTGGAAGCATCTGAAGATCCAGATTCACAAGAGGGCCCCCCGCAATCTTCAAGATTTAAAGACAATCTGTGTAGAGGAATGGGCCAAAATCACACCTGAATACTGCGGGCGATTGGTTACGTCATACAGAAAGCGCCTTGAAGCTGTCATTCCAAACAAAGGCTTCTCCACTAAGTATTGAATTAATTTCAGTTAGTGTGTTCAATACTTTTTTCCTATGTCATTCCACTTTATTACACATAACTTTATTTACACATGGACTTTAATGTTTCGATTTTTTGTCTGGATTTCTTGAGTTAATACCAAAGTCTGGTGCAAATTTCACTTGAATGGCCTCATTGGAAATACATTTACTGTTCAATTCAATTCTGTCACAGCAGACTTGCGTTAAAGAATCCAAGAGCAAATGCACCGAGAAAGAAAGAGGGGAGAGGGAGCAGGAGACAGAGATGCTACACGGAGAGACATGCAGCAGAACGGTGGACATAGAGACTGGGATTGACCAGGCAAAGAGTTAAGCTCCAAAAGGTAAATAAACCAATCAAACACACACTCAACCAAACCATCATAATGGAGAGATGTCTTAAACCCTAGTTTCAGTTCAACAGCACTGTACTTCCTGCTGTCTGCTGCTAAACCCTTCTACCCACGAATGTCTCCTGCCCTGCTCTCTCTCACACAACAGAAGCATTCATCAGGCCACACTTTATAACACTGGAGAGGGGGCAGGAAGGGGCAAAGGTGGTGGGGAGGAGGGGGGTCGGCCAAACTTTCTTTTCCTTTCTTCTCCCTGTTCTTTTGTGGAGGGCAGGGAAGCAGAAACGCTTTTTCAACCCTGACCGCCACCCTCCCCGTCCCCTCCCCGTCCCCCTCCCCTGGACATTCCGCTACGAGAGCCGAGCAGGTCTCATTTTCACCCCCCACCCAACCACCCCCTTCCTAAAGCTCAGGCCCACATTCAATCTAACTGCAAAATGTTTTTCCTAAACAATGACAAATGCATTTAAGCAAGTGTTTGCTGAAGAATTCCCTTTTAATAAAAAAATACATTTATAATCTCAGTGACTGCACATCTAACAATATTTTACAAAAATGAAAAAAAAACCTGCTCCAATTCTTTATTTAAAGTCAAGGACAAAAGCGCATTGCAGTGATATGGAGTTTGTGCCCGTTCGTCCTCCGTTCTGCATTTCAGACTCCTCAGGGGCACCGTGTACAGTGCACAGGGCTGGGCTTTGGGCAGGACAGTATTCATATGTACGCTCACGTCAATCATACACGTGACATCATACAGGACAAACTGCAAGGCTACTGCCTTAATAATTGTAGGGAGGCGGATAGCGTAGCGGTCTAACGCACCCGTATTTGGCTGGTCCTGTAAGTGTGCACTGCCTATCAGGGACACGGGTCGAAACCCATCTCTACCAGACGTCGTCAGCCCCAATCGGGGGCGGCGTTTGGCTGTCCACCCCAGGGGAAGGGGGGAGGGTGAGCCGACACAAGTTTGTCGAGCAGCAGGAAGGGCGTCTGTGGTCAGGTTCCGTTTTGGAGGAGGTGGATCTACCGGCCCGGAAAAATGTACTCGTTACCCAGAGGCGGACTCGTGGGGGAGGGTGAATTAAGATAAATAGAGGGTATAATTGGCAACCAAATTGGGAGTAAAACAGGGGGGAAAAATTTACACTAAATAATAAATTATTACTGTAATATTATTCAGCAAAATTACATCCCTGTCATGTGTCAGAGGAGCACCTCCCCATCCCATCAGAGCTTGTGGGCAGCTGTCCCTCTGACTGTACACACATCAACATCCTCTGACTCATGAAAACTATTAAAATAACCATTTCAGTTGTGGGACCGTGCCACACTGAATACATCACACTTCAAATCTCACTTCATTTGCCACTTAAATACCTTGTGGCCGAGGTGACAGAAAAGCACACACTTTGAATGATAACAGCCAGCTTCACACCATCAACATGTAAAACGCAACACTCACAGGTGTGATCCTGCAGGACCCACCTGCACAGCAGACCATTGAGATGAAAGTGGACCGTCCGGAAGAGGCCAATAGATGACAGAGCTCACTCAGAAATTGAAGCTGTAGGGTAAAATGTGTAAATAAAGGTGGGTCTGTTTTAATGTTTTAATTTCAGGCTGTGACATTTTTGAGACCGGGTGTAGACTTTAAAGGGGTACTGTATGTACCACTGACAGAGAGCTAAGATAAAACCTCTCCTCAATTCAATGGCAGTGAGACTTACAGTGAATAACAGCCAGGTGCTGCGGGTTTTATTCCCTTAACCCGAATGGCTTAATTGCACAGACCAATGTAAATTGCTTTGAATACTTTGTATGGAAAGTGCTACATAACTTATTATTATTGTTACTATTATTATTAGTTGCCCCTGGAGAAAATAAATAAGTTGCTAAGCAACACAAGAGAGTAAATGGCCACTTCAGGCCACAGCTCATATTTAGCTCAGCCGCTATTTACTAATGTAGATACGCACACACACACACACACACACACACACACACACACACTCTCACACACACACAAACACACACACACACACACACACACAGACACACTCTCTCTCAAACACACACACACTTGCACACACACGCACACGCACAGACAGACAGACACAGACAGACAAAGTAAAAGGGCTACAACAGCCATCACACACGTGGATCACAGTAATAATTACTGGCTGGAGTTTAATAAATGTCCCGAACAGCAAGCAAACCATTGTGAGGTCCATTGCTTGGTGTATCTAAATAGCATATTTCCAGATGCCGGTAATTCTATATGCAATGAAGGTGAAGTCACACATCGCTGATTGTTTTTTTGACATCGATGACGTGGTGCTCCATGTGCATCTTTTCAGCAGAACTCTGAACAGGATGCATGCTGGGAAAGTGGAGAGTGAGGTTGCGTAACACAAACTTTCCTCCATCATAGTGAAGACAGTGACCATTAAAATGCTGATAAAAACACTTGGGCGCTGTTATTTTAATTACTTGCTATTAATAAACCACTTTTATGAAGGAATTGAGTGAAAAACTTAAAAGTAAAATGGCTAAATTAATATTGAACTACAACTCCCATGAGAGCATAATGTTTCACAACGACCGGTGGGACCTGTAGTTATAGTTTAATTTTGTACTTTATGTTGATCGCCCGATTCCTTAATAAAAGGGTTTGCTTTTCAGCAAATGATCCAAGGAACAACCCCCAGACATTTACTCAATGTTTTAATACTTCTTTTTTTAAAATATGATGAAGGAATATCTGCATTTGATTGGCTCCTGCTCCGCAGTTGTCCTGGAAATTCCTGTTACTAGGGCTGTTGATAAGGAAGTGCCAGCTGGACCTTCCCAGCGAATAGGGGTGTTGGGTCAAAGGTCGGTCAAAAGTGTCGCGTGATGAGCTGCCAAAAGTGATGAGCGATTGGCCAAACCCCCAAAGCGGGGTGACTGACCGCATGATGACGATGAGGAAAAAGGTTGAAAGTGTGCTTCAGAGAATCCCTGTTATAAAGGCCATTTACAACGTGCTGCTCTGTTCACACCGGGTCGTATTCTCACCTCGTAACGACAACCTGCACTACGAGCTGCCTGATAACGGAGTCAGATCAGCTAAACACAAACATGGGAGAGACAGGCCCACCTTGCAGGGTGCATTACAGAGAGAGAGAGAGAGAGAGAGAGAGAGACAGAGAGAGAGGGAGGGCTGTAAACTACAGCCACAAGGTTGTTATAAAGTCACGCGGTGCTGGAAGGGGTGTGGGAATGTTTGGGGCACAAGAGAGACTGTCGGAGTAATTATTTCCATATGCTTGGCTTTGATTGGTGCCGGGGAGACTTCAAGGTAAGACGCAGGTTAGCACAGAGGTCTCGCTGCTTTGAGAGGGACACCTCCAAACGTAAGTCTGTCCTTGCCCTGCTAGATTTCCTCCTGTCTGTCCGGAGGCTGACCTGAGCAACGCTGCAGCCATGTCACATTGACTCCATGTCACCCCCAGAACAGCCGACTGGGACCGGCTCTTACTGGAGTGGAGAGAAACTTGGTACGACTATGACAGGAGGTGTGGAGCCCAGGGCACCAGCCACAGTGTCCCCTCTGTCTGTTTATTCTGAGGCCATAATCATTTCACAGGAGGGGAGAAATACTCCATTTACAGAGCGTCTTAGGGTCCCTGCATCTCAGACTCTGCAAGGGAAAGATCTGGGGGTTAAATCCCATTCAATCAAACTGCTGAATTCACCAATATCAGGTCACTAGGTGGACTGAGAACCAGACAACCTGCAGTCACACCCGCCGTGTAGCTGAAAGCAGTTTTGCTAAAACCTCTATGGTTTTAAAACCTCTATGGCTTTACTTAGAAAGCTTTCAATCCAGATCCCTGGAGGACTGCAAGCATCTGCAAGCCTGAACCTGGTGGAGGGCCCCAGTGTCTCTAGGGCCTCTGTACCCTGGTCCTGGAGGGCCACAGTGTCTCTAGGACCTCTGAAACCACTCCTCATATCATCACACTGGTGGAACCTTCTTGAATAAACAGAACCTCGCGACCCGGCTGAGAGAGACCCTGATCACAGATCAGATCGACCCATCCCAGACCCTGTAGTTCTGCAGTGACACAACAGCCTCCTGAACTAACAACCTTCAACTTCTCACTGCTCTTAGGACAGCAAAGTGTGCCAATGACTGCGGACCAAACACCAACGCCATTAAAAATGCCACTTTGGTTATTCAGGTTAGTCATTGCTTTTTGAATGTGCAATTTTCTAATGTGAAAAAATTGACAAAAAAAGAAACCAGGGGAATTATGTACAGAACTGAAACACTAAAGGGCTAAAGTGTAGGGGGAGAGACACTGTTTATTCAGAGCGCCACTGAAGTCAATAAGACAGAGATGGCATCACAGGACTCGAGAGATAGGCGCTGTGTGAATGTGTACAATAACAAACCTGCACCCTCGGTGGGGAAAACCACCGCCCCCCCTCCCCCCCACACATTCAAACTCACATGAAAAGACTCAACAAACCCCAATCATTATGATCATTAAAAATGAAAAGGTCTAAAAATACTGTTTTTCTTTGTTTGTATTTCTGACATGGCTCACAGGGAGGAGGTGAGGGAGGGGGGGTGAAAGAAAATAAGTATTCCCTCACTCCATCTTCCCTCCTTTCTATACCTCTCCTCCTATCATTCTCTCCGAGGGGAATCAACTGATTACCATTGTTCTCAAAGTTGTGGTATGAGAAGTTCAAACAATCTGTGACTGTGCTGATTGGCGGAGTGGCGTGGAAGAGAGAAAATGGGAGAGAAAAGGTGAGAGAGTGATAGAGAAGCAGAGAGGAGAGGAGAGGAGAGGAATAGAGAGAATGTGGTGAAAAACAGGGAGTGAGACAGAGCAAGCAACAGACACACAGCGAAAGAGAGAACTAGAGAAGGACAGAGGAGTGTGTGTGAAAGAAGAGAGTGAGAGTGAGAAAGAGAAATAGACGGAGAGAGTAAAGGGGCAAAGGCCAGAGAGGAGAGAAAACGGCAAGAATGAGAGAGAATGAGAACGGCCCAAACAAAGGAGAGGAGGAGGGGGGTTTGGGGAAAGAGGGCAGGGAGGGGGAGCATTATTTGGGAGACCTCCAACAGAGGAGAGTGGCAGGTGAATAGAGGGGGGAGAGAGATAAAGGTGAAAGAGAGAAAGAGGTAAAAAGGGGAAGAGAGTTCAGAGAAAAGGAGGGATGGAGTGAGAATAAATAAGTGAAAGAGAGAGAGAATACTGTGATGGGCAGAGAGTGAGATTGTGAAGAAAGGGATAAAAAAGGACAGAAGAGAGGTGAAAATGGAGGAGAAGAGAGGGAGAGGGAAGGTACAAAACCAGCTTCGTCACTTTTTAAAACTGAGGGGAAGAGAGAGAGAGAAGAGAAAAGGGGAGACGATGATCACATTCCTCTTTCACAGCTCACAGCTCCATCCTGCCCAGACACACACCCACCTCACAGCTCAAACCTGTGTCATACTGGTGCTCAATCCAGCAGGACAGGGGGTCGCATCTCTGACCTACAGCAGAGCAGAGCTCTCTCTGGTATTACTGTGTGCGTGAAAAAGGACAATATGCAAAATAATGCTCATCTCACAGGCTGTTCTCATCTCACAGGCTGTTCTAGTCCCAGCCTGGCTCTTTCTCAGTTAAGCATTGCGCAGTAATTAATCAAGACTCCTCATTAATTGTCAAGGAGTCCAGGTCTTTAATTAACACATCAATTCAGGCATAACTAACACTGCTTTTCAGTGTCTGCCTTTCTCTTCCGCTGGAGTTCAACTCTTAAAACTGAGAGCAAACATCACTCTTGAAACAAGGATTTGTCGATTTTACAGTGCGAACCAAACATATGATGACTCATTTCTACCTGTCCTTACGCCCATCTATCTGGCCTGAGCGGATTCACTAACGAGTGAGTACACTAATGAGTGCACCCCAAGACAATGCTCCCACACCTTACTCACTCTGACACCTGGCGCAACACTCAATTTCATCCCCAGGAAACCAGAGACACAACCAGAGATACAATTTTCTCAGTCCACCCACACCTTCACTTCCACCCACTCTGAACGCTCTCTTCCTCTCTGCTCCATCACATCACTTCCTCACCCATCTTTCTGTACTCTACTCCATTTCCCGCAGAGAGAAATAACAGCACCTTCATCTCTCAGAGAAACCAGGAGAGGAGGGAGGGAGAGAGAGGGGAAGGAGAGAGAGAGAGAGGGGGGACGGAGAGAGAGGGAGAGAGAGGGGAAGGAGAGAAAGAGAAAGAGGGGGACAGTGTGGCTGTGTGCATAGTTCTGACCTTAACGAGACTGCTCATTATGAAACAAGGGAGCAAGAGATGGAGAGGGAGGCAGAGGATGAAGTGGCTGTAATTGGTAGGTTTTGAAAAGGAAATAAATAAAAAATGGAACTAGGTTTCCCTCCGTTTGTATGTGTGTGTGTGTATGCGTCTGAGTGTGTGTATGTGTGCGTGTGTCCGTATGTGTGTATGTGTGTGTGTGTGTGCGTGTAGTGTGTGTGTGTGCATTGACACACATTGACACACGCATGCACACATACACACGCACGCACGCACACACGCAGAAGCAGAAGCACACACGCAGACACACGCAGACACACGCACGCGCAGACATGCAAGTCAAGCTTTGCTAACCCCCATCTAAAGAGATGGTATTAATGGATTATTGAGCCAGTCTGTCAATGCGCCAGGCCGTGTCTGTGTGTGTGCAAGTGTGTGTGTGTGTGTGTGTGTGTGTGTGTGAGCGTGTGGTGTATGAGTGTGTGTGGCAGTGGCAGAGTGTGTGTGTGTGTGTGTGTGTGTGTATGCATGCATGTGTGTGTCAATGTACCAGGCCGTGTGTGTGTGTGTGACAATGGCAGACTGTGTGTAATACTGTGTAATCCCCTCTCTCTGTGGGATTCTCCCTAAACAAGCCAGACACAGCGATGTTCTGCTGGAGAAGGAGGGTCAGGCTGCCAAAACAGACATGCTGAAACACACATACTCACACTCTCACATGCACAGACATCCACACACAGACACACTTACTTTCTCTCTCTCACACTCACACACACGCTCTCTCAAACACACACACATGCTCTCTCTCTCTGAAAAGCCCCAAACTGAAAAGCCCCCCCCATCTCATCTCTCTTTTATGGGCAACCCTCCGGGACAGTGTCATGGTAAGAATTGGCACCTCTTTCTCTCTCTGTCTCTGTCTCTCTCTCTCTCTCCCTCTCTCTCTCTCTCTCTCTCTCTCTCTCTCTCTCTCTCTCTCTCTCTCTCTCTCTCTCTCTCTCTCACAGACACACACACACACTTGCTCTCACACACACTCTCACCGAACACAGTGGGTCTGATGAGGTTCTCCTGTGGTTCTGAGTCTGTGTGTTATACTCCTCACTTCAGCTTTCTATTGCTTTTCACAATAATCCATCCTTCTCCTCTTTTTCCATCCTCAACCCTTCTTCACCCAATCCCCCCTCCTGAAGAGAGGAAGAGAGAGAGAAAGAGAGAGAGAGGGAGGGGGAGAGAGAGAGAGAGAGAGAGAGGGAGGGAGAGGGAGGGAGGAGAGAAAGAGAGACAGAGAGAGACAGAGAGACAGAAAGAGAAAGAGGTGCCAATTCTTACCATGACACTGTCCCAGAGGGTTGCCCATAAAACAAAGATTTGGAAACAATGGGAGGTGGAGAGAAAGAGGAAGGAGAGATGTGAAATAAATGGGGATATCAGACAGAGCAGAGACCAGGAAGGGGAGTCATTTGATTTAGTCAAAGATGGCCCCCAAAAAAGGCAGCTGGAACTCTTTAGGAAATTGACTTTTTCCAGGAGGGTTTTGAAGGGGGGTGTTAGAAGTGCATGGTGAAATCTCGCAGATCAGAGTGTTCAGATGGGGTCCCTGCACTATGGGGGGTGGGGGTTAGAGCAGAGGTGAAAGGATTGAGACACAAATTTGAATTATGTGTCTTTAATTCATTTGGTGATGAATTAAAGACACAAAGATGCAGATATATGACGTGTGGCTGCGAGACGAGGAACCTCCTGCTTTGGGCCTTTCTTGGCTTCATTCTCTGCTTCTTTCACTGATTCTATTGTACAATTGTCCTTCTGCACTATAGAACAGCAGTAGGCCCTGCTTTAAAGATCTTATTTTCTTTGTCTTTTTTTCCCAAGGACATGAACCCCTTTACTCTGCTCCTCTTTCTCTCTCCTCCAGTCAGTTACCTGTCTCTGTTTTTCCCATGAGAATGATAGCACAGGAACGTAACAAGCTGTCACACGTTAAAACAGGATCCACTCTGTACAGTTCAATATGCTGTTCATGGACGTTCCTGCAACTGATATGGGGGGTCATGATCTTATGACCTTTTCATTGATCCAGGAACAGAGGAATACTCTGCCTGGGGGTCACCTGGGAATCTGTTAATACTACATGTGTGTGTGGGAAAACTGAAAGGGTACAGTAGCCTTTCTGTCAAAACATTGAATTATTAGATCTGGCATCAGAGCACACTACTACATACAGTGCATGAGCCATTTACAGTTAAATACGTCATGCACAGATGATCTTACTGGACACCTGAAACAGGGGTCCTTTCATGTGATGCAGGAGTTAAACTACCTTGCACCTGGTGAGGGGTTCTGTATCAATGGAGCCGGCCACTATCGGCAATGCATTTTATTCAAGCATCAAGTATGTGGAGTAATCATAACCAACACAAATATACTATGCAGTGTAGAGGCAGGTGATCATAATCAACATAAATATACAATGCAGTGTAGAAGAAGGTAATCATAACCAGCACAAATACACAACGCAGTGTAGAGGAAGGTGATCAATTACTGACGTCCTCTTTCAGATTACCCTCACACTGGCGTACTCCACGTCTTCCTTCCATTCACCTTCCTGACCCCTCTCTCTCCATGCACATACACACCCACCCCCCTCCAGACCCCCCCCCCCCCCACACACACAGACACACACACACCTCTTCAGAAGAGGAATATTGTCCAGTTTTCCCAGTTTTTACAGACTCGCAGATGAGATTAACGTCCCAGATTGTTCCCCGGATTTAAAAGGATTAATATTTGACCTTGAGGAAAAGGTCAGCCTCGGGCATGCACCCTCCTGGCCCTGTGACCCAGAAGCATTGCAGGTCCTGGGGGGGGGGCGGAGACAGGGGGGAAATACAACCTCGCTCGCCAGCCTGAACACACAGGTGAGGACTAAATCACAGCAGTGAAATACCTGTGTGACTGCCGGCCAGAGCTACAGACGGCCTTGTCAAAATGTGTGTGTGACAGCTGCTATGACCATTTACGGCAGCAGTCTGAGGTCACCAATCGTGTCAGCACAGCATTTTAATTTCTGGGAGGGAGGGGGGGAGAAACAGGGAGTTAGAGAGCAAAAGAGAAAGACAGAGATTTAATCCTTTTACAGACAGCTTTGTTGCGTGAGTGACAGCGGAGCGCGCCACACTGGAGGAGCGCTCGAGGGAGAGCTGACGGGTGTTGTGAGAGAGTGGGATTATCCTCCCCTCCTTCACACCCCCCTAAAACAGGGTCAAGTGGTACAGGCCACTTTCTGTTGTTCTCACACTCCCTATTCATGCCCCCAAAGAGAACTTTCTTTGTTCCATTTTTTTGTTGTTTTGTAAATAGCACCTTATGGGGGTGGGGAGGGGGGAAAGGATTGGGACACACACAGAGTCGTGATAATTCACCCAAGATTCTCCACAGTTTGGAACCATCCCAACAGATACAAAAACAATTAAAACTCAGTTGTAGTAAATTAATTGCAGCATATATTATATGTGTGTATGAAACGAGCATTTCGATATTGTGGGAACCACATAAGACCTCTGAAGAATGTTTGATGACGAGAAGAGACCATTAGGCCCGTCTAGTCTCATCTGTTTGCCGAGTTGAATGCACATCCAAACCTGGTCTCTACTCCAGGGTTCCCGTGAAGCTTCAACATTGCTCATCGATCATGAAGAGCGGACACTGCTCATTCATTGTATGTACTAAAATGATACAGCACTCAGTGTGGCCAGCAGAAACAGGAATGTATGAAGATATCTGAGCCCTATAATAGCCTGGGCACTTCACAAATCTGCGCTTTATTGGAGGGTGGCAAAAAGAAAAACATTGTTGAAGAAAACTCACATGAAATTTCATTGAGAGTTTGCCAGCATGTGGGAGACTCTCAAACCAAGTGGAGGAAGATTCTATGGTCTGATGAGACCAAGACTGAACCTTTTGGGCCTCAACGTTAGGCACTATTTTTGGCGCAAGCCTAACACTGCGCATCATCCCAATAACACTATCCCTACCGTGAAACATGGTGGCGGGAGCCTAATGCTATGGGGATGCTTCTCTGCTTCAGGGACTGGAAAACTTTTCAAAATTGAGGATTGAGCAATATATAGACTAATCTTGAAGGAAAATCTGCTGCAGTCTACAAGAGACCTGGGACTTGGGAGAAGATTTACATCCCAGCAGAACAATGACCCAACACATACAGCAAAAGCCATATTGGAATGGTTTAAAAACAAAAATATAAATATCCTGGAGTGGCCCAGTCAAAGCAAAGACCTCAATCCAATTGAGAATCTGTGGAAACATTTGAAAATTGCTGTTCACCAATGGTCCCCATCCAACCTGATGGAGCTCGAGCAATTTTGTAAAGAAGAATGGGTGAAAATTGCAGTGTCCAGATGTGCAAAACTGGTAGAGACTTACCCACATAGAATCACAGCTGTAACTGTAAGTGCTTCTACCAAGTATTAAATCAAGTCAAGTTGATACTTATGGAATCAATTATTGTCTGTTTTTTGTATTCATAATTAATTAAGAAAAAGCTTTAGTTCTTTTCTTTAGTACTTTCTGTTGATCAGTGGCAAGAAATCCCAATTAAATCCATTTTGATTCCATGAAGTAATAAAGTAACATGTCAATCCTTTTAAGAAATGGATGAATGGGGTGAATCATTTTTGTACCCACTGTATATATGTATATACATACATACATATACAAAGGTTTTAGAACACCCCCATTTTTCCAGTTTTTACAGAAATGTATGCAGTTCAAGTCCAGTGAATAACCTGAAATGGTACAAAGGTAAGCGGTAAACTGACAGAGGTTAAAACATTTTTTTTAGGTTACCAAAAACAGAAAAATAATGTACATTTCAGAGTTATAAAAAAGGCCCTTTTCAGGGAACAAGTAATGGGTTAACGTGGGTTAACAGTCACTCTGTGCAAGTCGCCAACTCTGGATCCAGAAAAAGAGCCCCAGACCATCACACTTCCTCCTCCATGTTTGACAGTTGGTGTCACACACTGAGGAACCATCTCGCCTATTCGACGGTCTACAAAAACCTTTCAAAATTTCAAGATTTCAAATTTTGATTAATCGGTCCATAAGACCTTCTTCCAGTCTTCACTGGCGGCGCTTCATGGCCCAGGCAAGCCTCTTTTTCTTATTTTGCCATCTTAGCAATGGCTTTCCTACTGCCACTCGACCTGTCAAACCTGCAGCTCAAAGTCTTCTCTTCACAGTTTAAACTGAGACTTCCTCACCTCAACCAGTGTTAAACTGTTGTCCTGTGAGCCTCCTATCACACAAGCTGTTGACTCTCAGAAACTTCTGATTTTGTTGTGGCTTTGGGTCTGCCAGACCTCTTCCTGTCAGAGTTTCCTCTAGTTTCCAAGTGCCTTTTGATGGTGTAGGGAAAAAAATTACATTATTTTTCAGTTTTGGGTAACCTAAACTCTTTTTTTTTTATACCTCTGACAGTTTACCGCTTACCTATGTACCATTTCAGGTTATTCACTGGACTTGAACTGCTTAAATTTCAGTAAAAACTGGGAAATGGGGGTGTTCTAAAACTTTTGACCTGTAGTGTGTATATATACACTGCCTGGCCAAAAAAAGGTCACCACCTGGATTTAACTAAGTAAATAGGTAAGAGCCTTCCACTGGATAATTACTGCAGTGATTAATATGTTTTAGCTGGCAACAAGTTATTTAACCCTAACTGATGCAGTGAGTAGCTTCTCATTTCTTGAACAACCATGTCGGAAGACATATCCTGTGGTCGTGGAAAAGATGTTAATCTGTTTCAGAAGGGTCAGATTATTGGCCTACATCAAAAAAAGAAAACAACTAAGGAGATTGCTGATACTACTAAAATTGGGTTAATAACTGTCCAACGCATTATTAAAACCTGGAAGGATAGTGGTGAACCATCATCTTCGAGGAAGAAATGTGGTCGGAAAAAAATCATGAATGATCGTGATCGGCAATCACTTAAAACGTTTGGTGAAATCATATAGTAAAAAATCAACAGTAGAACTCACAGCTATGTTTAATAGTGAAAGTAAGAGCATTTCCACACGCACAATGCGAAGAGAACTCAAGGGATTGGGACTAAACAGCTGTGTAGCCTTAAGAAAACCACTTGTCAGTGAGGCTGATCGGAAAAAAAGGCTTCAATTTGCTAGGGAGCTTGGACTCTGGAGCAATGTAAGAAGGTCATGTGGTCTGATGAGTCCAGATTTACCCTGTTCCAGAGTGATGGGCGCATCAGGGTAAGAAAAGAGGCAGATGAAGTGATGCACCCATCATGCCTAATGCCTACCGTACAAGCCTGTGGGGGCAGTGTTATGATCTGGGGTTGCTGCAGTTGGTCAGGTCTAGGTTCAGCAACATTATGTGCCCAAAGAATGAGGTCAGCTGACTACCTGAATATACTGAATGACCAGGTTTTTCCATCAATGGATTTTTTCTTCCCTGATGGCACGGGCATATTCCAAGATGACAATGCCACAATTCATCGGGCTCAAATTGTGAAAGAGTGGTTCAGGGAGCATGAGACATCATTTTCACACATGGATTGGCCACCACAGAGTCCAGACCTTAACCCCATTAAGAATCTTTGGGATGTGCTGGAGAAGACTTTGCGCAGCGGTCCGACTCTCCCATCATCAATACAAGATCTTGGCGAAAAATTAATGCAACTCTGGAAATAAATGTTGTGACATTGCAGAAGCTTATCGAAATGATGCCACGGCGAATGCGTGCCGTAATCAAAGCTAAAGGCGGTCCAACGAAATATTAGTCAATATGTGTGACTTTTGAACGGGCAGTGTATATACACATACATGCATACTTTTACTAAAGTAATTACGTAATAAAGTAATTAAATGTGTCTATGCAAAGTTTGTGCATGGTGATGACTTCACCATTTAGAAATTGAGGAAAAACCTAAACTAAAAACAAAAGTAGATGACGTTGACAAATCCTTTCAACTGAAGAATTACTTTCTTCAGGCCTTGTTTTTTTTACTCAAACAATGAAATCATCGCCGTGCACAAATCACACATCAATACACTCGCAATAAGTTGTTCACCACAGTTCTTAGGGTCCTTCTGCCAAAAGGGGGAGCTCTGGAGCAGAAACACTATTTACTGGATTTTGTGCTCCTCCGTTCACTCTGGTTGGCTGGGAGGTCGGCTGAGTCATGGGGTTTGATCTGGGTCTTAATGGAGGCATTCTCAGAATGTTTAACCGTCCGTGCAAATACCTGATACACATCACAGAGCCCATCAAAATAAAATTTTTGACTGGAATTCTCTTTTAGCTCTGAAGTGCTTTACAGTGCTCTATAAGAGAGAGAGGTCTAAGATCCAGAACAACGGCCCCCTAAACGGTGAGCCCTGGCTGGGCACAAACTCACGGATCCGTGTAGTTCACTGGAGAGACATCTCTGCACAGCACACAGGCTGGGACCCTGAGCTCCAACACAAACCCCCCCCGCCCCCAACACACACCAAAAACAAAAACACAAAAAACATCTAATCTCAGCACTGACATTAAGGGCTTGTAGTGTGGGGAAGGGAACCTACACTCTCGCACACAATCGATCAAATTAAAGTGTGAAGACAAAGAGACATCAGCAGCTTGAGGGGCTTTGTCCGTTTCCCCCACTTTCGTCTCAGCGCTCCTCCTTTTCCCCTTTTCATCGGGAAGAAGAATGAACCCACTCCATCTGTTTACCCTCCCCTGGACCGAGACCTGCACTACAGCTGGACTCTCCAATGGAGAGAGAGAGAGAGAGAGAGAGAGAGAGGGGAGAGAGGGGGAGGGAGGAGGGAGGAGGGAGAGGTAATGGGGAATGTGTTTTTCATTGTTCAGAATCGCCTGTTGCAGCTCTGATCTCACTGCTGTGTGCAGAGACTGCCCGTGTTGTTCTGGAGGAAACGGATTGGTCATAATGACAATCAACGGCAGGTATTTAAGCATTTTAAATATACATACACAAACTAACACTAACTCTTGCTTTCCTTCTCTCTCTCTCTCTCTCTCTCTCTCTCTCTCACACTCTCTCTCACACACACACACTCAACAGTGTACATTTATTTTAAAAACTTATAAACTTATGAGTTGCCAACAAAAGTAATAGGAGAAACAGGAGGATTGTGGAAACCTGTTTGAGGCGAAGAGTGAGAGAGGGAGGGAATGGGGTGGGAGCGATATTAAGAGGTGGAATAATTGTGCAGGTCTGCCAAAGAGAAAGTAGAGAGAAAGAAAGAAAGAGACACAGGTAGAGAAAGAGAGAGAGAGAGGGAGGGAGAGAGAGAGAGAGGTGGGGGGGGCTTTTCAGTTCGGTGCTCCAAGAAGCTCTTTTGTTGAGAGAGGAAGGGAGGGGAGGATAGGAGAGGTAGAAAAGTAGCAGCGATTTGCTGGGGGGGGCCCCGATGTTGGAATTTGTCCAATATGAAAGCAATCCATTTTTTCAGCCAGTTCTGTTAACGCTTTCTGAAGAGGGAGAACAGAGAGAAAATGGAAAAATGTTGAGAGAGAAAACGGTGAGCCCCAAGTCTCAGAGATGCATGCTTGGGAGTGTTTACTCCCCACAATGCACCTTGTCAACAGAAATTAAGCTTTCAAAGTAATTTTTCCCCACTTGATTTGAACGCTAAATTCACTTGATTAAAAAAAGCCAATTATCAAATAGATATGCTAAATGGCATACATTATCAAGACAAATCTAAAAAGCTAGATGCTCTCTGCACAAATAGCCCTTTGCGCCTCTGACAGTCTGTATTATGAGATCTTTGAGGGGTAAAAATGAGGCAGTAAGAATGTCTCCAGGTGAAGATGAGGATGAAGGTCACATGACTGCACAGCAGGGGTCACATGATTGCACAGCAGACCTCCTCAAATCTGGCCCACCAATCCAAAATCGGCCCTGG
Source organism: Aldrovandia affinis (assembly GCA_029706075.1). Classification (NCBI taxonomy): domain Eukaryota; kingdom Metazoa; phylum Chordata; class Actinopteri; order Notacanthiformes; family Halosauridae; genus Aldrovandia; species Aldrovandia affinis. Next base: position 1,310,703 of record JAINUG010000184.1, on the reverse strand, counting down.
TTTTCTTTTCTCTCAGGTAGGTAATTGAACAATTAGTGCAACTGATTGGGAGTGTCTTCACACCTGACTCCCAGGTAAAGGGAGGGTGTAAAAACATCACTGCTCAGCCCACGAGGACCATGATTTGAGGAACCCTGCTGTACAGGGTCACAAACACAGACATAAACAACCCATTTATGAAAACCGAACTGAACTGAACTGAACCAAACTGAACCGAACCGACTTCTCGGTCAAGCAGTGGAATTTGTTTGCAGTGAGGCACCAAACCTCCCTTTCCTGTCCTGGCCGTCTCAATTTAAGTGCCAAAACTGTCTGGAGAGGCTGGAAAAGTAATTCATGCTCCTGACAGAGGACTACTTCCTGCTAGACTAAAACCACATGTATGTTATGCAAACAGTTCACAACTAACTGACTTTAACTCAGTTGTCAAAGGCCCAACAATCACTCGTAACATAGTTAAGACACTGGTCATAAGAGGTTCAATGATTAATCATAAAAGTTACCAGGATGTAAAGCACCCCCAGCTGCTGAGAGGATTACGTGCCCTAGATTGTCGACTTTGCTGCATGACCGTCCAGCTGGAATAAAAAGGGGGGCTTCCCTCGCTGGCCTCGTTCCCTCGAATGCAGTCACAGCTCATTCAGTAAAACAGGCCACGCCCTGGAGAGAAACAGGAAGGGTAATAGGGGGCTGTACCACCCAAACACCCTCCTATTGATCTCTGCATGTTCACTGGCTAATCATATGGGAATGACCCGGGGCCACACAATACTGATGTGGACGATCCTGATCACCAGCTGATTTTCTGCCACTCTGTTAATCTGCACCTCTGTATCACCTGTTTGTCTATTTCTCTTTCTCTGCTTGTCAGAAAAGACAAGGCTGTTGAGTCTCCCCTTCCTCACCACATTCCCATCTGTCCGTCTTTCTGAAAGCTTTCTTGTTGACGTGACTGACGGCATGTATAAAATAATTACATTTAAAGTGCCTTCATCAGGGAGCACACAACTCCACGCCTGGAGGACCAGTGTATCTACCGGGTTTCATCTGGCTTCATGTTTTAAACAGCTGTAGAGACCGATGCTGCTTCACTCCTATACTGGCTCACAGTAAAACGGTTTCACCGAGGATACTTTGTCAAAATTTCCAGATGAAATAAATAATTGGGCCAATGAAAATAATTAAGAACAGAGCTCTATAAGTGCACTATAAGAGAATTCCTGACCAGACCACGTAAACAGCTTCAGGCGACTTTAACGGAAAAGCCAAGTTTTGGCTGAAAACCTGTGACCATGCGATTCAAATCCCTCAATTGTAATTGTATTCCATATAACTTTCTCTTTCTTTTTCGTGACTTTAATTTTTATATTGTCAGCTAATAGGTTGTTCTGAATTCAGTATTTAACATACTGTCATCAAAGCCCTTCTGGGGGAAAGTGTTGGAGATTAGCGTTGACTGTGCACACCATGCACAATGCACAGGACGTTTGTTGTATTTGTCCCCAACATGTAAATAAACAAATTAAGTTAATAAATGATAATCAGAGCTCCTGTAATTACAGCACACAGGGCCTTGAGCTGCAGCACTCAGACATGTTTCAGAACACAACACACAGAGCTGAAGTACAAGGTCACACTCGCTAACAGCAGTCTCTACAAGCCCTGCCTTCTTATGTCTGTCTGTCCATATAAACCCCCTCTTGGTTCCAATCAAGTCAACAGGCATGAATCCAAGCTTGTGTCGATTTTCTCCTCAGTTGTGATTCCCCCTTAATGCTGAGAAGATTAACGAGATGCTGCCGTTTAAACGTCTTGTCTCAAAGTTTATTTCACACCTCATATTGTCATCACTTGGTCCCAGCATCCATAGGGCCCTACATTCATGAGTCCGACAGGCAGCTTTTCTCTCACCGATTTTCAAAACTCAACTGTACATTCGTGACTGAGCAACATAAAGAGCTAATACAGATGGACTCAGTGTGTGTGCGGCAGGCAGACATTAGCTCCTGTTTTCCATGGTCCTGCTCACTGTAAATGGACTCACCGTGGTCCAGTGTGGGGATTCATACCTGCCTGTGTGCTTCGGGAATATTTCAGCGTTTTAATAACCAACAACACAGCAAGTCTGGTTCCTGTGAAGCCCCTCTTTCAACATATTTTATCTCGAAAATCTCCTTATTGCTTATTTCATCCTTATTTTATCTTGAATATTATAATGAATAGCTTGAAACATACAAACATACACACACACACACACACAAACGCACATGCACACGCACGCACGCGCACGCACGCACGCACACACACACACACACACACACCTCTACCTGGCAGACTAACCTAAAAACAAAGCATGCTGGTAGAATGTGCAGTTTGTAGACAAAAGTATGTGGATTATTGGGTAAAACAAAGGTGATATTTTTGTGCAAATCGAGCCCCATTGACCAACTGATTTTCCTTCTTCATTCATTTGCATTTTTTAAACTTTGGGTGTCTGAAAAGTTTTTTTCCCCCAAAATCACTCAGGCTAGTTAACCCGCTTTTTATCCTGAGCCAATTAGCTGGCGATTAATTAATTATTGAAAAGCTTGGGGGGATTCATGTTTAATTCGTGTTTGAGAGGGAAAAGTTGTACTACAACTTACCCAGAGCGATGACACCCCCACTCGCATTCTCAATAATACACAATCATTTACAGTGAGAAAGTGCTCCACTCCTACACCTCCCTGTACCTCCCTGACCAACTGCAAAGGCTAATCCAAATTCCAATCATTCAACAAAACATTCAATTACCAAATCCTACTGGCGCATACATTTTCAATTCACAGCCAATGAATTTAATTAATCTTGTTTGTGCCTGTGACATTACTTGTGTTCCTTAGAACAAGCATAACAACTCCAGGTGTGACAGTATTGTGTTGTGATTAAGGGGGCCTGATACATAACCAGATGGGTGTATGTTTGAATTCCAGAATGGGCAAAGCTAAGGGACATTTGAGGTACTAAAGCTGAAGGCCTGCCTTAAATATCCCACCAAGTGAACAACATTTCAGGATCACCCCCATATGTCTCTGTGCTGTTTGTTTAAACCATCGCTCTAATCTTTGGAGGAGCAACTACCCAAACACAGGGCATGCATTTTAACCTATGGCATAAACATTTAATTTATGGATATTTATTTGTCTTTCATGTTGTCTCTCACAGTGCATCAATCTCTTCCTTCTCTACCCTTCGACTTCGCAGATCAATTCCCTGCCATCTAAGCGACGTAATTAACTACTAGACTGGAGACATGTCAAGATTTGTGCTTTTAATTAAACACATCTGTAGAGAAGAGTGGCAGAGAGAGGCATGGTGTCAGGAAGAGACAGAGAGGCATCAAGCAAGTGCTCTTTGTGCAAAACTTATTGGTGAGATGAAACAGGGAAACAAAAAGCAACTTACTGACTATGTATTGAGAGATTTTGGGGGTCTTAGGTCAGAAATTGAGCACAGACCGCAAAACTTTAAAAAATGATTTTACTATTTATATTTAGGCTTATTAGAGTTCAGAACACTGATTAATTCAACCCCTCCGCTATCTGCCAGAAGGGCCAAAGTCAGATCCACGGCAGACAGCAGATGCCTAGACCACACGCCCACAAGGAATGACGATTGTCTTTGTACTGTTATGGAATTTATTATGGGTTTCCCTTAACTGCATTCAGTTTCCCTTAAATTGGTGCGATTCCTTCGCCGTCCCAAAGTGGAATGAACCTCACGTACAGGAACAACATATTTTGCAACATTACAGAACAGCTGATTGGCCCGTCTGCACCAACGTGTTTGCAACTGTTTTATCATCTAAAAGCGATATCAACATTTTGATAACCGAATTTAAAAGGCCGGGCGCTTATCGCAAGCAAATGATACAGTGCACGAGGAAATTCCATTATGACTGACGTCCTGAGCCGAGGATACTCATATCTGTCAACACCTTAGCGACGGAAGATACTGAAATGTGACTCCACAATCCAGTTTCTCCAACAACCACAGTGCTGCACTAAGAGGCCAGGTCTGGCAAACTCGATCGAGAGGCGGTTAGAAGTTTGACAACCAGAACAACATATTTTCCAAAATAATAAAGGGCAAAATATCCAACACAACATCTAAGCTACTCTTGGCTCGAGACAAAAAGTTTTGGGATAGCGTCCCTTTACCGAAACATAACAGATGTAGGCGTACTTTATAATGACCATATGACAAGTGGTTTAATGATCATGTTTTGCTATGTTTAACTGTTCTGCTTATTATGAAATTAATCAAATAGATCGTCTGTGTATCCCGGGTGGCCTTGCTAAAGAACGTAGTCTGTCTGCCATGCAATTCAAGAATGACAAAACACCTCCGTGATTAATACGGAGCTTTTATGTTGGAGCCTCTACAGGTCACTAATTTAACACTCCCCACTCACTCCCTGGGGAAAGGGACATCATGCATCTACAATTCACTTTCAGAAGTTCTGCAGCTGCCAGCACATGACACGGATATGTGCTTCTACTGTGCTACTAAAAAACCAACTATCCTATAAAGATAATTATGTTGAATAGCATGGTGCAACCTGTAGTGAAATCAAAGAACGGTTATTTACAACCAGGGATGTTTCGACGCACATGAAATATGACATCAGGTACCCTCGCAACTCCTACCTTTTGTTCATTGAATTCCAGTAGATTGGCTCCATGTTGGTGGCGGCGATCCCAAGTAAATCCACTACGAATACCACCAGAATTCCCAATCCATTCACCCTGCACCGATACGCCATCTCAGTCCCCAAACCCCGTCTCTTCACCCCCATCAAAGCGATGGGAATTTTTCCTAAAAGGTGGGGGGAGTTTGAAAAAAAGATCCCCCCAAACCCGCGGTAGGTGAAGTGATCAGTGTGCGGAGAGATTGCGTGACTGGGGCAACCACATGGATGTGCGCCAAAAACAAAGCCAGAAACAAATAAAGCGATTACGCCGCAGTTAAAAAGTCTCTCCCGTCCGGTGTGGGGCGCATGCACGCAAGACCAAACCTTTTATTGGCTTCTAAACTAGTTTATATGTTCATCCAGAAGAAATACTGCGCTGATTTCACGTTTGCTGGTCTTTTATTCGCATTTAGTCCCTTTTGAGCGATACTGTTCACTGGCTCGTGCGACCACCCACCCCCCAACAAAGAACTCTCTAAGAAACGCAGATTAAAAAAAAAATAAAATCGTATTTAATTGTAATTGTAAAAACTATGCGGGTGGTGTGTTGACGGTTGCAGGCGATCTTTTTCAAACACTTGGACTTGGTTTTCGGTTCGGGCTCGATTCGGTTTATCTCCCATTCCCTGGATCTTTCTTTCGTTCCGATGGCTGGTCACATAGAGGAGAAAACGGCCAAACTCGAGTATTTAAAACCGAAGGTAGACCCTAAATTACTCCTTCCTTCCCTCCATCCTTAGATTAACACGCAGATGCTCAGTGGTTCCGATAGTCCACCACGATCCATTCGCCAGTTCTCGGTTTGTTGTCGTGCTCGGAGTCCAGCGTGTAATTCCAGCGAGTGGGGAATCCACACACTATCCGTTTATATCTGTCCACATTGTTTAAAAAAAGGTCAAATGAACCCGAAAAAACGAAACGCACAATTGCAGGTTACAGCATTAGTTGAAGTTGAGTAAAATTGCATAAATTGTTTAAATACATGTATTCTAGCGTAAACGCTGCTCTATATTTTAAATAGCTATTCGGTAGGCTATAATTCACACACACGCGTGTTAAAGAGTCTCTGTAGTGATCAGTGAGTCTTAATACCCTAACTTCGGTACTTCTCCCGACACTGGACTCTAACGGCGTTATCTCCCGATCCGACTGGTTTGACTTGACTGGCGCTCTCAGCACATTGACAGACTGGCTGCTTGTTTGAGAAAGGCGGAGAGAGAGAGAGAGAGGGGGAGGGAGGGTGTAAGGGGAGGTGTGTGTGCTTAGAAAAAAGATCCACTCTCCCGACTGACAGACGCGCTAACCTAGGTCTAGGCAAGCGCAGTGTTTTTCTTTATCATTATATTTTTGAAAGGTGGTATTGGGCTACTTTATCCGTGCCTCGAATAACATCTCTCCTATCATGCTCTCTTCACCGAAACAGGCGGACAGAAGGGCATTACAAGCCCGAAATGAAGATCGGAGTGTATTTTCTCCTCTCAAACACGCAATCTCTCCCTCGTCTGATACACATTCACATCATCACGCACGACAGACGCCGATTTGTGTTCGCTTCTGCATTTTGTGGAAGGATTAGAGCGCCCCCACATTGAAAGGAACCTAGCATTCAGTCAGATCTGTGCATAGCCTAAACGAGAGTGTACGGTAACACGTTTTAAAAGAGAGAAACAGTCCAAAATAAAGCCGGCGAATGCATTTAACGTTAAGTTACAAGAATTATAATGACTTTCTGTACGAGTTAGCCAACATAACTAGCTAGACAGCTAGCCATCTGGCCAGCGAGCTAACGTTGTGTATTTAGTGACATGCAGACGCTCTTTTGTAATTACAGGTTCCCTGTGTGGTTTTGCGTAAATATTTGAGAAATTATTTATGGTAAAGGCACGGGTAGAAACCATTTGAAATGGTTGGGCCTTTTCCACCTGGACGAGTCGCTGCCGGGGCCACGGGTGCGTTACCGTGCGTTTTCGGCTGGAGAGGAAAAACTGCACTTGCGCTGCCACCCTGTGGACAGTCAGGGAAATGGCACCCTATATACCCATTTATCGAAAAGTTGCAGCATTATCCTTGAAAAACGCGTGTACCCCATTTCTAAATAATGAGACAGGACACTGCTACTGAACGGGCCTTGGTGATGTTCCGCGGCGGTTTCAGAAAGGCTCCATATTACGAGTGCGCAGGAGACGTTTTTCCTTTAGATTTCTGAGAGTCGGGATGTTACAGACGTTGTTCTGGCCAAATTCTTAATCTGGCCATTAATCATCCACTAGAATAATAAACTCGTTATTACTAAAAGTCCAAAATTACTCAAACTAAAAGTCCCATGCCTCTTTCCTGTAAACTGTGGGTGTCTATTTAGTGGTGGTTAAGACAAGTATGCTTCCTTGACTACAGCGTGCTTTGAAATCCTAAAATTAAAGCCTTTGAATGCATTGAAGACATCACCCCCTCTTTACCAAAGATAGTGGAGACATCTTACGACCTGCTTTAATAAACTATAAACAACATACTTGAAACTGCCGTTTGCCTAAGCTGTTCCCAGCGGCACATTTGTGTGCTGGATTTTGGCCCAACTCTTAATGAGTTAGGTTTGATTTGATTTGAGACTGCCATGAAGTTTGATATCACCAGATATTACTCTAAAATTATGTCTAAAATCATAGAAACAAAGTAAATACCCAGTTAATTTCTGTGTGTTTGTGTCCTTTCATTTCTTTAGTTTTTAGAGGGCTGTCGATCTAATGGGAAGCTTAAAGCTTTTGAGCCCCTTTGGGTCACAGTTACAAATTTGTCAATTAATAGTTTTTGCTCTTGATGAGAAGGGATACATGTGCCAGAGAGTTTGTGCTCATATATACATACAATTAGAGGTTTATTCACCATATTTTTCATATCTGTTTATACGTGTTCTAGGTCCAAAAACTATTAATTGACCAATTTGTAACATCAATTATGTTAGGATGACCCAGAGCGGAACAAAACACGGAGAATTCAGTAAAGTAAAAATATTTATTTATAAACAAAGACTGGGGTAGAGAAGCGACGGTGAGGGCAGATGAGAGAGGCAGGCAGGCAGGGAATCGGGTAGGCAGGCAGGCAGGCAGGCAGGGAAGTGGGTAGGCAGGCAGGCGGGTAGGCAGGAAGGCAGGCGGGTAGGCGAGGAGTGAACCTGGACAGAGAGGGGGCAAATAAATATAAGAAAACAGGCAGAGATAATACAGTGGAGAAAATCACGGTTTGGAAATGTCTTGATGCGTGTAGCTACCACTGATCACAACGATCTGACGGTGAGTGGATGAGAAACCGGGGTTGATATACACTGCAGGGCTGATGATAATTGATGATAGGTGTGCAGGCAGAGCAGGTGTCGCAGATCCATGGTAATCAGGAGGGATCCGGAGAATGCCGGGGAGGAAAGCCGCCCCCACAACACACACACACAAATACAAAAACTGACAGGGAGAACAGAAACACAGGGAAAAAGGGAAAACACGAGGAAACACAAAAAATAAACAAAGTTGTGGCCGTGGCCCTAACATTCACAGGATTGTTGTAAATAATGCCTATTATTGTGAAAATGTATGTGCAATTTAAATTGAACGTACTGTTAACCCTGATTTAGTTGAACTGTGACCCAAAAGGGCTAAAAGTGCTTTAAGCTTCCCATTAGACAGACAGCCCTCTAAAAACTAAAGAAATGAAAGAACACAAACACACAAAGATGAACTGGGTATTTACTTTTTTACTTTACAAAAGTTCATAATGTATTTTTATTGTTCTCAACCTTATTTTTAAATGTTCTTTCATAATGCATATTGTTTTATTGTGTTATTGTAAAGTACTTTGAACCTGTGGCCTGGAAAGCACTCTACAAAGTTTATTATTATTATTATTGATTAGCAGATGGGGGAATGTTTTGATTTATTAAACGCCTTAAAAATAACAAGTGAAGCACACATTTTTAAAAAATGTATCGTATTTATTATATTATATAGGAAAAAAGTTTAAAAGCCTCAAGTTAACAAAATTACACAGAAGTTTAAAAACATCTCAATGTAGTCCCTTCCACCAGAGGAGCGCATACCCGCTTTTATGCGCCATAAGTGCAAACAGAGCATTGACCTTAAATTCCTTATGGAGCTGAACACAGAAATTACACTTACAATGACAAAAAATGCTAGGTTATTAATATAATAATATACGCCATTTAGCAGACGCTTTAATCCAAAGCGATTTACAGTAATGAATGCACATACTTTCCAGTATATGTGGCTCCAATGGGAATCGAATCCACAACCTAAGCGTTGTCAATGCCATGCTCTACCTACTGAGCCACACAGATTATTTAAACAACCCAAGTGCTGGGACATAAACGTAGGGTCATTGTTTGCCTTACTGTTGGGTTATTTACATGTGACCCAGCGGTAGTGGGTTCCAAAATGCATCCCTTGAAATAGAGATAAGTCCCTCTGAAGACATGAGTTAAGTTTTAGTTGCATATTGGTGATAGTTCAGCTCCTGCATGGTGTGTAGTTATTATAATCCCCAAGTATTTAACTTTTTCTTTCACTGGAATAGTGTAAAGCGATTTATCTGCAGTTCTTAACAACTAATAGCTCACATTTGTTTCAGTTAAGGCTTTGATTCCATAATTCAAGCTTTGATTCCACAGCCAAGGACCAATTTCTTGAAGGCATGGGTCCAAGTTTAGACTGGTGAGTTATTAGTCATGTAGCTGTTCACATTAAAGCCTTGACTGCGTTTGTTTTATTGTTATTTCAGTCGTTCACTGAAAATAGAATTAGTCCTGATCAGGGTTGGGATGAATTCAATTTCATTTGAGAAAATTAATTGTAATTCAATTCATAAAATGGAAAATGTCAATAATGTTCTGTGAGGACTATTCAATTAATTAATTGAATTTCAGTTCATTTCCTGAATTGAAATGCACCCCAATTCCCCATCCCTGGTACAGCATATTTTGCTGGTAGATTTGTAAAAATCCAAACCAAAGTTGTGCTACATGTATTTGCACATTGTTGTAGGCTCTGTGATTAACTAATATAATCAATTTCAAAGCAGTACGTTTCAAAGCTTTTGTGATATGATCATTTCTGTTTTATATTTCCTTGGAGTGCATATTCTTTTGTTTCTATTGACAACAGTGCTTGAGAGCTGGGTGACATGGATCATAGCGTTTGAATATTTAGAGCCTCATAAGACACTACTATACACATACTTATTTGTGTGTTCGTTAGTGGGCAGTGACTTATCTCCACACTCTATTAGGGATGTCATCTACATATATATCCTTGTAATAATTCAGTATCAAAGTAACGTGGGCTGTGGGAGGTCTGTCAGTCTGCGCCTCTGCCTCAGTCAGGCCTGGCTCTTGGCCTCGATGGCGGAGCTGCAGCAGGTAGTCTAAGTGGAGGGAGGAGTCCGTCAAATCGACAAACTGCCTGTAACTACCACGCACCTTCTGAGAGAGAGAGAGAGAGAGAGAGAGAGAGAGAGAGAGAGAGAGAGAGAGAGAGAGAGAGAGAGAGAGAGAGAGAGAGAGAGAGAGAGAGAGAGAGAGAGAGAGAGAGAGAGGCAGGGAGGGAGGGATAAATGGATGAAAGAAAATAAGAGGGGGAGGGAAGGAGAATTAAATAAGTTGGGGAGACATTGTGTTACTAATGTGTTAACACATTAGTGTGTGTTAATGTGTGCGCATGTGTATGTGTGAGTGCGTGCGAGTGTGAGTGTGTGTGTGTATGTGTTAGTGTGTGTATTAGTGTGTGTGTTAGTGTGTGTTAATGTGTGTGAGTGTGTGTGTGTGTGTGTGTGTGTGTGTGTGTGTGTGTGTGTGTGTGTGTGTGAGTGTGTGAGTGTGTGTGTGTGTGTGTGTGTGTGTGTGTGTGTGTGTGTGTGTGTGTGTGTGTGTATGCACGTGTGTGTGTATGCGTGTGTGTGTATGCGTGTGTGTGAGCGTGTGTGAGAGTGAGAGTGTGTCCTCACCTGTCATGCATCTGGTTAAGCTTGTGTGTGTGTGTCTGTCCTGCAGCCTCTCTCACACTCTGCCCTCAGTCTGTTCTCTGCTTCCCGCACACACTCCTTCACACGCTCCTGACAAACAGACATTTACATGGAAATGCATCTAAATAATGCTGCTGTGGCTCTCGGGGAGAAGGGGAGAGATGGAGAGACAGAGACTCACCTGTGCCTCGGCATGCATGGCTTCGACCTCCTTCCGCCCTCAGTATCTGGGCTCTGAGCATCTCACGGGCTGCCTCCACAGCCAGGCTCACCCCCTGCTCCATCTTGGCCCTCAGCCCAGTCCGCTGCTGCTCAAACTGGGCCAGCAGCACTACCCATTCCCCCTGCCTCCGCTTGGCTTCCAGATGCTCTCTGGCCAACAGGGCCGCACTGAACTGGGCTCACAGGCTCTGGGCATGGGTGGAGAGACAGGAGGAGAGGGAGAAGAAAATGAATCCCCATCCACCCACAAGGCCGGCAACCAACTGGACCTGGTCTTCACTAGGAACTCCACCTCACCCAACATTGTGGTATCTCCTCTGCATGCGTCTGACCACTGCGTTGTGTCTTTTTCCCCTCCCCCTCCGTGCCTAAACCATCTTCACCTGCCCCCATTGTCTCTGCCCGTCGCAACCTCCGCAGCCCTGTCAGCTACTGTTCTATCATCCCTTCCCCCTACTGATGCCTTCTCTCAACTACCTGCTGAGGAAGCCTCATCCACCCTACTGTCCTCTCTCTCCTTCTCCTTTGATTCACTCTGTACTCTCTCCTGCTCATCTCCGACCTCCCACCCCCTGGCTAACTGACTCCATTCAGGCCGACCGACTCAAACTATGAGCGGCAGAAAGGAAATGGAGAAAATCCAAATCCCCTGTGGCCCTGATTGATTTCCACACACTCCTGGTTACCTTTTTCTCCAACCTCTCCGCTAAATCTGCTAAATCTTCTTTTCCAAGATTCAATCTTCTGCTTCTAATCCTCGCAAACTGTACTCTATGCTTTCCTTTCTCCTATGCTGCTCCTCCTCTCAGCGAAGGGCTCCCCGATGATTGATGCTTCAATCACTGTGGAAGGCTCCATAGTGTCTCCGTCCCAGTCTGCCAGGAGTCTTGGAGTGTGCTTCTCGGGCCACATTGCAGCGATCACCCAGACCTGCCGATTCTCCCTCCATAACATCCGGAGGATCTGACCATTCCTCACCCAAGAGGCCACACAAATCCTGGTCCAGGCCCTGGTAATCTCACGTCTGGACCACGTCTCACCACTACCTACTTGTTCAATACTTTTTGTATATGTATCCTTGTTCTGTATATGATTGTTCTTACTATGTATTAATGCACATCTTGTAAGTCGCTCTGGATAAGAGCGTCTGCTAAATGCTTAAAATGTAAATGTAGAAGCAGGGAGAGGGAGAGGAGGGAGAGGAGGGAGAGGAAGAGCAGGCAGGGGAAGAATAGGGAGAGGTAGAGGGAGAGGAAGAGGAAGAGTAGGAAGAGGAAGGAGGAGGGAGAGGAAGAGCAGGTTATTGGCTGCTGTAGCACACAGAGCTGTGAAGTTTGGGGGCTTGCTGCCCAAACAATCCCACCCAGCGGCCTGGATAAGCCTTAGCCCAGTGGAATAGGGACCAAGTTCAGGCGTTTGAACACTGGCAGTGTACTGAGGGCTATTTCTGTCCCAAACACCTGATCCAAGGACAGGATATCCACTCTTTATCAGCCATTTTACATACATACATATGGTATCTACTGATCAATTTATTCACTCCTTATTCTTACCCACTTTTTTACATAAACATATAATAAATATTGGGGGCATAATGAAAGGGAGTGCTTTATATCTAAATATCCTAATTATTGAGGGGGACAGATATGAGTGTTTTGACTGTCCGCATGTCCTGGTGTGTACCTCTCTGTTGCTGGAGCAGCCTCTCGATGTCCTGGTCTGTTCCTCTCTCTCTCTGCCTCTCGATGTCCTGGTGTGTTCCTCTCTCTCTCCACCTCTCAATGCCCTGGTCTGTTCCTCTCTCTCTGCCTCTCGATGTCCTGGTCTGTTCCTCTCTCTCTCCGCTAGCGATGGGACACTCCTGTTCTCCCAGCTCTGCGGATTGTCAGGAACACAAAACCACACTCATATTTATTTTCAAATACAGAAAAAAAGAGAGCCAATATCAATGAATCTGGACTGTTAGGCAGTCCACACATTACAGTAAAGCAGCTCGTTCCCATCTGATCAATACATTAAGCCATCACAGTGTATTTAATATAGTGGTACGTCACAACAGAGCCCTTCAAATTAAAACATCAAAGCCTAATTACTCTCAAAAGGGAAAAGGGGAGGTGTCAGATCGATCGGTGTCACTCGTTCACACACGGTCTACGATGAATGACCTGTACCAGATAGCAGCTTCAGTGTACCTGTCTCGTTCATAGCCTACACTGGAGCAGTTAGCTGACAAGGGTCTGATATGTAGCTCTTTTCATTCCCCCATTTTTACTTTTCTCTCCCAATTAGGGATGCACCATTTGGCTGGCCTTCGTCATTGAAATGTCCTCCGCCAATTAGGGAGAACAGACAGCAACACACACACCTCAGAAACGCTGTGGATGCTATAGCCAATTAGGCAGTGTCCCATCACTCTGGGCGCTGGCGGGGCTCAGGATATGATCTGGCCCATGGAGTGCATCGCTGTAAGAATAAGCGCATCACCTGGACATGAAACGTGGGAGTGCCGTGTAGCTCCTCCCACAAAACTCTTCCATACCCAATGTCTTCACTTTCTCCTTCAGCGCTAATGAGCACATCCACAAACCCCAACCCTAACCCTAACCCCTCACCCACTTTCTCGTACACGAGAACTAAACCTGCTGTACCCAGGCAGTGGAATACCATTCAAAGCACAGAACACTGGACCTTAACTCCTGGGCAATACACTTTAGCTTAATTACATCAGCAAAACCAGAAAAATATATACAGCTCTGTAAATACAGCAGACAGAGAACACCTCAAACATTTCATTTAATCAGTTAAACCGGGAAGTTCAAGCCATGTCATGTACTTGACTTAAATTCTGAACAGAAGTTAAAAAAAATAAAGACATTTTAAAAAGTACTGAGTGAACTGAGATTGCGTGATGGTGGTGTTTAGAGCTCTCACCCAGTGTGTTGATGAAGACCGCTCTGTGTGGACGGCGTGCTGTGATTGGTCATGCTCTCCAGCGGTCTGGTGCTGGACGCCTGGTCCTACAGCAGCTCACCATGGCTACGCTTACTCATGGACGTCACTAGGCAACACCGACAACACAAGAAGAACAGTTCCACGGCTCACCACTAGTGGGAACTGCTACCAGTGACAAAAATACAAGCAGAAGTCTGAGGTAATGTGTGTGAGTGCATGAACGTGTGTCTGCATAAACGTGAGCACGTGTGCATAAACGGTGAATATGCATGTACCCATTTGCCCATGTTTGAGTGATTCTACACATACGTCTGTGAGCATGTGTAACTGCATGCAGCCATCTGTGCATGTGCTGGACTCACGCGTGACTCTGAACATGTGATGGGGTGGAGGTGCGTACAGGGTCTATAAGAATTCATCCCCCACATTTTATTTTGTTATAACATGGAATGAATTACTATTTTTTTCAGTTTTTAGTCAATCCCCCCCTTGTAATGTGAGTTTGCTGCCATAGCCCTGTGACCGGTAGTAACGAGACGGCACCCGCCATGCCGTAGACCGCAACCCGGTACTACAGAACCACTCCTGTGCGCAGCGAATGCCCTGTCGGCTTCCCTCCCCCTTCCCCGGCGGCGGACAGCCAATTTCTGCCCCCGGTGGCACTCCCAGCCAGAGTCGACCGATGGAATCGAACCCGGTCGCCGTGTCCAGTGTCGGACGTTGAAACCACTGGTCCACACGGGAGGCATGAACATTTATTTAATTGGGATTTCTTGGTACTATCAAAACTAAATACTAAATAATGTCAAATTGAAAAAATACTTCAAAGCTTTTTCTAAATTATTTATCAATAAAAACAGACAAATTGATTCCATAAGTCTTCACCCCTTTTTGGCCTTTTGCTAAGACACACCTAAATAAACTCTGGTGCAATCTATTGTCTTCAGAGGTCACATAATTATTTGATTGGAGTCCCCCTGTGTACAATTAAAGGCCTATACATACTCTCCCAACACGTCGCAGAGGTTGCGTTGATGTTGCAGAGGATGTCGCGTGCCTAGCACAAAAATCAAACTCGTAACATGTTGCAAAGCATTGATTGGTTGGTTAGCGAATGGAGGCAGAGCTGTCATAGTCATAGTTTGTTAAGCTAGTACATCATTTTTTTTACATTTTACCTTTTAAGCATTTAGCAGATGCTTTTATCCAGAGCGACATCCAGATTAGGGGAGAAAGATAAAAGCAGCAATTTTTTTAATTCTGTGAAAAGACAGAAAAAGACCATCCTTCATTTCCCTTAATACATTAACATTATTTTCAAGAGTCAACTTGGAGATTCTGCAAACAACGAAGGATTGACTGTGGTCTTCACGTCATTCTAAACTATATATTTAAAGTTGCAAATATCCAGATGTTTTGTGTTGTGCTTTAGATTACATATAAATGTAACAAGTCACTACAACACCTTAATGCGCAGAATATTCAACTAACAAAACAAAGAAAGAGCAGGGTGCATATACATTTTTTTAAGCATATAGCAAACGCTCTTATCCAGAGCGATTTACTAGATGTGCATTAATACATGGTAACAATCATAGTTCGCACAAGAGATCAGTGAAGTAATACAGCGATAGACATCGTTGTTGGCAGCTGCATACCATTTATGTCAACGTTAGCTAAGCGAAACTATTGATATCTATCTAGCTAGCTAGCTAGCAACCTGGTATCACAGCCAAATAAAGCTTGCCAACAGTAGCTAACGATATACAGTACTGTGCAAAAGTCTTAGGCCACCCAAGAAAATGTTTGAAGCTATGCTTAAAGCTATTTATCTTGGCAGTGTTTATATGCTTGGAAAAACACTATATAACATTAGAATAAATAGAAAAAAACATTTAATACAATAAAAAATATGATTTTATAGCATTTTACAAAAAGTTATTGAGATCTTGTGATATCCTCCTTGAGAAACACAGTATTAAATTGGCCACCTCAAGAGCCCCAGCCTCAACATAATTGAAGCTGTATGGGATTACTTGGACAGGGAAAAGAACAAAAAGCAGCCAAAAGTCAAAAGAAGTTATGGCAAATCCTGTAAGACGCTTGGAAGAATTTACCACTATTTAACAAAAATTACACAACAGTCTACCAAAGCGAATTGCTTCAGTTATGCATTCTAAGGGAGGCCTTGTTTTAAAAACACAATTTTTGCTACTTTTCATTAATGTTATATTGTTTTTTCGATCAAATAAACACTTACACTGCTCAGATAAATGGCCAAAGACTTTTGCCCAGTACTATAGATAGCTAGCATAATTCGTTCAACACAGTATAAAATTAACCAGCTTCAGGAAAGATTGGCTGAAGAAGTTCAAAGGTACAGGAGTTTCCCTGCTTTCATGAAAACTTTACCGACCTTGTTCAATACATTTACACCTATTAGTGTACAGAAGTGTAAGGACACCATGTCGCATAGGTTGCGCAGAAGTATAAATTGCAGAGGGCTCTGCGACTTGTTGCAGAGGATGTCGCATCGCAGTCGTGTTGCTTACGCAGAAGCATGTAGAGGGCTTTAAGGTGTTTATGATTTCAAATGAAAAACACCTGTCTCTGTGAGGGGGGGGGGCAGGAGGTGGTTGGCCTAAAAGACAATGCCATTATAAAAAGGATAAACAATCAAATTGGAGGTCAAAAATGAGGGAAGGGGCACTGCAATCTGTGTGAAGAGATATTTATTCCTGCATTAATCAGACGCTCACAAAGCACTGAACCACAACAGAACACAAGGAAGATTGTGGAAAAGCTGGAGCACTTAAGATTTCAAGAGCTGGTCAACAACGTCTTCCTCTGAATATGAGCTGCTGATTAGCACCTGGACAAGACAGACCGGTTATATACATACAAACACACACGCACGCACACACGCACACACAGGATTACACATGGGAACTCAAAGCACACTACAAACCTGCAGACGTGTTCATTGTGCAAGCACTGGACATTCAGAAAGCAGACCTGTGTTCATCACGGACTTACAAAAATATATGTTTATCACGGTATACAACACCACAATGGCACACTGAACAGTAAAAAATTACTATATTTCTTACAAATTAATGTCCCAATGTGTGAATGGCACACTACTACAAACTGAGGCCAGTTTAGGGGCCTGGGGTGTGAGTATCTCCATGAGCTAAAGTTAAAATAAACACCTGGAAACATTCCAGAACTGAAGTTTCGGCTCTGGACCTGAGCATTTTTTGTCGAGACTGGGATTTGTCTCATCTAGAAAGACATAATAATAAAAAAAAATTAATTAAGAAAATGAAATGAAGGTCAACGGTGACCTGCCATTTCGGCGTATCCGGGCCCTGCCCTCTGTGGGCATTCTGAAAGGTTTGTTTGGCAGTCGAGGAAGATTTTTGGTTCAGTCCAGAGGATGAGGCGGGTGAGTGGGGCTGGAGCGCAATTAGTCCTCAGACACTGGCAGCTGTACTTCCTGTCCCCCGTGATTGGCCGAGCTGAGAGGCCCCGCCCACCAGAGCGCGATGGCATTGTCGTGTCGATCTTGCTGTGGTGACATCACGGCCTCGCCATCAGAGTCCGAGTCGCCCTCGCTGTCCCCGGGCCAGCAGAACTGACGCTGCCCGCTGGATGACACCAACAATGGCATGTAGGGGTGGAGACTGAGGGAGAGAGAGAGAGGGAAAGAGTGAGAGAAAGAGGGGGAGGGTGTGACAGACACAAGAGAAAGGGAGAGAGGACACAGAGACAAGAGGGAGAGGGAAATGGAGAGAGGGACAGCAGGAGAGAGAATCAAATGAAAATGGAGGGCATAGAGAGACAGGAGGAGGTGGGGAAAGAGTGGTAGAGAAGAATACAGAGAGAAATAAGGAGTGTGAGGGAGAAAAGGGAGGGAGGGAGAGAGGAGAGAAAGCAATAGAAGTAAAGAGAAGGAAAAAACTGTCAGTTATTTAGCGACACACCGGACAGCTGACGGTACATTATTAGACTGTTTCCCCAGGGCTGGTCCTGACCTCACGCCATTGGTGCAGTCTGTGTGCGCCTGGAACTGAAGTTGTGGCTGCAATACTGCCTCACTGCCACCAGGGGGAGCGCTAGACGTGTCCCAAACGTACACCACCCCCTCTGTGTTTCCACTGAGCAAGAACTGTCCACTCCTGGATTAACAAATGAGCAGACAGACACATCAGGGAGACAGAGGAAATGGGTTAGGGTATAGGGAAGTGTTTAGGGTGGAGGGCGCAGGGCAGTGTTTAGGGTGTAGGGCAGTGTTTAGGGTGCATGACTCACGGGTCCAGGTCGAAGTAGATCCGCTGGTTTGTGGCGATGCTCCGGTGCAGGGAGAAGAGAACACGACCTGGATCTCGCAGATCCCAGCAAAGGATCTCCGTATCCTGACACACACACACAACGCACACACACACGCACATATACACACATGGCAGATAGAAATGTAGGTTAGTTTCCCATGGCCCCCAGCATTAAGATAAGAGTTTACAATTGTACCATTCTCACTGTAATTGGGGGCATCTCTCACTGGCTGTGAATGGAGGCTTATGGCGCTCACCTTGCGCCCGCCCGTGTAGAGACGCTGCCCATCGTGGGAGAAGCGCAGGTGGGTGAGGCCGCCATGGTGCCGGGACGGCAGCAGCGCCAGCAGGGCACCATCCTGGCAGGAGTACAGCCCCACGGTGCGTGAGTACGAGCCACAGGCGTACAGAGACTGGCACGGGCTGAACCCCATGCACGAGATGATGCCACTCTGGCCTTGTTTCTTCACTGGGGGGGACAGGGGGGCACGACATCATCACACTGAAACTCAAAACATGTAATTTACATTACCAACACGCCCCAATTCACTGCTGCTGTTCACATATCGGCAACATGAGCAGGAGCATATCAATCACTGCACCACTGGTGGTTGGAGAGCCGATCACTGCAAAGCTGGTGATGGGAGAGCCAATCACTGCACCGTTGGTGATGGGAGAGCCAATCACTGCTTCATGAGCCCTGTTGTAGGAGGAGCTCCAACAACTACACATTGATCTCAAAAACAGCATATCACCAAAACAATCCCCCAAAATGTTGTTCTCCTGCCTTCCCGGACCACGGGTCTCTGGTCTGTGAGATGAGGGTGGGGTGGGGGGTGAGTGACATACTGATCCAGGTGTGTGGGCAGGTACAGGTGAGGCGGACAGTGTGACTCACCCATGGTGGGCCTCTCCTCACAGTCGCGGCCGGGTCGCTCCGTGTAGAACACCCGCACGGTTTTATCAAAGCCGCAGTAGAGCTGGGAGCCATCGGGAGAGAAACACAGAGAGTAGGCTGCAGTCAACTCATCCTGTGGGAGAGGAGAGAAAAGCTCTGTTGAACAATGTGCCAACACTCCTGTAGTATTGTGTGGCTATAGTACTGTAGTAGTCACCGGCTCGTATATAAAAGGGCTGCACACGCTTAACATTACATTTTAAGCATTTAGCACACTCTTATCCAGAGCGATTTACAAGATGTGCATAAATACATGGCAGGAACAATCATAGTTTGCGCAAGAGATCAGTGCAGTAATACAGCGATAGACATCATTGCAGGCAGCTGCGTACCATACCTGTAACACTGGGAAGGAAAAGGTTACTAATTTTTTTAATTATTAAATGGAGTAAGCAGGGGTATATAGTGTTGAGCAAGTAGGCAGTGGTGATGACAATTAGCTAGATGTACAGAGATGATGGAGTCTGAAAAGGTGGGTTTTGAGTCTCTTGCAGAAGATTGCAAGTGATTCCGCGGTCCTGACTGATTGACAGTGAACAGAGAAGAAACAAGACCGCGAGGAGTGGCTGCCAGGCGGCTGGAGGGATGGGGCAGTCAGTTTGCCAGAGGAGGTGGAGCGGAGGGGTCTGGCTGGGGTGTAGGGTGTGATGAGTGAATGGAGGTATGGGGGAGCAGTACCTCTAGCCGTGGCTTTAGCCACTCCTGGTGATGGTGTGAGGGGCACAGCAGTAACTGGAGAGCCACAAGTGCCCATTTCATTAAAAAATTAAGTAATAATAAGTCTGGCCTTGTCTGAACTGTGCAAGAAGGGTGTGGCATCAACAGAAGTGGTGGGGGAGGAGTGAAGAGGGCTGCTCCTCCTCTTCGAGAGGTCTCAGCGGTCTCTCAAAGCCCGAGAGGCCTTCAGGACCCTGGACAATGGAGGCCTCACACACAGACACGCACAGCTGAGGAGGACTGGTGTTCACCAGGCCTGTTATAAAGGCTAGATAGACACTGTTGAATCTGAGATATTCCCAGCCCTTCTAGTCATAGTCACACATCCAGGGATTTGTTCGTTAACCAAATGTGTGAATATTCTTTGTTTAGCACTTTCTTGTGTTTGTTCACAGTGGCCACACCCACCACGGGGCCACAAAGAGACATGCAGCGTTTCTGAACTCACTCACCAGGTGGTTATATGGTCGAAAGGTCGCTCGGAGGTCACCATAGAAGGCGTCCCAGATGTGCACAGGGTTATCACGGCTGCTGCTGGCAATGCTGAGAGAAACGCAACAAAGACGATGATTCGGGCTCTAACATTAGGACTAGGGATACGAATTATATCTTTACGGAATAAACAATACAAGCACTTACAAGGCTATATTCATGCAACAAAAAAAGGAAAATGTTATTCTTCAATACTAATAAAATTGCTCAGAGAAAACTTTTTTTGTTTTACACCTAAATAATTATTTTTCCCAAAACACCAAAATCACTCACACCTATACGAATCCTTTCAAAAAACAAAATCCAACATGCTACATGCTAAGTTCAACGGAAGCTTAGAGCTTGTTTCCCTGGGGAATAAATAGGAGGTAACACACATTTAACAGATATCCATTTATCAGTGGGAAAATGTTATTAATCTCTACAGTTCAGGGGATAAAAAATAAAAAAAACCTGTCATCTATCAATCATGAGGCAGTTTGCTTCAGTGGAGGAACTTGTCTATACTGGTCTGGGGTCAGTTAGTGGATGTTTCAGGAGAGCGCACTCACAAACAGGTGTCAGGGTCCAGCGAGCTCATCTTTGGGTACCAGCAGTAGTCATAAATGGTGTCGCCTTCCGCCATTCTCAGCACTGGAGTCTGCAGGTGACACAGGTGTGGAGTGCTTCAGTTATGCAGGTTTATGCGTTCTATTAATGGAAAATGGTTCAGAGGAACCGACAGTAGGTACACACATAATGAGGACATCTATAGTGTAGGTTAGATAGATACACACAAACTGCTGCACAAATACATAGGACAGGTATAGCATTAGTTAGATAGATATACAGGTGGTTTATAGGACAGGTATAGCATTGCTTTTAGGCAGGTATACGAATACTGCTGCAGTGGTAGATAGACATGCACCATCTCTGTGAGCAGGTCCCAGTCACTGCTATAGAGCTCCGTTGGGAGGTTGTAGACACGCAGCACATTATCGGCACTATTAGACAGGATACAGGAGCCATCAGGGGCCCTGAGGTAAGGAGAAATAGAGACAGATTTAAAACACACTCAGGCGGTCACTGTGTTCATCACCATACCTGACTCACACTCACAGTGCTTAATTCACACAAAACTGAAGTGTGACAATAAAACCTTATTTTTATCAAATTAAAAGTAAATAGTCAGGACAGACAATTTTGAGGAGCAAGAGGAAAAAGGGTGAAATATTATTTGGAATGTGTGCTGACTTTTGCAGTCAAAACATTACACAAACCAAATCTCAGTGAACAAACAAAGGAATTCTGAAATTCATCATCTTTAAAAGCAAATGACAGTTTACCACTTGCAGCCCTTGAGGTAGTTTTCTGGAGAGCTGGCGTATTCCGCCCAGGCACCCGTCAGCATCTGGGGGCTTCTGCTGAAATCGAGACCCAGGCTGCAGACAAAGATGAAAACAAGAGTAGGCCTCAGGACAAACAGGGTCAAATCACAAGCACCAACACCAACGCCAAAAGAGACAAGATACTTTTTCTTAACAATGAACAGAATGGCACCCAATGTTTTAGTCTTCTGTACCACTTAGTTTTATGACAGTTTGGGGCATCATTGAGACGATTAAATCAAACCCTCTAGTGAGAGTGGAAACTGAGAACAGGGATCATCCCTCCACCCTGGAGCCAGAGATAAACTCTCACAGGAACACAGAACACTATGGATGATATGAAACCCACCCTGAGCCTTGGCTACCATCTTCCTCCTCCTCCCCTCTTCCCTCCATCATTGTGGGGGTCTGCTCTCTGTTCTGTGGCCACTCCTCCTCCCCTTCTCCCAGATCAGGTCTCTGTACGGACCCTGTCTCAGACAGACAGACAGACAGACTGTTGGACGGACATGCACAGACATTTATATGCTGCAGCTAGTGTTATGTATTTATTAGAGTTTCAGTGCATACACATCAGCTGCTGCAAAATGGATGCCTTGTAAAGTGATGCCTTTCCTACATAAAGTAGGCAGGCAGTGTGGTGTAATGGTTAGGGAGCTGGGCTTGTAATGTTGCGGTTGCAGGTTCAATCCCCAGGTGGGACACTGCCGTTGTACCCTTGAGCAAGGTACTTAACCTGAATTGCTTCAGTTAATATCCAGCTGTATAAATGGATTGTAAAGAAATGTAAACTGTAAGTCGCTCTGGATAAGAGCGTCTGCTAAATGCCTGTAATGTAATGTAATGTAATGTAATAACGTGACGTGACAACCAGAAACAAACCATTCCCTTTCTGCATTCAATTTCACGTTGTTATTGTTCAAATTAACCAACAAAGAATGAACAGTAAGCAGCACAGAATGAGCAGTAAGTCAAGAGCCAGAAGGCCAGTCAGGAACAGTGAGAGGCCAGAACAATGACGAAAGAGAAAATGTAGGTGTGAGGGCATCAAAAAATACCCCGAGAGAGAAAGGTCGTAGAGTGAAGACAACAGCAACAGGCAGATGAAACACGACACTCACCTTCCTCCTCACCTGTGATCTGGATCAGCAGAGAAGGGTCACAACCTCCATCTCTCCCTTCTTCAGGCCCAACATGTTGCTGGGATTCACAGGTCAAAGCCACCCCCACCTCCTCCTCCAACCGTGGCTGTTTGGCAGCTGGGGGCACCTCCTCCCCTCCTCTCCTCTCCACCACCTCCAGACCCTGGGTCGCTGGGGCTGCTGTTTGGGGCGGCTCGCTGTCTCCCTCTGCCTCCTGCCCCACCCCGGCCACACTTCCAGAGTCACTCGTGTGTGCTGTAGCAGACATGATCCCCCTCGAACCCTCGGCTCGGTTTCTCACAATAAACTGTCCTCTCTTTCCACACTCCTTTTCCCTGATTGTCTCAAAGCCTGCTGCTCCCTCTCTCTAGCACTCCCTGTCCCCGTCAGACAGCTCTCTCTCTCTTTCCTAGTCAGACAGCTCTCTCTCTCCGTCAGACAGCTGTGCGATAGGTGAGGCTGGGGTAGTGCTTCTTCCTGCAGGGCGGCTGACAAGGTGCGGGGGAAGATGAGGACATCACAGCACCAACACAACTGCTGAGAGAGAGAGAGAGAGAGAGAGAGAGAGAGAGAGAGAGAGAGAGAGAGAGAGAGAGAGAGAGAGAGAGAGACAGTAAGCCCCTCTACCCTGGACTCTGTGTATGTACACTGTGTATACTTAAAATATATATAGAGAGAGAGGAGGTGAGGAGGTGAGGAGGTGAGGAACGGAGCGAAACAGAGACCAAGGACAGACAAAGGGTAGGGGCCAGACTTAGTTGGTCGACATAGGACCAGGCCATCGAAATGTCCTAAAAAGCTAGCACGGCGCATGCGGGTGCTAGCTAGAAAGCTAGGCAACTAACGTTAGCTATGGATCCAGCTAACATGTGGTTTGCATAAATTAGTATTTAAGTATTACAGTATTTAAGCAGCTTGCAAAAAAGAAAGGCTAGCTAGCTGGCTCAGCGATGTACAGATAACACTGACAACAACATGGACATGCACCGATTCGCTGGCGTTTGTTTTGTTTTTATCATTACCTCACTATTAATAACTGACAACATAGCAGCCACGCTAGCTACAGTTGTGACTTGCTCAAAAACATAGCATACTAGCAATCTGCATGAACATCCATTGCTTGTGAGAAAGCAGGTTAGCTCTATGCTGCATCACATGCTTATTTTATAGAATTTGTTTACAAACCTGCTTAGTTGATATACAAGTATGTCCCTTCTTCTGAAATTATTATCTTGATTCTTGTCGTGGCTCCCCAGAGAAAATGTTACGCGTGTTCTTCGCAAATACACTCCGCAAATAGCCAATAACGCCTCTAAAGATCTGTGGGGACAAACGAGCCTGTTTGAAGACTTTGTAGTAGTTCACGCAGCACATTCCAGTACAATGCAATGTACAGAAAAGACACCAAACTTATCTTAACCCTCTATGATTTCGCCATTTATAAATGACGCAAGCAAAAACAGTACTTTATCAACGTTAGAAGCATCACACCAATCAAATTTCGCTTTAAATGTATCACATGACTTCTCCTTTAACCAATAGAATTATAGTGTTTGGTCATGTGCTCAAACTTTTTGGTATCCAAGGGAAATAATAGAGACAGTAGCATTCTTTGAGCCACATGGTAAAAGGACATCATGGTATGTTAATTTTGAAGTGGATAATTTACACAAATCCTGTCGAAAAAAATATGTTGTTCTTCCTTAAGATGTTTTCCAAAGAATTTATGTATTTAACATGTAGTTTGTATAAAATAAAGACACCGCATGACTGAAAAACTGTGTCATGCATAAATGACAAAGTCCCATAAGGGGATATTTACCTAATAGTGGCAATGTTATGGCTAATGATAACACAGTTGAAGTAAGCAATTGTTTGGATTTTAGGTGGATGTCAATACATTTTACTCCAAGAAAGGTCATTCTGTTCCTATCCCTGAGGGTAGTGAAGACAGTGATAATGAGAGCAGCTCAGATGATGAGGTTGTAGTAAACGTAGCGATGACACAAAAGCAGGCTGACAGCAGTGATGAAGAAAATGAAGGGAGTGAGGATGAGGTTCAACCAGGGACAGCAAGTCGTAGGCTGTTGTGGAAGAATACAATTTGTGTCCATTATCCAGCCCCAGTCTGGAAATCACAACTGCCCTTGGTGGAAGAGTGCATTCCCCAAACTATTATTTCAGGCAAATGTTCACCACTGAGTGTGTCCAACACATTATTGAACAGTCCAACCTTTATTCTCTGCAAAAAGACATCAGTGCACCATTGAACTGCACAGAAAAAGAAATGGAGCAGTTCATTGGTGCTGCCTTTCACATGTCAATTTTTGGAGTTCCTGCAACTCGCATGTGCTGGGAGTCAGGTACACGTATTGACAAGATAGCTGATGTAATGCCAATGAGAAGATGGGAGCAAATCAAAGCTAACCTCCACTTCAATGACAACAACCTGAACCTGGACACAGATGACCCATGCAGAGACAGATTGTTCAAGCTGAGGCCACTCCTCAACTTTGCTCTTGAGAAAATGCAAAGCATTCCAATGGATGAACAACTCTGTGTGGATGAACAAATCATCCCATTCAAAGGGAAGAGTCAACTGAAGCAATACAACCCTAACAAGCCCCATAAATGGGGGTATATGGTGTACATGCTTTGTGATTCCAAGGGCATTGCCTACAACTCTGAATTTCACACTGGGAAGATTTTACCTGTGGATGGAATGCCTGACCTTGGTGCCAGCAGCAACATTGTACTTAGAGTGGCAACCATCATACCTCAACATCAGAACTGTACCATGATAATTGGTTCACAAGCATTGGCCTTGAAATCGAAATGGCAAAGAAGGGGATCAACTGCCTGGGCACAGTGAGAGCCAACAGATTGAAGGGATGTTCACTGAGAAGTGATAAAGAGCTGAAGAAAATGGGACGTAAAATGTTTGTTTTTTTACATTCGTTTGTGATAAATAATAATTTTTTCTACTATGTTTGAAGTTGACAAAGAAAACTTATTGAAACAAAATATTTTGTTTACAAAAAATAAACATTTTGAATACATATTATGTGTTTTTGATTACTTTTTAGGCAATAAAATGCATTTTACATACCTTTAAGTATTGACATTTTTTGGAAAAAAAGTACCCCTTATGGGACGAAGTCATTTATAAATGACAATCACCCAAAATAAAGGTCAAAGGGCAAACATTAAAAATAAAGTAACCAGTCACTGATTTCATAATGCGTCCCATAGAGGGCTTAACTTTTAAAATATAAAAAAATAAAGATATAAATGCAATCGCTGTGTTTCAAAGAGGGGACACAAATGTTGTGAACCGTGAAACAGTGATTTTTTGTTAATTTATTTTCTTTTTTGGTAGCTCTATAGCACCAACATGTTGGTTAATTGGGGCAATCAGTTGCAGTCTTCATGTAGTTGTCGCACCAAATTCTGTCAAACCGTTTGCGATTTATTTGCATTTTGCGATAAATCACGGTCCACATGCAAGTTTGTTGGCTTTTGGCCAAGTGTTTTTACTTAGCAACCTGTATAACCTGTAAAGATATTCATCTGTAAAAGGTGTATGCAACGATTCGTGCAAATCGGTCAACCCATCTAGGAGTAGCGTTTGAAAGGTTTTTTTTATTTAAAAATTCAAAATGGCAGAAAATAAAATATGGCGGATTTTATGGGTCCGAATGGCAAACATGTTCTTTTGGACAGAGATATCTGATCATAGATATAAATACGTAGATACCGCATTGGCTGTGGTACAGAACGTAACATGGTACAAAACATACAGTTGTCAAACCACTGTATGACCAAGTGACTGAAAGTGATAGGCTATTTACTTTATGCCTTATGGTTATCTAATTCATTGTTGCAGAAGCCATGTAAGGTGTGGATTTATCCATTGATTATAATCTCACCGTCCCCCAACCACGATTAACAGAACATTTTAGCGGCCGCGATGGCCTCTGGGTCATTAGTGATAACGTTAGCATTGGCTACCTCTTCCGGGTAGCTTAGCTACCATGAAGGCCAGTAACAAACAAGATGGCGGATAGCTAGTACTTTGTGGCTAGGCTAGCTGCCCACCGTTACAATACCAATAAGACAACTAATTAGATGACTATCAAGTCAATATCACTTTCGGTCACTTGGTTCGGTTATGCAGTGGTTTGACAACTAGCTAACGTATGTTTCGTTATCATCATGGCGATATCTGTTGGTCATTCAACTTCAGCTTTAAGTGACAGTGAAATAGCCACTTACCTGTGAAAAGTTATCCCACGAGCCTTGCTTCTATGGTTCCTCCTATTTGTACAGCCAAATGCTGCACAATGGTGGCATTTTTGCATCTAAGCTAATTCCTCGTACCGTGTTCACAGCCAAGTTCTGCGGAAAATCGTTGAGGAAACTCAACAATTGGAAAATTTGGAAATCACGTAACCATAAACAAGTTATGCCGAAACTGCTCACGTTTATAACAAGCCAAATGTCATGAAAGTTGGTTGAGAATTAAGCTAGTTACAGTCGATTTATCAGGGGAAGTCTGCATCTCTCAATACACATACGTTTGTTTAGGCGCGGATCTTGCCCGCCCCAATATGGCAGCCTGCAGACGCATCTGAACAGTGTGATTAAGGCATCTACGTTTTTATATCTATGGATCTGATGGCATTTAGTTTCTATATGACTAAATGTCATTAGGTTTCAAGTCTCTTAAGCCAAACAGGGCAGGAGTTAAACATTGCATTTTCAGTTGACTGTTATAGCACCACCATGTCCAAATTCGGAGTTCATACAGTTTTCTCCAAACTGAAAATCTACGGAAGAAAAAATTATAAAACCAGAAATTACAACAGAAACATGCGGTGCTTGGCTCCCTAATTATTAAAATGAATAGGAAATGGAAAAAGGTAACATAAAACCGTTCATTTTGAAATTCATGTAGAGGAGGTTTGAGAGAATGTAGAAGGTAATGTTAAGGTAGGCTATTGAAAATATTGTAGCGATCCTGGGAGGGTCACTCATTTAAGTGCATCATGGGATCACACAGTTCTGTGTTTGCATGTTCCCCCTGTGTTAAATGCTTATTTGTTCCGTTAATCTTTTATGTATGTGTTATTATTGTTATGTGCTTGTGTTAGCTAGCTGGTCGCGGACAGTTAATGTTAGAGCCACCGCGACCAGTACGCCCAGTGTGTTTGATGCAGTCTCCCGAGCTGCAGGGCAAAAGTGTTCATCAAGCCATGTGTAAAGTGGACTGTTACTTCCTGATTGACTTACCTATTGACTCATATGCCAACAGGGCTAGGGGAACTGCACCACAGTCTCACCCCAAACCTCCCCCCCCCCTCCATCAAATACGACCACGACAACCCAGCCTGACCCACCTCAGTTTCCCTCACTACCTACCCAAACTACAGCACAACCAGACAAACCAGACATGCCAGTCTCCCAGACACCCCCCACTACAGTCGAGGAGGAGGCGGACTCGGAAACCCTCAACACGGTGGAAGAGCCCGCCCTCTCCTCAGACACCACAGATTCAGACCCCCCCTCCGACTGGTCCAAAGTAAAAGGGAGAAAGCGGAAAAGCGAACAAAAACACAGACAAATTAATAAACCGGAAATGCCTACTCCCATCACACCTAGCAATAGCCCTCAACCTCTCCCTTCATCTAAACCCATCCAGACAGTCTCAGACCCCCCCCAAACAATCAATAGGCCCAAAATAACTCCCCGCTCCAAAAAACCACAATCCCCAACAAAAGCCCCCCTAACAGATTCTTACAGTGAAACACCCAAGCTCAACCTGCCCCAGTGGATACTGGCCGTTTCTGGTCCTCGGACACCCCCAGACAGAGAACCAAAAGATCCCATCCAAAGGCCCTCTGCCTCTGGACAAAAGGGGGCCCCAGGGCCAAAATCCATCAGCCCTGCCTCTCCAGGGCGGACCTTGCCAGGCGGTGCTAGGGGAGAACAGGTGAGCCGACCTACCCAGGGGGCGGAGAGGCGCCCATCAAAACCAGATACGGTCATTGACCGTTTAAACCAAATTTGCAAAGAGGTTCGCCAAAACCAATAAAACTGGCTCATTTCCACCCCTGCAATAATGTTTTCCCCTGTATTTTCTTATTTTCTTACCGCAAGTCAATCACAATCACATCAATCAATACCCGAAGTATAAAAGATCCAATCAAATGGCATGCAGTTTTCTCCATCCTGCAACAGCTGCCCTCAGACGTCATCCTCCTACAGGAGTGTGGGATTCCCTTCCGCTCCATGGATGACAGTCTGAGGGAGGGATGGAGAAGGGGAGACTCTCTCTGGTCTGGCTCAAACATATCTCATCTGACATAGTAGAGAGTGGGCGAATCCTCGTCACCGACCTCGACGTTGGGGGTTCCCCACTCCGGGTGATCAACGTATATGGCCCTAATAGCAAGGCCGAGAGGGCCTCCCTATTTACAAAAATCAGATCCTTAATCACCCCCCGTACGCCGGTGGTCGTGCGGGGAGATTTCAACTGTGCCCTTAGGGATGAAGACCGCAGCAGACTAAGGAGGGATCAATCCAGCAGGGAGCTGCGGTCCATCATAGAAGATTTCTCCTTCGGACGGAAGAAAGCAAAAGAAAGGAGAGCAGCTTATAATCACTATAATGCTGCCCTCCAAAGACTGAGCCTCCTCCAGGCCTCGTACGGAAGTGGCCCAGACTAAACAGCATCTCTCCGCCCTCTGTCGGAAGGAGCGGAGGAAATACATCTTCCGCTCCAAACTCCAGGGTCTCGAGGAGGACGAGAGATGCAGTTGAGATGCAAAGGCATAAAACTTCTGGGGGTCACCTTCCAGAACGACGGGGGAGAGAGAGGTGACCCCCAGATGCACTGCACTCACGGATGCACTGACTCGGAACATGTACACCATCTGTTCTGGGAGTGCTCCATGGTCAGACGGGTCTGGGGCCTTGTTGTGTCCTCTGTCTCCCAGAACAGGCTCCTGCCGAGATCCTCCCTGACGACTGAGAGGGTCCTGTACGGCCCCCGTGAGGGATGTAGGACCCCGGAGCTGCAGCGCCAGTGGAGGATCATGAACACCGTTAAGCAGGTCCTGTGGACCAGTGGACCTGTTCATTCTCCGGAGGAGGCTTCAAAACCTCCTCCAGGACGGCGTTTTGGTGGACTTTTTGAAGGACGAGAGAGGGGCAAGGAGGAAATGGGGGGTGAGCCACTGGAAAGAACTCATTATATAGCTCACCCCCCCCAGAGGAGGTGCGCTCTGGGCACCCAACACCCAAGCACAAACTCAACCCACACAAGATTATATGTATTTCCAGTCCTGTCTTTCATATAGTCTAGTCTGCTACGTTGTTCCCGTCTTTGTCAAATTTATTAACCTACTGTTACCCAAATATTGTTGGTATGCAACTATTATTGTAAAGAATTTTAAATATGAAAAGAATTTAAAAAAACAATAAAAGAACATTCCTGATTGATTACGACATCTTCGGAAGGCGTTTTAATGGTCTCTCATGTCCTTCTGAGGACGTGGTTGATCAGCAAAGGGTTCTTTTTGGGCATCCTCCGTAGTTGTGCGATGTATGGAACACGGAGGTTTGCTACCGATATTATCCACAGCTGTGCGGTGTATGGAGCATGGATAATTATCGCTTCTTTTAATAAAGTGGCTACTCGCGTGGTCAGTTTTGCATTACTACTGGACTCAGACTCTTTTCTTGATACATCACCCAACGCATGCTTGCTACAATATAATAAAATATTGTTTTAAGACTCATTATTATTATTGTTTTAAGTCATTTGAACATATTTTATGCCCAAAATATCAGCAATTGGCAGACTAGGATACTTCAAAATCTGCATTGGCAATATAAATAAATACATTGAAAAACAAATCAGGGATCGGATGAGCTCTAATCAAGGTCGGTCAAAGTCGTAACAAAAGTATCATAAAAAATATTCAAAAGTAATATTTCCTGTATGTATTTTGAGTATCTGAAATACAAAGGTAGTAGTGGTAGTTAATGGGGCATTAGTGGTCTTCATTATTAGCTTGTTGTTGTTGTTGTTTGTGTCTCTTAGTAGTTAATCGCTGTTTAGAGGTTTTATTCCAGAAGTTGATTGGTTGTTAGCTGCTAACAATTCGTTTCATTGTTTCAGGTCTAACGTCAGTCTCTGTAGTTGAGCGTTCCCTGAGTAGTGGGCGGTACCTGTTAGTTAATTTGTCTCTATTGTTATCAGCTGGCAATCTCCACTTAATGCTTGGCACCTCATAGCTTTACAGGCAACTATATTTCTGGAAAGTGGCAGCCTCACCTTCCTAGCCTCACCGAATGAAGACTCAGTGGACAAAGACGTGCGAGTCTACCTACAGGAGTACAAAGTTTAATCTCGGCCCAGACCTTAATACTCTCTCTGCAGTTCCTGGCGCTCACCAAGACATGGATCATTCCGCTGAACACGGCCACCCCTACTGCTCTCTCCGCTGCCTACAACTTCTCCCACACTCCCCGACCCACAGGTAGAGGTGGAGGGACTGGTATCCTGATCTCCCCCCTTTGGAGATTTGGTATCGTTCCTCTTCCTCACCTCTCACCATCCTCCTTTGAATTTCACTCTGTCAATGTCACTGTTCCATGCAAACTACACATCATTGTTGTCTATTGCCCAACAGGTCCATCCTCTGCTTACAACCTCCGCTCTGCTCTCTCTCACCCACAGCCCTGTCAGCTACTGTTCTATCATCCCTTCCCCCTACTGATGCCTTCTCTCAGCTACCTGCTAAGGAAGCCTCATCCACCCTACTGCCCTCTCTCTCCTCTCCTTTGATTCATTATGTCCTCTACTACGTTTTCCTCTTTCCCCACCTCTCCTCCTCCTCCTCCTCTCTAACTGCAGATGACTTTGCATCCTTCTTTTGCAAGAAGGTTGATGACATTCACAACTCCTTCCCCCCATCCTCTCCCTTACCTAACCCTCCCTCACCCATCTCTCTACCTAAACCTCTCACCCCTCTGTCCTCCTTCTCACCCCTCCCTGACTCGGACATCCTTCAACTGTTCATTTCCACCGTCCCACCATCTGCCCCCTCGATCCCATTCCTTCCCCCCTCTTCCAGTCCATTGCTATGGACATCCTCCCCATTGTCTCCAATATTATCAACTGCTCTCTTTCCTCTGGCTCTGCCCCCCTCCTTAAAAAACTCTCTCTGAATCCTGCTGTCATTTCTAACTACCAACCTGTCTTTCTCCTCCCATTCCTTTCCAAAACACTAGAGCGGGCTGTCTATAACCAACTGTCTGCTCATCTCCTACATCTCCTCCTGCTATCTCCCTCTACTCTCCTCTCTGCACTGGCTCCTCATTGCAGCACGCATCAGATTCAAATCACTGGTGCTGGCTTACCAAGCGGCTAGAGGAACTGCTCCCCCTTACCTCCAGACACTCATCACACCCTACACCCCAGCCAGACCCCTCCACTCCGCCTCCTCTGGCAAACTGACTGTCCCATCCCTCCGGGTGCCCGGCAGCCGCTCCTCGCAGTCTCGCCTCTTCTCTGTCCTGACCCCTCGGTGGTGGAATGATCTTCCGCAATCGGTCAGTACCGCGGAATCACTTGCGATCTTCCGCAAGAGACTCAAAACCCACCTTTTTAGACTCCACTACCACTGAATTCTGTACATTAGGCAATTGTCATCACCACTGCCTACGTGTTTCATCATTTTTGTCTATGTATGCTTGTTTACTAGGCAGGCAGTGTGGTATTATGGTTAGGGAACTGGGCTTGTTACGTTAAGGTTGCAGGTTCAATCCCCAGATGGGACACTGCCGTTGTACCCTTGAGCAAGGTACTTAACCTGAATTGCTTCAGTTAATATCCAACTGTATGAATGGATTGTAAAGAAATGTAAAAACTGTGTAAGTCGCTCTGGATAAGAGCGTCTGCTAAAAATGCCTGTAATGTAATGTTTACTCCTCCAAAACATTTTTTTTTTTTTTTTTTACTAACTTTTTCCTTCCCAGTGTAACAGGTATGGTATGCAGCTACCAACAACGAGGTCTATCGCTGTATTACTGCACTGTTCTCTTGTGCAAACTATGATTGTTCTTACCATGTATTAATGCACATCTTGTAAGTTGCTCTGGATAAGAGCATCTGCTAAATGCTTAAAATGTAAAATTTAATGTAATGCAAAGGCTCAAGCGCTCAACACGCCACGGTCTACATTATAAAGATAGATGTCTGATTTCACAAAGGAAATTAACATTGTCACACTTATAAGTGGTAATACCTAATACCACATATTGAGATAAAATATTAACCATTTATTGCAAATACAAATGTATATGAATTGTGAATTAATAATGACAACTGCACATTATTGAGAAGGCAATTGGGTCATTCCGTGCTGAATGTTTCTACCTGATCCCTTAAGATTTTCTTGATTTTTAGTTTGCAGTGTCAACCATAAACATGGTCCCTCAACACAAAAATGTGACTGAATAAACTACATATACAAACAACTTTTTACTTACATTTTTGATGACCAAAATGTCTATAGAACCTAGATCAACAAACAAATCCACTCTGAATGTTTGTACTATTTGTCCTCTTACTTAAGAATACTGGAAAAAGAAAATGTTGTGCTGTTTTATACACTATACAGCCGAGGCCAAAAGTTTTGAGAATGACACAAGTATTGGTTTTCACAAACTTTGCTGCTTCAGTGTTTTTAGATCTTTTTGTCAGATGTTACTATGGTATACTGAAGTATAATTACAAGCATTTCACAAGTGTCAAAGGCTTTTATTGACTTATTACATAAGTTTATGCAAAGAGTCAATATTTGCAGTGTTGACCCTTCTTTTTCAAGACCTCTGCAATTCGCCCTGGCATGCTGTCAATTAACTTCTGGGCCACATACGGACTGATGGCAGCCCATTCTTGCATAATCAATGCTTGGAGTTTGTCAGAATTTGTGGGTTTTTGTTTGTGGATTGACCACAAGTTCTCAATGGGATTAAGGTCTGGGGAGTTTCCTGGCCATGGACCCAAAATTTCTATGTTTTGTTCCCCGAGCCACTTAGTTATCACTTTTTCCTTATGGCAAGGTGCTCCATCATGCTGGAAAAGGCATTGTTCGTCACCAAACTGTTCTTGGATGGTTGGGAGAAGTTGCTCTCGGAGGATGTTTTGGTACCATTCTTTATTCATGGCTGTGTTCTTAGGCAAAATTGTGAGTGAACCCACTCCCTTGGCTGAGAAGCAACCCCACACATGAATGGTCTCAGGATGCTTTACTGTTGGCATGACACAGGACTGATGGTAGCTCTCACCTTTTCTTCTCCGGACAAGCTTTTTTCCGGATGCCCCAAATAATCGGAAAGGGGATTCATCAGAGAAAATGACTTTACCCCAGTCCTCAGCAGTCCAATCCCTGTACCTTTTGCAGAAACTTGATGTTTTTCCTGGAGAGAAGTGGCTTCTTTGCTGCCCTTCTTGACACCAGGCCATCCTCCAAAAGTCTTCACCTCACTGTGCGTGCAGATGCACTCACACCTGCCTGCTGCCATTCCTGAGCAAGCTCTGCACTGGTGGTGCCCCGATCCCGCAGCTGAATCAACTTTAGAAGACGGTCCTGGCGCTTGCTGGACTTTCTTGGGCGCCCTGAAGCCTTCACAACAATTGAACCTCTCTCCTTGAAGTTCTTGATGATCCGATTTTGGGATTAAGTTCATTTTCATGGTAAAGAGGGACTTTGCAATTGATTGCAATTCATCTGATCACTCTTCATAACATTCTGGAGTATATGCAAATTGCCATCATAAAAACTGAGGCAGCAGACTTTGTGAAAATGTATATTTGTGTCATTCTCAAAACGTTTGGCCATGGGTGTACATAAACTATATTGGCATGTGAGATATGTGCTATATGAAACGGCTTCCTTTCTCTATAAATACCTGATTCAACATCCAGCCATGATTCTTCTGCAATAACAAGGCTGCCAAACATAAGCCTTCTGATCAGAAATCAGGAAAAATAAACATTTTGTGTGATGTTTGGGGGTCCATATTAACATGGGGGACAGATTCTACAGAAAGCTAATGAATGATATGATAAATGATGAATGCTGTGCTGCAATTTTCATTGATTTGTCAAAAGGATAAAGTGTGTAAAAACATAACATCTGATATCTCAACCCATGCCTGTCACCAAGGGTGTTCCCTAAGGCTCGATCTTAGCCCCGACTCTCTTCTCAATCTACATCAATAACACACCCTGCGCTGTCAGCAATAGAAACTCCTCCACCCACTTGTATGCAGACGACACAGTCATATATTCAGTTGGCCCCTCACCGGATTCTGTCTTGAGCTCTCTTCAGGAAAGCTTTCAGAATATTCAACACGCCTTCTCTGCTGTAAACCTTGTCCTGAATAGCTCCCAAATCAAAGTCATGTGGTTTGTTAGGAAAAACACTACTATCCCCTCTGGCACCATAACTACCTGTGATGGCTCAACACTCTAAACAGTCACATCTTGCAAATATTTAGGAATATGGCTAGACAGCATTCTCAACATCTTTCTCACTACACCTAACCAAATTACAAGCAAAAGTTAAAACCAGACTTAGCTTTTTATACCGTAACCAATCCTCTTTTACTTCTTCCGCTAAACTAACCCTCGACCAAATTACCATTCTTCCCATGCTTGATTATGGAGATGTCCTGTACAGAGGTGCATGTAGGGGTGCCCTTGAGCAGCTAGATGTTCTGTACCACTCTGCCATCAGATTCGCCACCAATGCTCCTTACAAAACCCATCACTGCAACCTGTACTCCTCCGTAAATTGGCCATCTTTGCACACCAGACAAAAAGTTTGCTGGCTCACATTCATTTACAAAACACTCCTTGGTCTGACCCCATCTTAACTGTAAAACCTCTTACTATACTCCTCCTTTACATATAATACCCAATCTTCGAACCACATTCTCTTAAATGTTCCCAAAACAAATACCTCACTTGGTCGCTCTGCATTCAAATTTGCCGCACCCAATGATTGGAATGAGTTACAAAAATCTCTAAAACTGGACAATTTTATCTCTCTAACAGCTTTCAAGGACTCTATCATGGACATTCTCAGACACATGCAACTGCTTTCCATTCTCACAATAATATCAATACTTTGATGTTTGTCTCATGCCTGCCCCAACTCTTATCTTCATTGTGCTTATGTCCTGTCTCTTATGTTGTGTACATTTTTGCTAGATGTAACTCTTTATTGTCTGACCTGTCCCTCAGCGCTGATCGTTCTGCTCATCTAATTCAGTGTTGAATGTCCTGTCTAATTAAAAAATATATAAATATAAATATATATATTTTTTTAATCCCCTCCCCTTTACCCTTAAGAGGCTAAATTCCATCCTTGTAAATAAGAAATTGTTCTTAAGTGACCTGCCTGGTTATAAAGGTTAAATAAGATTAAAAAAGGACTGTTCTTCCTCTAAGTATAGATACCGGGCTTCTTATATAGCCATGATTTTGTCTCCAATAACAGGACTGTCAAATTATGAATGCTGTATGGAAATGAAATGGTGGGCTGTTTGGGGGTTTATATTTGCATGTGGGCTAGGTTGTGTGTCAACAATATCATCTGAACTTTTTCCAGTATCTAATTCAACATGTAGCAATGATTCCTTCTTCATTAACAAGACCACCAAATACAGTCATATGGATTCAGAACACTGGGGAAATGCAATTTTTAGCTTTCTGGGACCACATATTGGCATGTAGGGCAGGTGATATTGCTAGGAAAAACATATCAAATGAAAGAGCCTCTTTTCCCTAAAACTCTGATACCTAGCCCACCATCAATCCATAATTCCCTTTCATTAAAAAGCCAAATGAAATGGCTATAAACCCTTAACGCAATGAAAACTATGCTTGTTTTTTGTTTTTTACAAACACATACACTACTGGTCAAAAGTTTTAGAACACCCCAAATTTCCAGTTTTTACTGAAATTTAAGCAGTTCAAGTCCAGTGAATAACCTGAAATGGTACAAAGGTAAGCGGTAAACTGCCAGAGGTTTTAAAAAAAAAGTTTAGGTTACCAAAAACTGAAAAATTATGTCAATTCTTTGGCAGTGAGTAGTTTCCTACACCATCAAAAGGCACTAGGAAACTGGAGGAAACTCTAACAGGAAGAGGTCTGGCAGACCCAAAGCCACAACAAAATCAGAAGACAAGTTTCTGAGAGTCAACAGCTTGCCTGATAGGTGCCTCACAGGACAACAGCTTCAAGCACAGCTTAACACTGGTCGAAGTAAGGAAGTCTCAGTTTCAACTGTGATGAGAAGACTTCAAGCTGCAGGTTTGGCAGGTCGAGTGGCAGTAAGAAAGCCATTGCTAAGATAAGAAAAAGAGGCTTGCCTGGGCCATGAAGCACCGCCAGTGGACTACTGAAGACTGGAAGGAGGTCTTATCGACCAATGAATCAATCAAATTTGAAATCTTGAAATTTTGAAAGGTTTTTGTAGGCCGTCAAGTAGGCAAAAGGATGGTTCCTCAGTGTGTGACACCAACTGTCAAAGATGGAGGAGGAAGCGTGATGGTCTGGGGCTTTTTTTTTTGCCTGACGGGATTGCTACGTCATACGTGCTGAGAGTTTGAGTTTGAGCAGATTGTTTGTTGCTGTCGGGATATCATTTGTATTGTGTTTGTATTGTTGCTTAGGGTTCGGCGTTTTATCATCAGAAAGGTAAAGGGATAAAAGATTTGCTCTTAAGGTAAACGTTTGTCACCGTTAGGGGACAGAGAGGGAATTTTCCATTTTTTCCCCTGTCTTGCTCCGGAAAGCTTGTTAAAAAGTTACCGATTTGTATTACACCTAGCAGACGCAAGGTTTTTGGTGCTTTTTAACCCTCTCAGGAGCAAATCCAAGAGTAGGGAAATATACTATAGCTAACTAGCTTTTGTTGGCTTAAATTTAAATTTAATTGTTGTATTTCAAGCGTAGAGCGTATAGCCGTTTCGGTTGGCTGCTACCAGCGCTCTTGCTACAGAAACCAGACCGAAAGTTTTTTAATTCGCTTTAAGTGTTGTTTCCATTTAGACATTTCTGCACCTGAGTGTATAGTATTTTTTATCGACTTAGTGTCTCTGTTTAGGCAGTAATTCGTTCAGTGCAGGGAAAGCAGTAGATACATTTAGGGGTGAAAATGTGGCCACCAGCAGTGCAGTGTGAGTGTTGTAGAATGATTGCGTTTCTGGAAGAAGACTTCCAGGAGGGTTTCATCTGCGACAGATGCCAGCTTGTGAAGCATCTCGAGAGCAAGATCCTTGATCTCGAAGCCCAACTTGTTGGTCTCGACTGCCCTGCAGAATTTGTAGAGTTCCAGGAACTAATTAGTACGCCCTTTAGAGAGTTAGCCTGCACGCCGAAGCGGGGTAGGAGGGAGACTCTAGAGCAGGTAGGGAGAGAGAGTTGGGTGACGGTAGGGCGCCAGCGTAGAAAAGGGCGCGCACATGCAGGGGCGGCATCTCCAGAGATTGTGGTGTCCAACCGATTCCAGCCCTTGCAGGAAGAGGATCTGGCCCAGCCCTCTGTGAGCGGGAGGACTGATGAGCCCCAGGGCACCCTGGCGGCCAAGCCACCCAGGAAAAGGGAGTTAATTGTAGTGGGGGATTCAATCATTAGAGGTGTAGACAGTATAGTCTGTTCGCAGGAAAAGGAATCTCGCATTGGCATGTTGCCTGCCTGGTGCTCAGGTTGGAGATCTCCTGGAACACGCGGACAAGCTCCTGGCCAGAGCAGGGGTGGATCCAGTGGTCATGGTCCATGTTGGAACCAATGACATAGGTAAGGGTAGGTTTGAGGTTCTGCAGGACAAATTTATAGAATTAGGAACAAAGTTAAGGGGCAGAACCTCCACGGTGGTCTTCTCTGGAATTCTGCCAGTACCACGTGCTAGCAAAGGCAAGCAGAATTTTATATGGAGATTTAACACGTGGCTACAAACCTGGTGCAGGAAAGAGGGGTACAGGTTTATGGGGCACTGGGACTCCTTTTGGAACAGGGGTGACCTGTACAAGCAGGACGGGTTACACTTGAACCGGAGGGGTACAGATGCATTGGGCCAGCATATGCTTAGGGTAGCGGAGGAATATTTAAACTAGGGACTGGGGGGGCAGGGAGGGAAATTAGTAGTAGTAGTAGTATTATGCTGTGATGGATTGGCGACCTGTCCAGGGTGTATTCCTGCCTCTCGCCCGGAACGCATGCTGGGATAGGCTCCAGCCCCCCCCCGCGACCCTGACCAGGAATAAGCGGCTTAGACAATGGATGGATGGATGGATAGTAGTATTATGGATAGGGAGGTACAGACTGCCCAGATGGAAGATACCAGGGCGGAGTATAATAAATCTGAGGATATCATTAATAAAGATTTTTTAGATCATAATGTGAATAGAGGTGGTTCGGCACACTCAGGTGTGGAGGGGAAGGACAATGTAAGTGTGAGTAAGGCTCTGAAGCTCATGTGTTTAAATGCGAGAAGCATAAAAAATACATTTTTGGAACTGGAGGCTGTCATGTTGAA
Source organism: Aldrovandia affinis (assembly GCA_029706075.1). Lineage (NCBI taxonomy): Eukaryota > Metazoa > Chordata > Actinopteri > Notacanthiformes > Halosauridae > Aldrovandia > Aldrovandia affinis. Next base: position 1,271,144 of record JAINUG010000184.1, on the reverse strand, counting down.
TGGGGGTTATGACATTGTTGGGATTACTGAAACATGGCTTGGCGCAGCGGATGGGGAGGAATATAATGTAGAGGGGTACAAATTGTTTAGGAAGGATAGAACTAATAAAAGAGGAGGGGGAGTGGCCCTATATGTGAAAGACAATCTTAATGTGCAGGAAATTCCAGGTATAAACTCATTAGTTTCTTGTGAGGACATCGGGATTAGATTATTGGGAGATCGTGAGAAGGGCCTTAATATAGGAGTGTGCTATAGACCTCCAGCTTCAGACAGTAACATAAATAGTACGCTCTTTAGTAACATAAAACAAATCTGTGCTGAAGGAGAGACGATAATAATGGGCGACTTCAATTACCCCTCTATTAATTGGGAGATTGTGACAGGTCAGGGCAAATGTGAAGAGGAGTTTTTAGATATGGACCAATGCTTTTTGGTACAGTCTGTTACTCAGCGTACGTGAGGGAAATCAATACTGGATCTGGTTTTGTGTAACAATCCTGATAGAATTTGCAGCACAGAGGTAGGAGAACCAATAGGGGCAAGTGACCACAGTGCAGTTATTTTTGATATTTTTTGGCAAGTTAAGACAGCCTCCTCTAACTCTCGAATTTTTAATTTTAGACAAGCTGACTTTAATAAAATGAGAGAGTTTAAGTAATATAGATTGGGTAAAACTTCTAGATTGCAGAACTGTGAATGAAAAATTGACTATATTTAAAAGGGTTATTGTAGATAATCCTATACAGTGCAAATTCATCCCCAAAGTAAGGAAAAATAGGATGAAAAAACAGTCTCCGCAGTGGATGACTAAATCTTTACGGGAGATTTTGAGGCAAAAGAAACGACTGTACAGAGTATATAAAAAGGATAACTCAGAGAGAAACAAGTTAGATTATTGTAATATGTGCGTTGACCTGAACCAGGCTTATGATATTATATATTTGGACTTTCAGATAAGCATTTGACAAGGTACCACATGAGAGGCTCATTGCTAAAATGAATTCAGTAGGAATTGCAGGAGTAGTTTCACAGTGGGTTCAAAATTGGCTGCAAGGGCGAATACAAAGAGTAACAGTAGGTGGGGCCGAATCTGACCTTGGTGCTGTGGGCAGTGGTGTCCCGCAGGGATCGGTGCTGGGACCTCTGCTCTTCCTTATTTACATAAATGATCTTGATATGGACATTAGTAGCAAAATAGTTACATTTGCAGATGATACTAAACTTGGGGGTTTGGCAAACAGTTTGGAATCGACTAAAGTAATCGAAGATGATTTAAACAAAATCCAAAAATGGGCAGATACATGGCAGATGATGTTCAATATTGCTAAATGTAAAGTTATGCATGTGGGAAATAAAAACATTAGACAGGAGTATTTTATGGGAGGAGAAAAGTTAGTAGGTGTTCAATTTGAAAAGGACTTAGGAATTGTAGTTGATCAAAGCCTATCTGCATCAAAGCAGTGTGCTACAGCAGTGAAAAAAGTATTGCGTATAAATCAAAGGAGGTTATATTAATGTTATATAATGCCTTTGTCAGACCGCACTTAGAATACTGTGTGCAGTTCTGGGCACCACACTACAAGAACGATATAGAAGCTCTTGAAAAAGTCCAAAGAAGGGCAACTAAACTGATACCTGGTATGAAAGGTAAAAGTTATGATAGACTTAAGGCACTCAATCGATTTAAACTTAGCAAACGGAGACTTAGGGGGGATTTGATTGAGGTTTTTTAATTCCTAAAAGGGATTAACAAAGTAAAATACCAAAGATTTTTTAAGATAAGTGGGGTCAGCAGAACAAGAGGCCACAGGTGTAAATTAGTTAAAGGCAAATTCTGCACAGATATTAGGAAGTTTTTCTTTACACAGAGTTGTCAATGCCTGGAACAGCTTGCCAGTTCAGGTAGTAGAGGCAGAAACGCTTGGGCTATTCAAGTCCAGGCTAGATGTAGTACTAGATACTCTTTAGATTAGGACATGATGAGCCTAGATGGGCCGAACGGCCCGTTCTCATCATTATGTATTCTTATGTTCTCTTGCTGGATCCAGAGTCAGCGACTTGCACAGAGTAACTGTTAACCCACGTTTAACCCATTACTTGTTCCCTGAAAAGGGCCTTTTTTATAACTCTGAAATTCACATTATTTTTCAGTTTTTGGTAACCTAAACTTTCTATTTTTTAATTTATTTTTCAGATTTGACCCCGTTTTTCTCACAATTTTGTAGCCAATTACTCCCGCTGTGCTTAGTTCAATCCCCTCCCTCGTAGTTCGCTGCCGTAGCCCTGTGACCGGCAGTGACAATGGCGAAGTGCTGCCTCCTCCAAGACCCCACTGGTCTGCTGTCAACTATAATTCCAGCACCCCAGAACCACTCCTGCGCGCAGTGAACTGTGTCGGCTTCCCTCCCCCCTCCCTGGGGCGGACAGCCAATTGCCGCCCCGGTGGCACTCCCGGCCAGAGCCGACTCTGGTGCGACGGGGAATCAAACCCCGGTTGTCGTGGCCAGCGTCGGACGTTGAAACCACGAGACCACGCGGGAGGCCTAAACCTTTTTTATTTTATTTTTTTACCTCTGGCAGTTTACCGCTTACCTTTGTACCATTTCAGGTTATTCACTGGATTTGAACTGCTTAAATTTCAGTAAAAACTGGAAAATGGGCGGGCCTGGCGGATGGCGCAGCGGTCTAACGGATTGAAACCCGCGTCTCTACCAGACCGGCCCTGGTCGTCAGCCCGATTGGAGGTGGCATTTGGCTGTCCGCCTCCAGGGGAGGGGGGAGGGAGAGCCAGCACGAGTTCGTCGAGGAGAAGGTTAAGGAGTCTGTGGAAGATTTCCCATCTCGAAAGAGGCGGGAACACTCAACCAGGAATGTGTTTCTCAATCCCGGAGAACGGGCGACGGACTCGTGAGGGTGGGGAATTGAAGTAAATAAAGGGTTTAATTGGCAACCAAAACTTTTGACCGGTAGTGTACATAAGAACTTTGATAAGCAAAGTTGGGAGCACAAAAATCGAACTTTTTAAACTTGTCTTTAGCTTCACACATTGAAAGGTTTTTGTATATATAGTTTATTCAATAACATTTTTATATAGTTTATTCAATAACAAAGTTTCAGTGCTGAAATTATTTTATTGGGGTTCAAATCAGTTAGTTTCTCAGCAGCACAACATTCAAACAGAAAAAGACGACAAGCAGACAATTTCAAATTCAACTTTAAATTGGTTTATTTTTGTCATTTTTTTGTTCTCTTCAAACAAAAAAACAAACAACTATTTACATTTTTCTTAAGCTTGTTTTGTATTTTAATTTTGCGTTTTGTTATGTAATGTCTAAAACATTCAAAATGTTTTTAAAGCAGTGGAGTTGAGCTGACTGGGTTGGTTGAAAAGCAGGATTAGAATTGACCAATTTTTGCCGGACAAAGAACAAACAAAGAATGTGTCAGCTGTTTATTCAGATCAAAGTCAAAAGGGGCGTGTGCATTGTTTAATGAAAAATGTTCATTTACGTTGATTAATTTGTCTCTAAACCCAAGGAAATAAGTGCCTACTGAAATGCAGTGTATTCTCTCTGCACTAGGCTCAGCATTCATGACACTTTTACTCTAATGGTTCGCCGATGAGGAGTTCATTTCTAATACACAGAATTCCAACTTACACTTATGCCATACATTCATTTGAAGGTGATTAACGTTTCACCAAAAATCAACAACATCCATACAAACCTGTACAGATCGTATGATTTCCACAGCCACAGATGGGGCTTGTACCGAAATCAAATGAGGAAATAATCAGTGTTGCACCTTGCTCTCCAAATACAGATATTTACTGACTAATACAATTAAGCAAATGTCACTAAATACCCCCATCTGTTTAGGTGTTTAGGTACTGATATCCAACTGGAATTGCAATTATTTAAAAAAAACCCTGAACAACAAAAAAATCTCCCATCAAGAGAAAACAGGGAGCCAACTGCTCCATGTGGACAACGCAAACGTACACCAAAACCTGCACGGCTGTCCAAGGGAAGCACGTTGCGTTCCACATCAAAAAACCATCTCACCTGCAGAGAACCGCACAACACAAGAATCATTACTGTACTCATGAAAATATGGCGTGCATTCAGCCAACAGCATCTCAACACCCACGTGCCATACACACACACCGTAAACTAATCCTGTAATGCAAAGTTCACAATCCAGCCACAGACTGTGAGCCTCTGTAAAAATGTCACAGGTTTCTGGAAAGCTAGCAGACTTGTTTTCCCACTGAAAAATCAGGGCAGAAAAACAGTGCCCCCTGCTGGTGCGCAAGATGGAAGTTTTCTCAGTTTCTTGTCAGTGTATATGTTTTGACAAGTTTCACAATTGTACCTGACAAGTTAGCACAACTCTCAAGAGTGTATGAGAACAGGAACACACCAGACTGGTGCTTGGGCCTGGCTCCTCAGATCCACGTCTCTCTCCAAAAGACAGCGGGGAGAATCCTAAGCCATAAAAAGTAAATGCACCACCATTCAACAGGCATTTGTGGAATTTAGTGTGCATTTATGTATCATGTAGGAGTTTATTTGTATGTAGGAAGTGCATGTGTGTGTGAGAGACGCCAGTGGTGAGCGAGTGTGTGTGTGTGTGTGTGTGTGGGGGGGCTTTTCTCCCCTTCCCAGCAGCTCAGCTCCACCTAGCAGAGACTCGCACCGTGAGCCCGCTGCCTCAGCTACATGTATAGGCATTAAAACTGGAAATTCTTTACAAAGTCACGCAGTTCACAAGGCAAACCATGATCTGGACCGCTCAGCTTCAGTGTCTCAGGTCACTGTGAGGTCTACGTGTGAGTGTGTACACACACACACACACACACACACCGTCTCTGTGTGTATGCTACCAGGAAATGTGAGGGCAGAATGTACATACTCCTGTTTGTTGTTGTGATGCTTTTTAGTTTTTTTACCCAGGGGCCCATCTGTACAGTTAAGGCATGTGAACAACATTTTTTACATTTAAATCAAGACTTTAAAATAGGATGAGAAAAATAAATATACGAAATGTACATTATTTACAAGGCAGCCAGTGATCCAAGTATGTGTGTGAGTGTGTGTGTGAGTGAGTGAGTGAGTGAGTGAGTGAGTGAGTGAGTGAGTGAGTGTGTGTGTGTGTGTGTGAAACCTAACACTGCATAAGTATGGTTCAGTTTAATATTTTACCTTTGTGTATGTATGTGTGTAGGCATATATATTCCAATGTCAGGCTAGGTAACCCAATTCTAGTGCAGAAAATCTCACACTGTGTTTCAGTGTATGCGTGTGTGTGTGTGTGTGTGTGTGTCTGTGTGTATGTGTGCATGTGTGTGTGAATGTGTGTCTGTGTGTGTGTGTGTGTGTGAGTGTGCATGCGTGTGTTCTGTACAGATCTTATGGTTGTCATTCCTGGGCTGTTCCTAGACTGATTCCTCCACCCCAGATGTAGGAGATGTTAGTGTGTATAAACTCCCTCCAGGGGGAAATGATGATACATGTACATATAAAACAGAATCCAAACAGCTGATCAGGGGATGCCATTTCCTTCCCCTCAGATCTGAGCTGCAGATCAGTCTCTTGAGTTCAGACTCTCACACTGGTCTGTCTCTGGTGTGGGTGAGAGGACGCTCAAGGGGCGGCAGTGTCCAGGTGTCTGTCTGGTAATGCGGTCCTCAGTTTCTCCCTCTGCTCACGCCAGTGATGGAGGCTGCTACCGCCATCTTGGAGAAGGGACAGTGGAAGCAGGCCAGGATCAGACAAAGTCTCGTGGCCTGTCCACACCCTCCTCCGCCCCCTGGTGGGGGACTGGACAGCCCCATTCCGCCCCAGCATCTCTCTCAAAGCCCAGAACAGAGCGTGTGTGTGGAGGGGCTCTCTACCCACAGTGCACTGCTGTTTCCTACACCAGTCTGTGGTTCCCTGTGTACAACAGAGAAACAGAGGAACAGTGCATCACATACATTCATCACAAAGGATGTCATCTACAGGACAACCATCAGTGAAAAGAAACACAAAATAAACACTCGCACTGCAACAGATTTTAAACAATCCACAAGATATCAATATCAATCAGTACAATATATACTGCAAAGTTTCCTGGGGTAAGAAAGCAAATATTAAATACATATCAGAAGTGTCCTACCAGAAGCAAAATCCAGGTGTTGGTGTGGGCCAGAATCCCTCTCTGCACGTTCATCGTCTTTGTTCTTCAAACAGCAGAGGGGCCGTTTCTGAAGTAATCCAGACAAAGTTAAACGTCACTTTTCCATCACAAGTTCCAAACGAACACATTTTCCCTTTTTTCCTCCATTCCTGCAGTTTTCAGAAGCAATCCTGGATCAGCAGCTGCAGCATGTTCTTTTAGTGACGGTTAAGTTTGAGAAAATCTATTTTTGTTTGTTTTTCCCCAATTCGTTTTTTGTTTGTTTTCCCCAGTTCTTCAACCAAAATCCAGTAACAAAAAGTTTGAGGAACAAACTTTTTATTTGATCAAATTTCCTTCATATCAGGCATCCGTAGTTATTTTTTAAGCTTTTTAAGGTATATAAAAATATGTGTATATATGTATATATACAGGAAAGAGAGCAAGTTTTTCCATTATTTTCCAGTGGAACAGCAGCAGTTTGCTGAAAGCAAATGTCTGGTCATCGAGGGAAAATCACCCCCGCTCTCTCCTATGGGAAGATGAGGATCCTCAGAGTGCATAGAGATGGAGGACCCAGGGTGGTGGGTCCATCATCCATGCAATGGCCTGCTTCCTGGGGCAAACACAGCCCCTCCAGAAAAAGGGAAAACAGTTATGACCGCACACAAAGTTCACAAAGTTAATTCACGTGGCTGTTGAGGTGAGGTCAAGATTAAAGATTTTTTTGTCAACCCTCACCAACATATTTCTGTTGTTTTTCTTTTTGTTTGTTTTAAGCAAAAATATATAATTCTCCAGGAACTGAAGACACACTGACAAAAAAAAAGGTTTAAGCGAGGATTGTTTGTTTCAATTTTTGTGGATCAAGTACCGTAAAAAGTTTGTTGCTCTCCTTTTCGAGTTTTATGAAGTCTTTTCTTGCATTTCTTACTAATCTCAAAAAACACACAGGCAGTTAAAGCCAGAAGTGACCAGAAAAAGAAAAGAACCCAAAATGAAACGTTCACACTCAGAACGCTCCCCCTCCCGCTCACCACAAACAAGAGAAAATAAATGTCAATAAAAGTAAAAACCATCTTTGATTTTGTTTTCATCGTAATCCTTTTTTAAACCCTTCAGCTCCAACGACCATACAGGCGTGAAAAAAGGAGGCTGGATGTTAACCCCGTCCGTTTAAAAAGGACACAGTTGCAACTGCTCACTCAAGAGTCCTTATTGCAAAGGGTGCTCTCCCCCTCGAACCCCCACCCCCCCAAAAAAAACAAGAAAAACTGCACCCACAGAAATCTGTGTGGTCTGTAAACAACCAAAACTCCCATAAGGAATAGAAACAGAAGTCTGTTTTTATTGTCATCAGTCTTTCTGTATGAACAGGATTGTAGAGGCAGTGTGTTAAACAGTGCTTCCACGCTTCTCCTCACGCACTATGAAAAATATGTAGTTGTCCTCTTGTTTTTTTTCATTTTTTTCATTTTTTTCAAAACCCGGCATCATCTCAAGTTGTTTTTTTTTGGAATACATTCAATATTTTTTTATGAAAAAAATAACACACACTTTTCGTGGAGGCAATGAAACAAAAAAATGAACAATTAAAGAAACAAATTAAAAAAACTGTAGCAGCCTCAAGTGCTCCAAATCCTTGACCAAATACTTTTCCACTTTGTATATGCTTATATAAAAAGAATATTCATCAATCGCAACAACATGTAATAACATAATACACAAACATGGTGCACGGACCTGCACGCTAAGATGGATGCTCTTCTCTGAGCTCAATCACACACTCTGCCCATGTCATTCATGGTGAGAGTTAACAAAAGGCAATATCGCATCAAAGAAAACAAACTCAACTAATTCCCCCAAACATCATACCCAGATTAAACAACAAATCTTCATATATACAATTACATACACTTTGCATGTTTCTTTTTTATAAATAAGTACAGAACATCAAACTTAAAGGGCAAAGTGAAAGACTCAAGACACTTATGGAACTCAACTCAAAGTTATACATGCAGATATGCAGAAAAAAAATCTGCAGTCCACCTTTCTTCTTTCACTCACTCTTTCACACGCACACACACACACACATTGCCTCTAGTGACCACTCTTCTGTGGTCAATTTTGGAAATCTCTTCAGAGAGAGAGGCGTTGTGGAAAAAGGGGGTGGGTGATTTAATCTACACCCTCCATAGCACCCCCAGCCCCCCCCCCCCAAAAAAAACACCATTTAAGAGAACAAGTGGTAGAGAAATAATACATATTTCTGTACAGATGCATATATTTGGATTGTTTTTATCTGGGGATGAAGAGCTGGTGAAATAAAGAATGTGTTGTGCAATTGCCCCTCTCTCTCTCACACACTCTCACTCACGCACGCACGCACGCACGCACACAGAGACGCACGCACGCACACAGACTCTCTCTCTCTCTCTCACACAGAGACACACACATGGCCTTACACAAAAACGTAAAAAATAAAATAAAATACTAAACAGAAAACAAACGCATCCACATGCACACACGCACAAACGCACTCTGCTCATGAAATACTAAATTCTACTTTAAACAAAATGACAGAATGGCCTCATTTTACACCTCTCGGTACGCAGTGGGACAAACACATTGTGCAGGAGTATGTTTCGGACTCTCTCACATCCACGCACGCGCACATTCACAAAAATATAGTTTTCTATATCTACTCTATTTTTAATTTTTTTTAAGCAAGTGCAAATCTTCAAGTTTTTTCAATCAATTTTAATAGCTTTACTTTTTATATAAATGTTTTTAAAAAACAAAACAAAAAACAACAACAGTGTTTGTCTTTTCAAGAAAGGATTTGTTTTCTGATAAGGTTTTTAAAAAAACCCAAAAAGGTCCCTCCAACGTTTGATTCCCCACCTCTATTCCATATTTTTCAGAAATGTAACCTTCCAGTTCAGATGTTACGTGTATCTGAATGAATATAAATATATATTTACACACACATACACGTGTGTGTGTGTATATATATATATATACACATATATACACACACACACACCACATTCATATTCAGGTTATGTTCCAAAAAACAAAATAAAAAAACCCTACTCAAATCCCCTCTTAGTAAAGTGCATTAGTAAGTTTAAGGTGCTGTAATAAGTGCTAGAGGATTCCCTAACCAACCCGCCCCCATCCCAACCCCCTCCACCGTCAGAGGCAGCCCAACGCGGCCCTGTGTGTGTGTGTGTGTGTGTATGTGTGTGTGTGTCGGGTAATTATTCGGGCAGTGTAGCTATCTAAACCTGCCCCACACCCCCTCGCCCCCTCTAACTCCCCCGGCCCCTAGCAGTGCACATTCATCATCAGAAGGTCTGATTATTAGAAGGCCTCAGGTAGTTATTGCTGTGGTCAGTAATCCTCCACCACCTCCATCTCACTCAGGCTCAGTCTGTCCCCAGTGCTGTGGAACGAATACCCTGTGGGGACAGTAAGTAGGGGGCACTGTGAGACACAACACGGACATCGTCCTGGAGGCATCTTTACAGCCTCTACTGCACTGTACCATCAATACATTGTAAAAACAAACATGCAGAACCTACATTTATAAATATAGAGGCAAAGAAAAGCAGTCAAATAAACAAAGAATGCTATTTCAGTGGCAACAATTTACTGAGATTCAAACAAATAAAACCCTTAGTTTGTGTGAATCTCATCCAAGCCCTACCAGCATTAGGAATGCTAAACCTTATTTCACCTCTAAAACGTGAATGTGTCTCATCATCAACTCTCTGTGATGTAGCGTGTAGCGTAATCGGTAGGGAATTCAGAGGTTGATGTTTCCCAGGTGGAGCACTGCCGTTGTACGCTTGAGCAAGGTACTTAACCTGAATTGCTTCAGTAAAATATCCAGGTGTATAAATGTGTTGTATGTAAAGAAATGTCAACTGTGTAAGTCGCTCTGGATAACAGCGTCTGCTAAATGCCTAAAAATGAACAAATATAACCTGTAAAAATGCTTCTTTTCATTAGAAATGTTCCATCTGGGAATAGAGGACTTAACCGTATTAAACCATAAACTTTAAACCATATTAAGACCACAGATGGATTAACTTCTTCCTGTCAGCACCCTAGCGGTACGGTGCTCCCTAGTGATGTGGTGCTGAAGCCATGCAAAAACAAATTAGAACCATTCACAATTCAGAAATATTCTTCATTGCAATTATAATTTAGATGTATTTTCTCAATGTCATTGCCTTAAAGAGTACTTAATGAATGTGGGAACGTTGTGCATTGTGCACATACAGCCTCTGAATGTCTCACTGTCGCTAATGGCTGAATTAACATTAATTATTCTTGATCATTTTGTGGAAAAATTATATGCACCTTCCTCCACTGACTCGTGGTCATTTTGGACCTCTGACCTCTGCAGCCTACCTAAGATGCTGGGGTCGGAGTGGAGCATCATGGCTGGTTTCTTCTTCATCTTCCCCCCCACGGAGTCATACACCCCTCCTTTCCCAGCATGGGCCGCCTGGAACACTGACTGTAGAGTGCTGGGGGTTAACCCCCGCATCGAGTCCTGAGACAGAGTCAGAGAGAGAGAGAGGGAGAGAGAAGAGGGAGAGGGAGGGAGAGACAGAGAAAGAGAGAGGGAGAGAGGGAGAGGGGGAGAGAGAGAGAGAGAGAGAGAGACAGAGACAGAGAGAGAAAGAGAGAGAGATATAGACAGACAGACAGAGACAGAGACAGAGACAGAGAGAGACAGAGACAGAGAGAGAGAGAGAGAGAGAGAGAGAGAGAGAGAGAGAGAGAGAGAGAGAGGGAGAGAGACGGAGAGAGACAGAGAGAGAGGAGGAGAGGGAGAGAGATAGAGAGAGTGGACGTGGGCAGGGGTAAAAGGCCAAAGAGAGGGTCAGAAGAATGGCTGCAATTTATTAAGGTTCAGCGTCGTCACACACACAGGACTCTCACGTCTTCAATTTACAGGACTCATTGCTGATGTAGGTCGATAGGTGTGTCAAATGAGGCGAGCTTGTGAATATTAGCCCCCTGCTTGCCTTACACATTTGGGGAGTCGGAAACACAGTTTACCTGGAGCGGGAAATTCATGGTCAGCCCAGCGACTTCTTTTGATAACTGCTAGGAAAGGAGAACAAGTGTGTTATATACCAGTGCCTACATCACACACATGTGCGCACACGCACACACACACGTAAACACTCACACACACACACACACTGTGACGACTGCAGGTTTTTATTTCCCTCCTCCCAGGTGCATCTAATTACCTAATAGCCGGATTGCACCTGTGGAGGAGGCTTTAAAACCTGGCCCTTCTTTTCAGTCGAGGCTGCTGCTGGTTGTTACGGGAGCCATCCACCAGATTTTGTTAAAGACCTTTGTCTCGTTTTTTTCTATTTGCAGAGTGCCAGTTTTTTCTTCATCAATGTTTGACGTTTTGCTATATTGCTTTAAGATATTCATAAATCATTCTCATTTAATAAAATCGTAAAAAAAAAAATCTTATCTCTGTATTTTATGTTATGGTTGATGTCAGGGGGGTTTCAGCCGTAACACATACGTAAACCCACACGTACACACACGTATACACACACACGCACAGAGTGGAAATGAATTACTTGAGGATAGGTTTCCTGGTCAATCAGACTTTCATGTTGAAAACAAACATATATGCAAGCGCCGAAACCCACATCGCCCAACAAACCACGCCTCATCCACTTATCACCTGCTGCTGCTGCCTCTGGTGGTTGGCTTTCTGTTTGGCACGGCGCTCCAGGAACTGTTTGGCAAACTCTTTGGCTTCCACGGTGTCCCCCAGGTAGGAGCGGATGAAGTCCAGGACCTCGTAGGGCGACTCCACCTCCTTCAGGTACGCCACGATGGTGGTAACTGCGCAGAGTAACACACAGGTATACCACGCGCTCACACAAGGAACAAACATTTCATCATCGCTAACATTCAATAAATCAAACTTTATAAATCACAAGAGGTTCCAGTCTGACGATAAAGACACAATGTACCAAAATAAACCAACTTCTTCACCCAAGACTTGGAATTAGAGCCAATGGTGCGAAGCTACAATCGGTGCGATTATGACTGGATGCCTCTAAGTCAGAATACCCCCCAAACATAACGATACCCTATTATTACAATGAGATCACCTGTTCAACGTTACATTGAAACAAGTGAAACACATCCCATGTATTTGGGTCTGAAATCAGCAGAAGCAAAAAGACCATTTTATGGCACAAAGATGATAATTCCTTTAGAAACCCACGCTGGATTTGGACGAGTGATTCAGCAGATTGCCAGTGGTGCCTACAAACTGAGGCAGATTCTAAACACCTTACCCCGCATTCTAACAGGGGGCGATTCGGCGACGAGCTGCCGGAAATGCATTGATTCTCTATGAGAGTGAGCGACTTCCGGTGCTTGACCGATTGGCCGATTTATGGGCGTGGCGGCGACCCAGAAAAGTTGAAAATTCTGAACTTTTGGGCAATGTCGCCCGGTAAGAGCCAATCAAATTCATGTCTTGCTCTTTTTACCTCCCACGCGGAAACCAACACAACACCGAAATTTTGTTCCTAGTTCTGACACTTCAACATGAATGAGGAGAAACTGATAACAGCGGTCTGCAGTACCGCCATACGTTATTTAATCCTAAAAGCATAAATATTTATAGCTAGCTAAACTTATATGGCCTACATACATCTTATTTAATGTTTGTGTTGGTTAAAAGGCAATTTTTTATCGCATGGGTACGTACCCGAGACAAATTGCGAGCCGTTTCCAGCGCAAGTAAATGGCCGCAATTGCAAAAAGCCTTCTTAGTTTGAGTTTGCGGTTCATAATTGAAGGAAACAATACTGCTAGTCAACTAATATTTATAATAAAGATTCTCAAAATCTATGATGAACTATTCGTTTACCATGCAAAAAATTTGTAAGCACGTCGGAAGCATTTTTGAGGAAGCCATTCAAGCGTGGGCAACACCCACTGGGTGATTTCGTCGCCTAGTATCGCCCCCTGTTAGAATGCAGGGTTAGAGAAACTGCATGCAGAGTTATAGAAGAACAAGGTGGCCATGCGCACGTGCGGAAGGTTGAGGGTTCAAGCGCGTTACCGTGGAGGGAGGAGGATGAGCTGTTGGCAGAAGAGTTGAGCGCGTGCAGCATCTGCTCACACCAGGTGGTGAATCCGTCCTGAGGCTTCATCCCCTGCAGCAGCTTCAGCAGCTTCTCCTCTTCATCAGTGCGCTTACGTCTGTTCAGCATGTACTGCTCACTACACACACACACACACACACACACACACTCAGTATCACTAAATAAAGGGGACAGGTGTGATGTGCATGTTACAGGACACAGGTGCACAGTGAAGGTCAGAGATTGTTGTGATGAACAGGTGTGCAGACAGGTGTACCTGAGGGAAGGGCTGCTCCGGCTGTTCTTCAGGCCCATACTGCGCAGGCTGCCCTGGTTCTTCACCGCCTCGTCCCACATACCCATCCCCGATTTACCCTCCACCCCCCCCCCCCACAGGCCCCCCCCGCTCTCGCCCCACTGCCCGCCCAGCGACGACACGCTTGAGTTACCCATCGACAGGCCTCCATGCTGCGGGCACAAGAGCACAACACACTGAATTAGAACACACACATGTACAGAGACACATACGCACACACTCACACCCAGACCCACAGACACACACATTCACACAGGTACAGAGACACATACGCACACATTCTCTCACACACACACACTACCGCACACACACACACACACACACACACACACACACACACACACACACACAGAGACGCACGAACACACACACACTCACATACATACATACACAGAGACGCAAGCATGCACGCACACAGGCACACAGAGAGATGCATGCACACACTCACACAACACACACATACAGAGGCGCACACACACACACACACACACACACACACACACACACACGCACACACACACACACACATGTACAGAGACGCATGTGTACACAGACACACGCTCGCATGCACGGACGGACACACACACTCTCTCTCACACACACACACACACACACACGCACGCACACGCACGCACGCACACGCACACACACAGACGCACGCACGCACACACTCACATACATACATACATACATACATACAGAGCCGCACGCACGCGCACGCACACACACAGAGATGCACGCACACACACACACGCGCGCACAGATGCATGCACACGCACTCACATACAACACACACACACAGAGACGCGCACACACACACATGTACAGAGACGCATGCGCACACAGACACACGCTCGCACACACACGCACACACACACATACATACATACATACATACATAGACGCACACACACTACCCGCACGTATACACACACTCACACACACATGTACAGAGACGCATGCGCACACAGACACACACGCTCGCACGCACGCACAGACACAGACACACACACACTCACACACACACACACACACACACACACGCGCGCACACACACACACACACACACACGCGCGCGCACACACTACCACTCACACACACAACACACTGAATTATAACACACACGCGCACGGACGCACTCACTCACAGAGAGACGCATGCACACGCACATACAGAGACGCGCGCGCAGTCACACACACACATGTACAGAGACGCACACGAACACACAGGCTTGCACACATGAACGCACACACACTCTCACAGACGCACACACTCACACACAGAGACGACGCACACACACACACACACACACACACACTCAGACAGACGCACGCATACACACACACACACAGACGCACGCATACACTCACACACACACACACACACACACACAGACGCATGTGCACAGACATGCTCGCACGCACGCACACACACAGACTCTCACACACACACTCGTACTTTGGCGTACTGTCCAGACCTTATTGGCAAGCTGCTGTTATGGCTTTACGGTTGTGAGATTCAACTGCTTGCTGTGTTACATTGGTGACCGTTTATGTGAGATGTTTGGAAACTGCCGTTTTTGCTACTGTTGTAATGTTAAGGCCTATAAGCCACTCTACAGCCTTGTTCGTATTGTTAGTGAACGTGTTTAAGTAGTGTGTATATTTTGGCTCGAACAGTGTTCAAGTCAGTATTTTGTGCTGTGAGGAGGAGTTAAGACCTTGGACCCAGTCTGATTTTTGTATTTTTGAGACGTGATCTTTTTTCGGTCTTTCCGGGCCTGTGTTGGGTTTTCTGGGGACATTTTGGGTTTACTTATGATCTGATTGTTCTTGGGGAATCCTGCACAGAGTTGGTCTTGTTCACTGGAGGGAGTTTTGTTCACCACACGTTGGAGCTGAATACGCAGCGACGTGTTGGGGGTCGAAAACTCTCCGGGTGGGTGTCACACGCCGCGTGACAAACCCTGAATGGGAACAGAACAGCCAGGAGACACGGAGTGGAGTTTGTCGGTCTACGGACCGGATTTTATTTATTGGTTTTTCTGTCTCTCCCCCCAGACATGGGAGAGAGACAGTGGGAGTAGCAGGTTAACATATAACAAAGACCAACACAAACACAGACACAAAATCTTCACCCTACTCGCCGCGAAGCTTTCGGGTAAAAACAACAAACGAAAATAACAAGTTAAAATAACCAAACTTACGGGACACCGCGCCGCTTCCTCCAGAGTTCCCCTGGAAGCTCCTCCGGCACACACATACCCAGTGACCTTTCAAGTGCTTCCCACCCATTCATACTGAGACACTCGAACTTTTCCAGTTCGAGTTCTCTTACTCATTCATCCAGAGACACTCGCCACTCCCAGGATGTGAGAGTTCTGGCAATCAGCCCCAAGACACCTCCACTTTTCCAGTGATTTCTTGGGCTGTTGCTCAGACACTCTCCACTGTCGAGTGCGAGCTCTTTTTACTAAAACCGAGGGCGAGAGGCGGACCCTCTTCCAGGGCACCCTCCCGCTCCTCCATAATCACACCGAGGGAGAGAGGCGGACACCTAAAGCGCACCCCCTCTCCCTCTTCCTCACTCACACAGGAAGCACTCTACTCAGTCACTTTCGACAAACGCACACAAAACTCCACAAACATTAAACATCCAACATTCAACATCAAACATTCCACATCAAACGTGCACGCGCACTCACGCACACATCAAGACAAGACTGACTGATTCCCCACTCGCCCCACCTGCTCTTAAATAGGCTTAGTTTCTGCCTGGCTCAGCTGGGACTCGTGAGGCAATCACCCAATCACAATCACAACTCACATTCTCACCCAGACACCCAATCAGCCAATTGACTTCTATATCAATTGACTGATTGACACCAATTAAATAATAATTAAACCAAGTAAGGCCTTTGGAGCTCCCTTCCGGGTGACAGTTCACTCTCACACCCTGGGAGAGTGCCAAACCTGCCCCCGGAAAGTCTCACTGCTCCAAAGGCCTCTACCACATGGAACAAGACAGGCAACCATGCCACTCCCATGTGGCCGAGACCGACGTCCTCCACAGTGGGCTAACCAGAGAAAGCAGTACCCTCTCCTCGACTGTGTTATCGTCTTATTCCTTTATTTTTATTTGTATACATCGTTAAGCTCTAGGTTCTGTGTCCTGCTATTCGTACCATCCGTTAAAATGGCATCTGGTATCAAATCGTTTTTTGTGACTCCTGACATCTGAATGTTTATTGGAGACATATGAAAGAACAGTTGTTGCAGATTGCGGAACATTATAAATGCAAGGTTTCTAACGCTGACAAATGGCTAAAAAGCAATATTATAGGGGTTTTAACGGCTGAGTTGATGTAGCAGCAGGTCTTTCCACCTAAAGAGGATGATTCTGAGTTTTCATTAGGGGCTGGTGTGTACCCGTTATTTCGCCTTTACAGTCGATGGAAACATTGAGGCTCCAGACTGAGTTAGAAACTTGAAAGCAGGAAACTAAAAGGTTAGAGATCATAATTATGAGAGAAAAGCAAGAATGACAAAAACTGGAGAATGAAAGGATTGTAGGGATTCCGCCTTCCAGGGGATTTGAAGTTAGCAGTCATTAAAACGGTGCCCGAGTTCTCAGAGAAACAAGTTGAGAAGTATTTCCCTCATTTTGAAAGAGTCGCTACAACTTTAAAATGGCCAAAACAGATGTGGACCTTGCTTTTGCAGTGTCCTAACCGGTAAAGCTCAGCAGGCTTATGCTTCTCTTTCATTCGCGGACAGTTCTGATTATGAATTGGTGAAAGCTGCAATTCTGCGCGCGTATGAGCTTGTCCCAGAAGCATATCGTCAGAGATTACAAAACGACCGTAAAATGGACAGACAGACATATGTTGAGTTCGCAAAAGAAAATGGCATTTTATTTGAGAGATGGTGTACGTGACAACAATTTCGATCACCTTCGAAATCTGGTTATCTTGGAGGAATTTAAAAACTGTCTATCGGAAACAATTGCACCTCATTTAAACGAACAAAGAGTCACAGATGTTGTGACCGCAGCAGTCTTTGCTGACGAATTCACTTTCACACATAAATCCTCCTTTTCTTAGAAAAAGTTCATCTCGTTTTCAGAGACTATTTCATTCTGATGAGAAACGCAGGCCCCATAATGAATTCAAAAGCAATGATGCCTCTGCCTCGGAAACGAGAGAGCCACCATCTGCTCCCTACGAAAACGTACAAGATCGCCGTCCTCCTGTGAGGTATAACCGAAATGAGCGTGTTTGTGCTTATTGTAGAACTGCAGGACATTTTGTGGGAGAGTGTCCTAAACTGTCCAGGAAAAGGGCAAACCTCATTTGTTGGTTAATACACGGCAAAAATCGTGTCCTTCAGTTGTGGGACCCGCCTCTCTAAAAGAGAAAAGGTCTGTTGCCGATTCGTCTGATTGTTCGCCTTTCCTTCTAAAATGTGTGGTTTCGCTGCCCGGTAGTCCTGGGATGAATGTGACAATACTGCGTGACACCGGAGCTGCTCAGTCCTCCACGCGTTTTCCAGAAGTCTTTCCCACCTGCGCTGTCACTCATGCTATGGCTAAACAGTTCGGGGACGTTGTGGATTTGTCTGAGACATTTATGTGTACCCAGGATATACCAGATGTTTCCTTAACGATCGTGACTGAATCAGCTTGTGACATAAGCGGTATTGATACCATGCTCCCTGTTTCTGACACATTGTCAGATGTTAAAGAAACATTGTTGCCACATGAACAACTGATCAAAGTGCAGCATGACGACAGTAACTTGTCCCCTCTCTTTGACGACGTTAGAGACTTGTCCGTGGGGTATTTTACGCAAGCTGGGGTTCTGATGCAAAAATGTAAACCTATAGATGCATCGTCTCATGACGAGTGGCGTTATGTCTATCAAATCGCCCTACCGCTTAAATACAGATCAGAAATACTGAAACTCGCTCATGACTCTCCATTTGCCGCATTTAGGCAATTAGAAAAACACATGACCGCATTCTACAACATTTTTCTGGCCTGGGCTGAAACGTGATGTTATTGCCCATTGTAAGTCTTGCCATGCATGCCAAATTACAGGGAAGCCAAATCAGAAAATCCCTCCAGCTCCATTACAGCCTATCCCCGCCTTTGGAGAGCCATTTGAGAGAGTGATCATGGATTGCGTTGGACCATTCCCACGGGGGAAATGTGGAAATCAGTATCTTCTGACAATAATGTGTGCTGCAACTCGTTTTCCGGAGGCCGTGCCGTTACGGAAAATAACTACCTAAGGTGATCCAATCGGATCAGGGGTCTAATTTTATGTCTCTAATGTTTTCCCAAGTAATGCAACAGCTTGGCATCCAGCATTGGTCCTCCAGCGCCTTTCACTCCAAGTCACAAAGTGCGTTGTAATGCTTTCACCAGACCTTGAAAGAAATGTTGCATACCTATTGCCTCTCTGACAAAAGGGATTGGGATGAGGGAGTCCCCATGCTTCTCTTTTCCGTCAGAGAGGTAGTACAAGTGAAGGACTCCCCGATGATTGATGCGTCAATCACCGTGGAAGGCTCCATAGTGTCTCCATCCCAGTCTGCCAGGAGTCTTGGGGTGACCCTGGACAACCAGCTGTGCTTCTCGAGCCATATTGCAGCGATCACTCGGACCTGCCGTTTCTCCCTCCACAACATCCGGAGGATCCGACCGTTCCTCACCCAAGAGGCCACTCAACTCCTGGTCTAGGCCCTGGTGATCTCACGTCTGGACTACTGTGCCATCAAGCCACTGCAACTAGTCCAGAACGCTGCCGCTCGCCTGGTGTTCAACCAGCCGAAGTTCACCCACGTCACCCCTCTACTCTCCTCTCTGCACTGGCTCCCCATCGCAGCACGCATCAGATTCAAGTCACTGGTGCTTGCTTTTCAAGCGGCCAGAGGTACTGCTCCCCCATACCTCCAGTCACTCATCACTCCCTACACCCCGCCCAGACCCCTCTGCTCCGCCTCCGCTGGCAAACTGACTGCCCCATCCCTCCGGGCGCCTGGCAGCCGCTCCTCGCGGTCTCGCCTCTTCTCTGTCCTGGTCCCTCGCTGGTGGAACGACCTCCCGCAATCGGTCAGGACTGCGGAATCACTTTCAATCTTCAGCAAGACACTCAAAACCCACCTCTTCAGACTCCACTACCACTGAACACTGTCCATCTAGTCAATCTGTCGTCACCACTGTTTACTTGTTCTACACTATAAAAAAAAAAAATATAAACACTAACCTTTTCTTTCCCAGTGTTACAGGTATGATACGCAGACGCCTGCAATGATGTCTATTGCTGTTTTACTGCACTGATCTTATGCGCTAACTATGATTGTTCTTACCTTGTATTAATGCACATCTTGTAAGTCGCTCTGGATAAGAGCGTCTGCTAAATGCTTAAAACTTACAAGAATCGCTTGGTTTCAGTCCTGCTGACCTTGTGTTCGGTCATTCTGTCCGTGGCCCTCTCCAAGTCTTAAATGAGAAATTTATGGCAGACAATACGCCTCAAAATCTACTTGATTATGTGTCTACGTTCCGACTGCATTTGAGAAAGGCATGTGAATTGGCCTGGTCTAATCTTGCGGTGTCTCAGCACCGCATGAAAAGGCTTTTCGACCGGCACGCTAAGGTTCGAACATTCTCCCCTGGCGATAGCGTGTTCGCACTCCTCCCTGTTCCTGGCTCTGCATTGCAAGCTCGTTATAGCGATCCATACACCGTAACTGGAAAGCTGAAGCCTTATCACGAATGGAGTTCTGGGTGTATTAAGGGTGTATAAACTCCTGTTTCAGCTGTCGTGATGCCCACACTCTCGGTGGGGCCTGTAGATGGCGTGGTAGAGCCGTCTCGGTGTATTGTCGAGGGTCGCTTGAAGAATTCAGAAATGTTGTCTTGTTTATCTGAGCAACTATTACATCTTTCAGACTGCAGTCGTGCTGACACAATGGGCCTCAATAACTCTCATCGTGGGTTGTTCCCTGATGTGCCGACTGGCACCTCCTTGGTCGAACACGACATCGATATAGGTAACATAACTCCTATCAAACAGCACGCCTATCGTGTAAATCTGGCGAAGCGAGTCCAGATACAAAAGGAGGTTGATTACATGTTAACCAATAACATTGCAGAACCCAGTGCCAGTGTGTGGAGTTCCGCCTGTTTATTGGTTGATAAGCCAGATGGCTCATACCGCTTTTGTACTGATTACCGCTGTGTGAATTCTCTCACTAAGCCCAATAGGTATCCATTGCCGAGAATGGCCGATTGTGTTGATCGGATTTTTGTTAGTTCAATTGATCTCTTAAAGGGACACTGGCAGATTGGCCTGACCGCTCGTGCATGTGAGATCTCTGCTTTTGTCACCCCTGATGCTTTTCTACAGTACAATGTGATGGCTTTCGGTTTGCGAACCAACCTTCGAACACACACACACGCACACGCACACAGAGACGCACGCACAGACGCACGCACGCACGCACGCACACACGCACACACACACACACACACCCTCTCTCTCTCTGAACTCACCACCCTGTCTCTCTGTTGCTGGACTCTCTGCTGTTGCAGCTCCAGTAGACTCAGACCTTTGGCCGATTTGGGCAGTTGGGCAGCAGGCCCGGTGCTCCAGCCAGGGCTGGACTGGGCCACCTGCTGCTGGCTCTGCTGGAGCAGCTTCATAATGAGCTCCTGCTGCTGCCGGCACTGTCCAGGAGAGAGGGCCGTTTATATCTACCGTCCCACAACCAACCACAGGGCTGATGATACACAGCGCTTCTGTCAAAACATTCGTTAAATGAAAAAGGGAACTTTGTGCATGTGGCTTTGGTTTACCATCCACACATATACTGTATGTATGCATGCATACGTATATACACACAGACACACAGACACACACACACACAATCATGCATGTATATACACACACAAACACCCAACTCTCTTGCGCGCGCATGCGCGCACGTATTCAGTTTGAGCTCAGGGTCTTGCAGCAGTGGGTGACTCCTCTTCCTCACCTGTTTGCGTCTGAAGAGCTCCTCTTCCTCTCTTCTCTTCTGTTCCTCCTGCTGCCTCCTTTTCTCTTCCCTCCTCTTCCTCTCCTCTTCCTCCCGCTTCGCCCTGAGTTCAGCATCTCGCCTCTCCTGCTGGAGCTGCCCCCACACACAACACACACAGAGCAGTGTCAAACAGCTTGACAGGAAAACCCGCCAAGTTTACGCTCCATTTCTGGGGATTCCTGTCCCCAGAGGACCAGAGAACACATCATTATAAATGGGATTGCATCTCCACACAGGCAGGGGGCGCTGACTCTCACCTTCTGAAGTTGTTCGAGAGTTGGACCCTGAGTTGAAGAATTCATTGTTAAGTCCCATAAAGTGGCTTCACTGGCTGCAGGTGGTGCAGAGAGGAGGAGAGACAATCATTCTTGGTGAATTTGCCGAAAATATTTCAGCAAAAACTGGCCATGGAGTCAATTACAGGTCAAATATGTGTGTGTGTGTGTGTGTGCGCGGGTGCGTGAGTGTGTGGGTGTGTATGTGAGACAGTGTGTGTGTGTATGTGCGTGAGTGCGTGTGTGTCTGTGTGTGTGTTAAATGCAGAAGAGAGCAGGGCACCTGTTTGCTGTGAAGCTGAGGTATGCATGTCCCACATGGACCCTGTGTCTGGCACTGACATCGACCTGTTCATCGCAGGCAGCATGCTCTGTTCTCCACACCTGTGAGGGACACACACATCCACTGGGCCATCACACCTACAGTCTAATACACATCCACTGGGCCATCACACCTACAGTCCAATACACATCCACTGGGCCTTACACCTACAGTCTAACACACATCCACTGGGCCATCAGCTGCTGTACTGGCAGAGACTGTCAGACAAACAGCCCATGGCAGACAGACAGACAGTCGTACCTATTGATAAGCTGAAAAAGTTGCTGTTGTTGGAGCTGCTGGTAAAGAGCCGCGGCAGCCGCCAACTCCTGCTGCTTCTTCAACCTCTCCTGGTCCATGTTCCCCTGCAGGAAACACACACAACGTCAACACACACACACACAGCAATCACTTGCACGCACGCACTACTAAACTACTTAACCTACAGCACATCCACACCAACACAGTCACTACACAAGCCATGACCTCACTATACACTCACAACACACAGCACATACTTAGCATGCTCTTACCCAGATTGACTTACAAATAAGAAGACTAGAAATATCTGTACACCCGAGAACTACCCTGCCTAATACGGTGGCAGAAAAATGTGTCAATCAATCTGTCTATCATTCAATCAATAAACAGAGAGCATGCATTCAACGCTACATCATAACACACAAGCAAATTCTGCTGTACCCTCCTCCCCTACCCCGCCACACGTGCTCTCACTCACAGCGGGCCCGCGGGGCTGCAGAGAGCGTGGAGGGGGTTGTCTCACCAGCAGGGGGGGTGGGGAGGGCCCGGGGGCGAAAGGCACGCGCCCCCACATCTTGATGACGTCGCCCAGGGGCTGGAAGCCCTCATCACAGCCCCTCTTCACCAGCAGGGTCATGCTGAAGTACCCTGCCTGGAACCACTCCGACATCTCCACCGTGGTGAAGGGCCCTGAGGGGCGGGGCCAACCACATCTTTACCCACTCATTAACCAATCACCATCCACACCCACGCACGGTCATTAACCAATCACCATCCACACAGGCGCACACTCATGAAACAATCACCAGGATGAAGGGCCCTAGCTAGATGCACTTCTGTTGTCACCACCCATTTCCGGTTTCCTTTTTGTGACTAAGAGTCGTAAAAATATTATTACCCCATTGAGCACAGATACAAGGAACTGTATGATTAGTGCTTGGCCTGCACTCCCCTTTACCCTGGTTTTCACCTTGTGAGTGTGTGAGCATGTGTTTACCCTGGTTTTCACCCTGTATGTGTGTGTGTGTGTGTGACCGCTCTGTCAGTGTGTGTGAGAGAGAGTGTGTGTGTGTGTGTGTGTGTGTGTGAGTGTGAGTGTGTAAGTGTATTCACCCTGTATCTCTCCCTGCGGGTCCTTGTAGAACCACTTCATGGCGGCCTCGTGAGACAGCGGCAGGGCGGCGGACGTGTTCCTGCTCTCCTGCAGCGTCTGAGTGAAACACTCCTCCTCCAGAGAGGAGTCCTGCAGAGACGCCACCATCTTCTCTGCCTCCTACAACACAAAGAGAGGTTACACACGCGTGCACGCACGCACACACACACACTTTAACAATTTATGTCCACATAAAGAAAAGCATACAAGGACACAAATACTGAAGGTGCAGTAAAGTTGCATTCACAGAATCATGGCACAGATCTTCAAGATACAAAAAACACATCACTTATGGGTATAAGTAGCAGCGTCTCCGCCATATATGGCGGCTGCCAATGATAGCAGAGACAGCACAATATTTTGCTAGCCTTTTAGCCCCCTTTTTGGGCATCTCAAGTTGTTGAAACCCTCTAACAACCAACCTGTGAGTATGTCCTAGGCTGCCAAATATGAAAACGGATAGTCTGCACCTACAGCCTAGCTCTGAGATGTTATTTAGAACTGGTTGGTATTTAATGACCTTGGTCATAAAGGCTTCCTCTAGGCTAGGGTCAAAGGTGCAGGCTATCTCTAATACAGACACTTCTCTGGCCTCTTCATTAACAACAACAACATCTGGTGTATTGGCAGACAACTGTGTAAAAATGTCTAGGTTACTATCACAGAGATGGAACATGGAAGGTTTGACACGGGAATGTTTGTACAATCTCATTGAAGAAGAGAAATGGTTTAATATGTCCTTCACTATGAGGTCCACTATTCTGTCGTGACGTGCTATGTACATTCCTTTGTAAGCATAACAGCCATTCAAGATGTGTGACATTGTTTCAGTGACCTGTTCTGTGGTGTGGTGTAAGCAATGGGGAACCTGAGTAGTAGGAAACCAGATAGAGAGATTGAGTCTAGTAGGAAGGACTTGTAGTCTGGCTTTTACAGTAAATGTGACAATGTCCTCATTGAGCGCAGTGTTCTTAAAGAATGAATGAGAAACAGAGGGAATGATCGGCAGAGGGAAGACATGCAAGTTTTCCCTGAAGTTTTAGTCCAGTCCAGTGTTGTTGTTGTCTATGTTGGTGTAGATCCATGAGAATTCGCCTGGCACCTGTAGATGTTAGCAGGTGACTGTGTCCAGCATATGTGGCTGTTGCCTTGACCTGGATGAGGGGGTCAGTTATAATGTCGTTTGAGACCCTCACGGTCCCAGAGTCAGACCGCGCCCACTCCAGGGACACTCCAGTTCGGACATAGGGGTCGTTCAGATCCGGCCAATCTGACCAAACCTCAAAACCAGCGGAATGGGTGTCAAGTTTCCCGTTGGGTTTCCTTCTGAATCCGAGGAAGTGGGGCTCTGACTCCCTGGCCAGTGGGACCTTACGTCTCCTTAGGTCCAGGAACAGGGAAGATCGAGCCAGCTCCCTAACATCCTTGTCATCGTTATTCAGCATTTTCAGAAGGTGGGAAATCCACATGCTGGTATAAATCCACTCCATGTTTGGTACCCCCAGCCTTCCCTCCCACTGGGGATGAAAAATAATGTCACGGGTACTGTGTGAATTGAGTCCAAACCACTTTCGCACTAGGCTCACTGTTTTGTCATTCATTTCACTCAGCACTTTCTGTTGGATGTGGACATTGGAGAACAGGTACTGAGCTTTAGACAGGGCCACCTGTCTGACAGCTTCCAACTTCATAGTCAGCGGCAGCGGACTTCTGTTAATCAAGTCCAGCCTGGATGTGAACTCAGACAAGATGATGTTAACTTGCTCCTTCCATTCTCCTGCAATGTTAATTTTATGTCCAAGATAGGTGTATGTCTCATGGAGAGAGTATGGGTTCTGTTGCTATTGTGAACGCAGGGCATGTGTCAGTTTTTGAACGATACCACCGATTCCCTCCACTCCTCCTCTCATACAGAACAGCACATTTTGTGTTCTTGACCTCCAGGCCGGACCATTCCAAAAAATAATCTGTCCTGGTGAGCATGTTCTTAATTGTACTCTCTTCCCTAGAGGCTAGCAGGATATCATCCGCATAGCCCTGTACTGGGTTGGGGGAGATCACACAGTGGGGGGCACACTGACACATCCACTTTATCCATTGAGTGGTGGCAATTGGACAGCCAGTTTTAATGCCTATCTGAAGAGGTGTTGGGTGAGTGAGCTGTTTTCCACAGATTATTTGGATAAAGGAGTCTCTGTATACATCTTTCGCTATGTCAATGAATAGTTGGGGTAGTTGTATTTCCTCCAGTGATCTAATCATGACATTGTGAGTTAGTGTCCCAAATGCATCTCTAAAGTCAAGGAAGACTGAATACAGTCTACAGGACTCGTGCTTAAAGTCATCTATCCCTGTTTTAAGGCAAAATATATACACGCACGCACGCACGCACGCACACTCACACACACACAGAGCGAGAGAGAGAACAGCTGTACCTGCTGCAGGTGCTTCATGCCCTCATCATCCTCAGTGTCCCCCCCTGGTGGCGAGAGGTCAGTAGCAGCAGATGAGGATGAGGAAGGGGGTGATGAAGACAGGCTTGAGGACGTGCCAGGGCTCACTTGAGTGGCTCCCTCTGCTGGTGCACACTCTGAAGAACACAGTCATAAATAAATAAAAATAATAAATAAATAAAATAATTAAGTTTGGGGAATCTAATGAAACAAAGAGGGATACATTTAGTGGCTTTGGCTGTTTCTCCAACCCTGTTATCTTATCTGTGTACTGATACTTTAAGGGAAATGTGATTAGAATAATTTTGAATAATTGTGAACACACGTGTACCTTCGTTTGACATCTTGCTGGCCTTGGCAGGGTGGGGGCTTGGTGCCGGGGGGGTCTCTGGTTCACAGAGGGGGGGTTGGGGCTCACTGGTCGAGGCTGGGGGGGCCGACAGGGCAGGAGGAGAGGGGGGGGGCACAGACTTCACCTTCGTCTCACCTACGACAGTGGCCTCTTTTATTTCTGCGGGTGGGGAGTTAAGACAGTTATTTACATGATCTTCGCACAGAATACTGTCATACTGTGGATGTAGTGGTTCTGTGTGGATCAGTAGGTAGGGCATGGGTCTGTGTGGATCAGTAGGTAGAGCATGGTTCTGTGTGGCTCAGTAGGTAGAGCATGGTTCTGTGTGGCTCAGTAGGTAGAGCATGGTTCTGTGTGGCTCAGTAGGTAGAGCATGGTTCTGTGGCTCAGTAGGTAGAGCATGGTTATGCTCCACACCTCCCCTCTGTCCCTCTACACTTCCCCTCTGCCCCTCCACCGCTCACCTCTCTCCCCATTGCTGTCCTTCCTCTCCTGATTTTGGCAGTCCTCCTCCTCCTCTTCCTCTTCCTCAAGCCCCTGGAACTCCAGCTCCTGCCCCTCTGGAATGTGGTCTTTGGAGCCCTTCTGAACAGAAAGAGGGGGGGGGGAGAGAGATAGAGAGAGTGAGAGAGACAGAAAGAGAGAGGGAGAGAGATTTGAATGAGTTTGAAAGAGAAACGTAGAGAGCCAGATGAAAATATTTACAACAAGATATGATTTCAGATAGGAGGGTATGAGGAAAGCAGACAGAGAAATGCAGACAGACAGAGAGATGACCTTGATGGGGAGGAAGGCCCCTGAGGAATCGAAGGTTCCCATCTCTCCGTCCTCCTCGTCTGTGCACCACTCAGGCAGGCCGTCCCGCTCCTCCTCTGGGCCTTCGCTCCCCGCCCGCCTGCGGCCCTCTGCGGGCTCCCGGAAATCGAACTCAAACTTCCTGCGCCGGCCGTCCCCTGAGGCTCCGTGCTCCCGCCAACCTGCCGAGCGCGGCCCACCGTCTGAGAGAAAGAGAGACAATCACACACACACGTTATACACACTGAACACTCACACACAGACGGTATTCACACTCACACACACGCGTTATTCGCACTGAACACACACGCGCGTTATTCGCACTGAACACACACGCGCGTTATTCGCACTGAACACACACACGCGCGTTATTCGCACTGAACACACACACGCGTTATTCGCACTGAACACACACACGCGTTATTTGCACTGAACACACACAGGCGCGTTATTCGCACTGAACACACACACGCGCGTTATTCGCACTGAACACACACACACGCGCGTTATTCGCACTGAACATATACAGACACACACACATTCATACTACACACACACACACCGTCTCTGCGGACTCCGGCGAGCCTCCAGCTGCCTCCCGGTTCTGCCCCTTCCTCCTCCTCATGCTCCTCCCGCAGAGTTCTCCAGTTCTCACTGTCCGAGCGCGTGTAATCCTTCCGGGCCACTGGGCCTGGCTCCTCGAATCCTGGGCGCACCGTGTCACGTCTCAGGGGCTTCTCGAACCTCCGCTCGCCTCTGAAAGCATGGACAGGAGAGCGACACAACGGATGTGAATCATCACAAAACCACACGTATGAGTATGAGTCAGGAGACACTGGAAGGGAAGAGAGAGAGAAAGGTGACAACCCTATATAACAGGGATGTGAATGAGAGGACTAAATGATCCCAGAACAGCCTCGTATACCAAAAAAAGAATTGACAGAAATATATTTTGGTGTTTCAAAAAAATTCAAAGAATAACAGGATTTCCTTCTTATGTTTAAAAAATAAATAAATAATTAATGCAAATTTAAGCCCAAAATGTGGCCTAACCTATATTTACCTTTCCTTCTAAGTTTGCTGAATTGTCATGGGGAGAAAATGTTCCTGCCGCTAGCCACTAGGGGGGCTACAAAGTTAAATTTACATCAACTCACAAAGGCTGGGTCCAGTTATACAGGTCAGTACGATGACTGTGTTTCGCTTTGCAACACTGCTGGTAACCAGAGAAAACATTAGAGCATTTCATAGCCAGTAGATGGCAGTCTGAGCCCCTCAATTATCAGTGGCTTAGTGCTTGCTAATAAACAGCTTAAATAAATACTGAATCTGATGAAGCTACTCCATTATTAAGTGTCTGGTTCCAGTACATCAGTTTTTCCACATATATTTGACAATCTTCCACCGAGATTAAGAGAAATAGACACTGGCGGTGTGAAAGATGGTGAGGACAGAAGGACAGAGCCTGCAGACAGCAGGACAGAAGAGGAAAAGGTTACCGGTCGTCCCAGCTTTGGCTACGGTGGATCTCTCTGCTGTTCCGGCCAAAGCCTCCTTCTCCATCTTCAATACTTCTTTGGTAGAATCCACCTTCACCCCTCCCTCGCCCTGAAGGCGCGCGCGCACACACACACACACACACACACACACACACACACACACACACACACACACACACAGACACACAGACAGACAGACAGACAGACAGACAGACAGACAGACAGACAGACAGACAGACAGAAACACACACACACACACAGTAAGTCACTGGCCTTCATATCGTGTCTAAAATGCCCATTAGAACGCACGCTGGCCAGCTCCTCACCTCTGCCTCCTCTCGTGCTGCCTCGGCCCCTGGCCACGCCCGCAGGGATGGCCCCTCCTCCTTTCCCCATGAGCCTCAGCACAGCCACACTATTCACAGACATTGAGAAGTTCCTCTGAGGGAGGGACAGAGCAAAAAGTCACATTTAACACACCATCACATTTAAAGGAAAATTTTAGCAGGGCTCCAGACTGCCACCAAAAATGTTTTGTGTACGTGTATGTGTATGTGTGAGCATATGTAATTAGTGCTCTCACACACAACTGCTCCTCCTCAGTTAGAGGAGTGAGAGTGTGTGTGTGTGTGTGTGTGTGTGTGTGTATGTGTGTTACCTGCTCCTCCTCCGTTAGAGGCACCAGGGCCAGTGGCTGCAGTGGCTCATCCTGCAGAATAGCAGCAAACTCCTGCATGTCCTCCGGGACCTAAACACGCACACGCACACGCACGAGCACACAGACACAGACACAGACACAGACACAGACACAGACTCCTGATCCTGCATCTCGTTACAGTACAAACCATACACAAGCACACGCTAATTACAGTACAAAACAAACACTAACACTAAAACTGACATTTTAATTATTTGCTGAACCAAAGGAATCCCTTGGAGAAGCAAAAAAGCATGAATGAAGATCAGGAATCCTGACTGAAACCCCCAACCAATCACACATGTCGGCCCCTTCCTGGCCCCACCTTCCACCCATCATTACTGTAAAACACTGACATCTCCTCACCTTGTTGTCTTTGATATAAAGTGCTAACATCTCCTCTCTGCCGTAGCGATACTCGGCCAGCTTGTACTTTGGCATGGCGGGGGAGGGGGGTGGTGAGGTCACACTGCCCCCACTGGATAGTGCACGGAGCCTGGGGAGGAAGGGCGAGGTGAGGAGGAGGAGGAGTCACCACAAGAACTGAAACACTTTCAACAGCTGGCCTCTGAATAAACTAATATTTACTCATCGCTGAAATTTTCCTGAAAAGTCATGCCTGATTGGGAGCACTAGAACATTATAACATGCTTCCGTAAAAAAACATCTTTGTGTTTGACCATTAGACCAATGAATTAGATCAAGGATTAACCTTTGGTTGGCCGCCAACCAAGAATGTAACAGACAGTCCAAAATCCATTAAAACCTCCCTGGTAAATGCCTGGTACTGCACAAAAAAACCCCAGATTATTTAATCTTTACAAAATAATGAAGAATAGATAAAGTGGTTCTGTGTGGCGCAGTTGGTAGAGCACGGCGTTGGCAACGCTTAGGTTGTGGGTTCAATCCCCACTGGGACTACATATACTGGAAAATGTATGCATTCACTACTGTAAGTTTGGATAAAATGCATCTGCTAAATGGCATATATATATATATATATATATATATATATATATATACATATATACTGCCTGGCCCAAAAAAAAGTCACCACCTGGATTTAACTAAGCAAATAGGTAAGAGGAATAGGTAATAGGAGGTAAGGAAGACCTCTTCGAGAAAGAAATGTGGTCGTCAAAAAATCTTGAATGATCATGATCGGCGATCACTTAAACGTTTGGTGAAATCATATCGTAAAACATCAACAGTAGAACTCACAGCTATGTTTAATAGTGAAAGTAAGAGCATTTCCACACGCACAATGCGAAGGGAACTCAAGGGATTGGGACTAAACAGCTGTGTAGCCTTAAGAAAACCACTTGTCAGTGAGGCTAATCGAAACAAAAGGCTTCAATTTGCTAGGGAGCATAAAGATTGGACTCTGGAGCAATGGAAGAAGGTCATGTGGTCTGATGAGTCCAGATTGACCCTGTTCCAGAGTGATGGGCACATCAGGGTAAGAAGAGAGGCGGATGAAGTGATGCACCCATCATGCCTAGTGCCTACCGTACAAGCCTGTGGGGGCAGTGTTATGATCTGGGGTTGCTTCAGTTGGTCAGGCCTAGGTTCAGCAACGTTATGTGCCCAAAGAATGAGGTCAGCTGACTACCTGAATATACTGAATGACCAGGTTTTTCCATCAATGGATTATTTCTTCCCTGATGGCACGGGCATATTCCAAGATGACAATGCCACGATTCATCGGGCTCAAATTGTGAAAGAGTGATTCAGCGAGCATGAGACATCATTTTCACACATGGATTGGCCACCACAGAGACCAGACCTTAACCCCATTGAGAATTTTTGGGATGTGCTGGAGAAGACTTTGCACAGCGGTCCGACTCTCCCATCATCAATACAAGATCTTGGCGGAAAATTAATGCAACTCTGGACGGAAATAAATGTTGTGACATTGCAGAAGCTTATCGAAACGATGCCACGGCGAATGCGTGCTGTAATCAAAGCTAAAGGCGGTCCAACGAAATATTAGAGTGTGTGACTTTTTTGGGGACGGGCAGTGTATATACAGTATATATATATATATATATAAACGCGCAGGAAGCGTGGTGATGACACGCAGCCGACAAACACCCTCCTCCGTTCCCTAATCACAGGGAGCACAAACAGAAATCTCTGTGATGCTCTCAGTACCATTTCCAAACGTACATCTGTTTAGAAATTGTAGTTAGATTAACCCGACAATAGATTGGTCCACCCAGTTTTATTCACACAATCGTATTGCATTGTCTCCTCTCTTCCCCTCACCCATTCTCACCCATTAGACTAATGATTCTGTGACATAACACAATAACTGGGACCACGTGAGTTTCAATGTGCCGTTATCATATGTTTGAGGTAGTGGTTCTGTGTGGCTCAGTAGGTAGAGCATGGCGTTGGCAACGCTTAGGTTGTGGGTTCGATCCCCACTGGGAAAAATGTATGCATTCACCACTGTAAGTCGCTTTGGATAAAAGCGTCTGCTAAATGGCATGTATTATAGAGTGTGTCCTATTTGTGTTACAGTGGTACCAAAAAAAAAAAAAGACGCCATGGATATAAATGTAATATTGAATTACAGTAGTGGTTCCTTTTTATTATATTGAAATTCAAACAATGCAAGTGTGTTGAAAAAACATTTATGAAAGGTCAGGAACTGCAGGTGAGGTGAATTTCCCAATGACAAAATGACTCAATTTTAAAATCACCAAATGCCTGAAAAACATCATGATACTCCTAATGTTAAATCAAGAGCAAAATAAGATACCATACAAATTAAAACAATGGAAGGGGAGGGTAAGAAAAAATGACACAAATGAAAGGGGAAAGGAGAGAAGGAATGAGCAGACAGGAATGAGGCGTGTTGAGAAGTGAAAAACAGGAGAGGAGTGGTTCTGCATTTTCTGGGCAGAGGTTACAGGTGGGAGAGCACCTGGAAGAACAGTGAGCTGGGAGGGGGAGGGGAAGGGGGAGGACAGGAGGACAGGACAGAGGAGGACAGAGCAGTGCATAAGGGTTAGGAAGGAGGAGAAAGGAGAAGAAAGAGAGGAAAAGGGTAGAGATAGAAGTTACCATTCTGGGCCGAAGTTTAGAGTCTCAGCAGTCATATTCCTCACGTCCACAAGGAGCAGAGTTTCTGGAAACAAAGACAGTGCACGTCAACAGCATGTCCACTGAAGGGGAACGGCATGTGGTTCCTCAAGTCAGTCTGGCGTCTAAACTATTTCAAATTCAAGCCCAGGACCAGTGGATCTTTACTGGAAGCCTGACACACCAAGGGGCTGCTCCACAACAGAGCTGCTCCTCAACTTTTGCATCCAGATTCACTACTTTCACTCAACTCCTCCCATTATAAGGAGCTGAACCCTCCCCCTTAGGGCAACAGGATGGACCACACAGCAGGGCCACAGTTGGCACTGGCATGATCAGGATTTGATAACAAACCATGGGATTCAACACACAAAGGTTCACTACACAGAACCAGAGCCATTTAGCCATTTGAAAGCCCCCAGTGAGAACGGTACATTTTAAAAAGATTATGCAATCGTTACAGATGTGGCAAGTTGTTTTTTTAGGAGGGGGAGGGGCCATTTCATATGACTGTAGCTTCTTACCAGGGAGCATATCACAACGGCAGAAATATCAGTTGCACATTTTCAGAAAAAACAACACAAACTGATTCAGTGCTGATGAGGAAGTTATGAACCACGTTACAGCTGATGAAAGTTTATACTGTGTAACGTACCTAAACATTAATCAATCCACCCAGTGTTATGGGTTACACCAACTGAGCAGAACTCCACATTAGCTCACACCATGTTAGCTGTGATGCAGATTACATATCCATAAGGAAACTCTACAAGGATCCTTTTTAAAGTGTCCAATTCTGTTGGAAAACAAAAATTCATTTTTAATCGGCATGTTCTGCAATTCCATCTGTGATTCCACAATAAAAGAAACACAGGGGCCCTCAAGAGTGTGATGAATAAGGACATACCTTCATGTTTCTGGGTCAGTGACTTTATATAGTGGAGCACCGCACTGTAAACAGCAGTTCAGACCGCTTTATCTCTTTCTCACAACACACAAATTAACATTGAAATGCAGGTAGTCAGAGAGTGGAACATGTATGCCCACTGGTCATCATCATTTTTTGTTAAATTTTTTTTTTTTTTTTTAGACTTTCTCTTTCAGCTTTTTCCACCCATTTTTCTCCAAATTTAGTAGCCAATTATACCCTCTTTTTCATGTCAATTATCCCCTCCCTTGTATTTGAGAGCTCGCTGCCATA
This sequence comes from Aldrovandia affinis, assembly GCA_029706075.1. NCBI lineage: Eukaryota > Metazoa > Chordata > Actinopteri > Notacanthiformes > Halosauridae > Aldrovandia > Aldrovandia affinis. The sequence continues at coordinate 1,237,327 of JAINUG010000184.1, read as the reverse complement.
GTCCTGAAACCGGCAATGACATGCGGTGGAGCACCGCCTCTTCCGAGCCGGAACCCACCAAGCCGTCACCGTCAACTCCGGTACGCGCACACGGCCACTCCTATATGCAGCAAACTCGCATCGGCTTCCCTCCCCCCACACTTCACCACCGGAGGGAAAGCAGCTGATCAACAGTGCATGTTCACTTTTAATTTCAGCAAAACAGCTCCTATATTACTGACCACACAAAACATGAATGCAGAAAACCGCCTGTGGTATTTTACAGTTATACTGCTGTTCATACACACATTTTCTACCATAGATGTATGCACAGTAGAGCCTCAGAATGATGTAACCAGATATTACAGCTTTTTGATAAAACTTTCTGCCATTTCACTTGTCAGAATTGCCCCAAAGTTAGTGAGATGGGCTTGGTTCACCTTTTCAAAATGTAGCCTATAGCACAGTGATTGGTTCAGCCTACAACAGCAACACATCACATTGCTGTGGAAACCAATGCAGAGAATAGAGGCAGCCTTTCTCTTCTCACTGGCCCGTCTAATTTATAGAAATTAATCTCTCTGACTCAATTAGCCAAGCTAATGGCCCTAACAGAATGTCAGATCAACTGCCAAATCAAACATTCTTTTTAATAGAAACACACACACCAAGTAGTTATTATAATTATTCAGAACCTAGCCTACAATACAAAAGGTGTTAAACAGGTGTATTCAGACATCACTTTCAAAGTTATGAACATTTCAGAGCTCCGAACAACCCCTGTTCCGAAAGTGTTTGTATCTCTGAGGCTCTACTGCGTTTGGTGCTAAAGGAGGTTACAGGTCATGTCATTGTGGAAGGACGCATCATGCTCTCACCCTGTCCTGAGGAACGGACCGGGCTGGACTGGGTTAGGCTTGAGTGAGAAGGCTGAGTGGTGCGGTATCTGCTGAGTACAGAACTCCCCGGACAGAAACACGATAGCTGCCTGATTCGGGGGGAGCAATGCAGGGCGCACGGCCAAACACAAAAAAACTAAACTGGGGAAAAAACAAAAACCTAAACACTGACAGAAATAAAGATACTAATGACAATGCAACATAAATAATATCAACAAATCAAATGAACTTAAGCAGACAGGTCTATTTCACGCCCACGTCCTCTCAAGCAGAGACTCGCCCGCGTCCTGTCGCCTACTGCCCGCCCTCTCCGACAGACTCTTGTTTCACCACGTCCTTCCAGGTAACTGTTCAGCTCACTTCTCTGGATCTCTTTTCCTCCCTCCAAACTCCTGCAAAATGTAAAAAAATAATAATAATTCAATTATTAAGACAAATTTGTTTACTTAATTTATTTAGGCCTAGTAATAGCATTAAAATGTATATTAGTATACACATTACGGTCGCTTTGTCAATACTCTTCGTTGTTAAATTACATTTATTTTGCTGTAAGCAGCAATAACTGGGGTCTAAGAATGAATGAATGAACATTACATTACATTACATTACAGGCATTTAGCAGACGCTCTTATGCAGAGCGACTTAGTTTCACATACAATCCATTTATACAGCTGGATATTTACTGAAGCAATGCAAGTACCTTGCTCAGGGGTACAACGGCAGTGCCCCACCTGGGATCGAACCTGCAACCTTTGCATTACAAGCCCAGTTCCTTAACCATTATGCTAACACTGCTGCCTATGAAGAGGGACAAATAGCTACGCATTAACTGCAAATGATATTTACAACAAAATAGGCTTACTACAAAAAGATTTAGGTGAAATATACAATAATGTGCAAGTGCTTTGTCGTACATAGACAATTTAATTCTGAAGTATTAATATATCTATGGTTATTACATGCAAATATCTATCAGTAGTCTAGTCTACATTTTCAAAGATATCAACACCATTCAAATTTTGTCTCGTTAAGGACAATGTGCTGGGGGAAAATCACAGGTCCTTGGGACAAACAGAAATCTAGTAAAAAAGAGAATAATTTTTACAATAGGTGAAGTGGATCAAGTCTTTCGGCCTTTCAAAATGTGAATTTTAAAATAATTTGCTATAGCGCCCACATTTGGTAAATTGGCACTATATTTGTTATAACCATTTGTTTTTTAATTATTCTTGTTCTTCTCCCCTTTGACCTCAAATAACTCGTAGCTGGTACGCCCGAGGCTCAAACATGATAGGCTTATTTGGATGGCTGAACTCTTGCTTCTGTTCAAAATGGCAGATTGGCCACCAGGTGGCAGTATACTGCACATGACAATATTTTGACCTTTGCCCCAGTACCCAATTTTACCTTGAGTTACAAAATCTGGTACATAGGTTCCCCTCCTCATGAGGAACAAATTTGCCTCAAGGAGCCAGAACATTGGCCATATTGGATTTTCCACCATTTAGAATTGTGCGAAACGCTACTACAAAAATGTAGATTCACAAAATATATTTGCTATATAGTTTGGAAATAACTTGAAACTACTTTCAAAAATTGTTAGGTCAAAAGATGGCCGAATGACAATGAACTTGGTGGTGTGGCTTTTCACAAAAAGGCTTAGAAATCCCAAATGGTTTGCATTATGAAGAAACGTGGGGTGTGCTGATCTTGTCATACTCATATCAGTAATTGTATCCACAAATCGGATGATGATAATCGTAAGTGTGCTTTAGAGTATAGGGACAAGGTATGGTTTCATCACACTAGGTTCCATTTAATCAGTCTCGTAATATTAAATAATTATATATAAGTCTCATTTGATTATTCACTTATGGATTATGAATATATTGATGCTTCCATTTTTATATCAGACTACAACTATTGACAATACACAATCATGAAGGATTTTGCAGTTCTTGGAATAGACTATTTTGGCTATATTCCCATGTTTCCATAACATTAAAACAGATACAATGTTTAGCAAAATATTTTATTAAACAAACAGAAACCAAGAAATGAACAGGGAAGCGAAAGAGGAATGTGAGTGTTTGTGTGTAAATGTGTATGTGTGTGAGGAATGTGGAGTAGCCAGGGTTTGCATACTTTGTCTCTTAACAAAGGGGAAATAGATGTGTTGTGGAAAGACACAATCTACTGTAATAATACTCCGCTAAAAAGGCAAATGGTGGGGACCTCCCGGGTGGTGTAGCAGTAAGAGCGTCCAACGAGGATGTGTTGCCCACTGCGACTGGGATTCGATTCCACTAGAGGCAATTGGCTGTCTGCCACAAGGAGGGGGGAGGGAAGCCGATATGAGCTCGCTGCGTATAGGCAGGGGCCCAGATTAGCAGTCGTCCTATCATCTCAGACGATTAAAAATTAAGGACAACCTTCGATTTCCAAGTGATCATCCTGCTGACGACTGAATTTAGGATTTTTTAAATTCTTAATTAGCCAACTGAAACTACTTCTGTTTTACACTCATATCGTAACAAACACGTCATGCATGGATATTCAAAAATATTTCTGAAGTTCCAAATGGGAAAAGCGGCACACTCGCATGCAGTCTGTGCTCACCGCGTTTGTTGTTGTTGCTATGCCAGACTCTGCAGCAGTCACGGAATGCAGCACAGACAACAGCAAGAACCAGCTAGTTAGCTAGCTAGCTAACGTCAGCGCTCACGGATATTGGGTATCAATATCGGTTGTTGCTAGTAGCTTGCTAACACAAGGCTTAGTAAGTGATCATGCATTTATCACTTACCAAACCTTGAATTGGCAAGCAATACCATGAACACTAGCTAGCTAGTTACGGTCTATATTCAGTTCAGTGAGCCCTCCCGCTAGGCTGAAGAATCGCTGTGATTTTCATGCAGTGATTCCTCATCTCTGTCCTACAGTCCAAGCACAAATCATTCCCACATCCCTGCTCGGTTAAATCTAGGAATTATTAGCTAGCTATTAGTTAGCTACATAGTTGCCATACAACACTAGTTGGAAATGGAAAAATCACTTGTTTGAGTCCCGAGTACAGTGTACGTTATGATATACTGTACAATCAGAACACTAGTCGCTGACGCCACCTGAGGGCACCTGTCAGAGCTTCACTGCTACACAGTCGCATGAGCACACGCTGCACAAGTCAAACATAAATACCTGTGTAGAAAAGAAATAACGTTAACCGTCGTGTCTATCTTTGGGCTACATACGACGTAGTGATCGCATTTTCAAAGATATGGAGATTTATTGGGGGTGCAAGTCCACCCCCCACTAAAAAGGCTAAAACCAAAGATCAGCTAAAAACTCAGCGAAAATATGATTCAGAGAGCAAAGATCGCACTTTCCAGGAAAATTGGAAGGTGAATAGACCATGGCTTGTCTGGGAGGAGGAAGGGATAATAAGATGTAGTTGGTGCAATCAAGCTCAAGAAGTAGACAGAAAAATAGGCACCAAAAATATGTTTGTGAGAGTGGATGTGTGTCTGTTAGACTGGAGAGCATCAAGGCACATGAAAACACCAAACACACCCTTGTGAAGAAAATTCTGAATGGCAAGGAGAAGCTAACAGAGCGGACAATTGTGAAGTCCATAGTACGGCTAAATCCAGAAGAAATGAATAGATTGACAAGCATGTTTAGAAACACTCATGCTTTGGCCAAAAAGAACAGGTTATTTAGTGATTTTAAATGGATGAATGACCTGGACAAAATAAAGGGTGCCAGTACACAGTCAGCCTACAATAATGCAGAGGACTGTGGCACATTTGTCCATTACATTGCTGAAGTTGAAATGGCACAACTAAAAGAACACCTGGGTGAGACTTATTTCTGCTGTGTGTTGAGCAATGGCAGAACAGATTCCTCAATGACTGAGCAGGAAATGGTCTTCCTACGGTATGTAAAATAGGGAGAAGTCAAATTCATAGCCACCAAGTCAGTGGAGAAAGAGAAAGCACAATCAATCTTTGAAGCTATTCAAATCAGTGTGTCCAAGGTGATGGGCTGGGATGTGTTCCTCAGCAAACTGGTTGCAATAGGGTGTGATGGTACAGCAGTGGTGGTAGGGAAGAGGGGAGGCGTGGCAAGTCTGCTGCAAAAAGAACAAGAGGAGATGATAGTCATCAACAGCAGTGCCATGACCATCCACAGGGCCATGAACCAGTGCCTTTCTACCATCACCAAGTACAAGACCAGGTAAAAAATATATACAGTAGTACTGTGGAAATATTAAATGACAAGATTAACAAATTCATATAGTATTATAGTTCTGTGAAAATGTGTTAAGCTAAACAATAATATAATGGGTTTAAAAAATAAAATAAAAATCAGTTCTTGCTAACCTCCACAGTGATGGACTTCGTCTGAGAAGAGTGAGAACATCTTGTGAAGTGTATGGGGAACCACTCACCGGCGATGAGAGATTATTTGAAAGCTCAAAAAAGGAACTTAGATGGGCTGTTGATCTCTCTGAAAGAGAGGTTCAATAAGAAGGATGTGGGAGTCATCAAAGCAGCCAGAATCCTTGACTTCACATCTTGGCCAAGCAGTGAGAACTCATCTGGTGCAAAGACAAAAGAAATACAGTATATGTATTTCTGTTTCAGTTTTTATCTGTTTTAGTTCAGTTGTGTTTAAGGACATTTTCAAGACCACTGATATCAAAAGTAATTTTGAACTAATATTAAATCTCCAACTGCTTTTTCTGTTGTCAGATTTCATAATACATTAAAATTTATAGAGACTAAAAAGTTGAGATATTTGTATAATACAGGTCCATTCTGCCCAGCCAGAGGTGGTCACAGTGGAACCTCAGGAGGAGAGGCCAGGTGCTGAGGCTGCTGCAGCAGAAGATTCAGACATTGCCTCAGGAGAAGATGAGTCTGACAGCGAGATAGGCAGTAATCTTGTAGAGGAAGATATTGACGGACTCACCAACACACTCAATGTCAGTTAAGATGGAATTTTGAATGTGAGGTGTTTCATGTTTTAGTTTCAACCTTGTTTGTCCTCTGTGTTGTCCTTGTCCTTTTTTATTTCATTGTGAGTACCTCCAGTTGAGAACCACAACCGGAGACAGAGCCCTACATACATACATACATACATGTATACATACTGTATTCAAAATAAAGCATTTGAAAATATTTGACGTACACAGTCTTCTTTGTTGCTCACCTACAGTGCTCGTAACAACACGAGTAGGACAAGTAACTTTTAAGAAGGACAAGTATCTTTTCTAAGATACTTGCCCTTTGACAAGTATGACTTTTACCCTAATTCGGGCCCCTGTATAGGAGTGTGTACCGGAGTTACGGTGACAGCTTGGCGAGTTCTGGCACGGAGGAGGCGGTACATCGCCTTTGTGACTGCCGGTCTCAGGACTATGGCAACGAGCTCACAATACGCGGGGGGATTGACATGAAAAAGATGGTAAAACTGGCTACTAAATTGGGAGAAAATGGGGAAAAACCAGAAACAAAATCTTTTAAATTATTCTTTTTTTTAAAAGCAAAAGCGTGTTTGCTCAATGGACTCGCAGTGTTTGGTGAATAATGCTATGCTAGTTTTGTGAGGGGTAGCACTGCATGAGAGAAGTGTAGCTTCAGATCGAAAGCTATACTCCCAAACAAACATCTAACGAGTTATTTAAATCCTGTGAATTAGTCCATTAGTGAATTAGAGAATATGCATGTGACTAAGATGGCTAGTTACAGGGGAAGTTAAGGAGGGTTAAAAGAAATTAACCAAGTGAGCGAGACTACCAGAGTAGTCACAGTCAATACAGCAAGTTAAAGAGCTAACCAGTTAATGTATTCTTCTATCGTTTAATCCTCACACTTTCAGTTAAATGGTAATATAACACACCATTGATGCATTAATTATGTCACCCGGACACGGACACACAGTGGCTTCGTAAAGTATTCAGACCCCTTCATTTTTTCCACACTTTGTTGTGTTATAGACCTAATTTAAAATGGATTAAATATATTTTTTGCCATGAATCTACACACAATACCCCATAATGACAAAGCAAAAACAAGTTTTTAGAAATTGTTGCAAATTTATTACAAATAAAAAACGGAAATATCTCATTTACATAAGTATTCTGGCCATTTATTCAGTACTATGTAGAAGAGTTTTTGACAGCAATTACAGCTGAGTCTTCTTGGGTATGCCTCTACCAGCTTTGCACACCTAGATTTGGGCAGTTTCTCCCATTCTTCCATGCAGATTCTCTCAAGCTCTGTCGGTGAACTGCGATCTTCAGGTCTCTCCACAGATTTTCAATGGGCTTTGGCTGGGCCACTCAAGGACATTCAGAGACTTGTCCCAAAGCCATTCCAGTGTTGTGTTGGCTGTGTGCTTTGGGTCGTTTTTATGGTGAAGGGTGAATCTTTGCCCCAGTCTGAGGTCGTGTGTGCTCTGAAGCAGGTTTTCTTCAAGGACCTCTCTGTATATGGCTCCGTTCATCGTTCCCTGAATACTGACCAGTCTCCTGTCCCTGCCACTGAGAAGCATCCCCATAGCATGCTGCTGCCAGCACCACGCTTCCCCGTAGGGATGGTATTGGCCAGGTGATGAGCGGTACCTGGATTTGGCCAGTAGTGCTTGGCATTCAGGCCAAAGAGTTACATTTTTGTCACATCAGACCAGATAATCTTTTTCCTCATGCTGTCAGAGTCCTTTAAGTGTTGTTTGGCAAACTCCAGGTGGGCTGTCATATGCCTTTTCCTCAAGATTGGCTTCCATCTAGCCACTCTACCATAAAGTGCTGCAGAGATGGGTGTCCTTCTGGCAAGTTTTCCCATCGCTGCAGAGGAACTCTGAAGCTCTGTTATGGTGTTTTTCCATCCGTACCCGTAACTATCCCCTTCAAGAGTCAAGTCCCTGTGTTGTTTTTAAACCGCAAAACAGAACCGTGAAGATAGGAGGAGTTAGATAGGAGGAGCTATCTGAAGTGACAAAAAATAATGCGACCGCTGTGGTGACATTAGCATTGACATTGTAAACATTCCAGCTCAAAATTCACAAAAGCAGAACACGGCTTCCACCGTAACAATAGTTACAATTTTCTTACCTCTATCTAGGCCTTTGGAAGTCATGTTGGGGGCAGCAAGCGCAGGAGGTACCATGCAGTGACTTCACACTAGGCTATATAATATTTCATATTTATTATTCGGTGTTGGTCCTCCAATGAATTGCAATTTACCAAGATCATATTTAATACCTCATACCTCTTACATTTGTAGCCTACATTTTTTTTCAATCGTATAAAAATGAAAACATTAGCAATATTTGTCTCTTACATCCGTGCTTTCATGTAACTTGTCGCTGGAAAAATATGTCCAGCACAAGCTATGAGGAGTAGTGAACGATATATATCGTATTCCAATCGCTATTCCGACATGAACATTAGCAATATCATACAGCCAAAGTTTGGAATATAAGTCTATAGTAACGCTAGACGCCGGGTATGTTTTGTCTTATATTTGTTTCCCACATACTCGCAGACTAGCGTTGTCTCCCCAGAGCTCATTTACCAAAATCACATCACAGACTCAGTCCCAGCCCAAGCAAGCATCAATCTCGGATGGCTTTGAAAATGCAACGCCTTACGAAAGAAACTCTCAAAGGCAGAACAGTGAAAGAAACAGTACGACAGCTGTGTTCATTCCGTTCAAACAGAGCAGTAGCTAAATTCAGCACGGGTACTTAGGTTAGGTACTGGTCGTTTGGCGGTGGAAAAAGCAACAAAATGTGGAAGCATGGATTGGTAACCGTGCCGTTTAGTTAAAATATAAACAAAAGGGCGTGTTTATGAACACGATCATTCGCAGACTAAAAACAAAAGAAATGGTGTGTAGCAGGATGTATAGTACAGAACACAAAAAATGTTGGTGAAAATAAAACAAGTTGGGCTTTCCATTGAGCAAAAATGTGAAATAATTCCTTTGGAGAACGGAGAGTGATGTGGGTGTACACATGTGCACGTGTGTGACAGTGTGTGAGTGAGAGACAGTGTGTGTTTCTGTAAGCGTGCTGTAGAGTGGTGAAGGAGTGTTGTTGAGTGACAGAGTGTGTGTGTGTGTGTGACAGTGTGTGAGTGAGTGTGTTTCTGTATGCATGCTGTAGAGTGGTGAAGGAGTGTAGTGTTGAGGGACAGTGTGTGTGTCTGTGCACGTGTGTGTGATAATGTGTGTGTGTTTCTGTGTGCATGTTGTAGAGTGCTGAAGGAGTCTAGTGTTGAGGGACAGAGTGTGAGTGTGTGTGTGTGTGTGTGTGTGTGTGAGTGAGTGAGAGAGTGTGTGTGTTTCTGTGTGCATGCTGTAGAGTGCTGAAGGAGTGTAGTGTTGAGGGTGACCTACAGCGGCAAGATTGGTCAGTGTCTGGTGTAGACAAACAAATAATCTTTATTAACTAAACTCATCATATTGATGTCATTAGCTAAATTGTTGATTGAGAAAGTTAAATGGAGAAAGTTATGAAATAGTATTTTTATTGTTTATGTTTGATAACTATTGTCCACTTTTCAAAATATTAAAAAAATGTTTTACTGTATTTAATAAATTAGGCTATACATGTGATGGAAGATGCCCTGACTGCCACTTGATACTTGGCATTGGGACTTTATTGAATGTGATGGAAATAAAATGTCACAACATTGGCTTAAAAATCAGCTTTTACTCATAGAATCTGAATGTCTAGAAAAACAATACGAGTCATACCTTTCTTTTTCTTTTTTACTTTTAATTTAAGCATATTGGCAATGGCCGATTTAACATGTTAAGCCCATATAGGCCAATTCTGATGTTAAACCAAACTATTGGAGCACCTGTAATTAGATCATATTATTATTATTATTATTATTATTATTATATATCAGAAATGATTATTATATGGTTTTATTTAACACCACAAATAGCCTGATACCATGGTACCCTTTTTCCAAGAGTAGTGTACACAACAGGAAACACACCTTTTGATATACTAGAACACAACAAGGTCTAAGGAAGAGGAGCACCGGCTTAATATTTAAACAATGAATCAAAGACAATGAACAGCTCAATTAAAGATATACATCTGAACATTTCAGATCAATGAATGCACTGACTGGGATAAACAGTATTTAAATGCAGAATAAGTAACGAATCTACACATGGAAAAGCTCTCTCGATGTTTGCAGATTTGTTGAATTTGCTCCATTCCTTTATACAACTAATATTTATTTTTGGAAACAGTGAATCAATGTATATTACCTATAGTCAAACTATAGATTGAAAATGGAAAGGTATTTGGCTGCATTATGGGCATTTGGAATTGGTGACCACTGTAGGATTGTATGCAGTTTTTATAATCTTGCAGAAAAGTAATTTTCTGTGGACACAGATTAAATTAATTTGGGTAAAGTCATTCGTAATAAAAACAGATTTGGAGTTGTTTGCACTTAACATGTTTAGGAGAATGCATACAGTGCCTTAGTATGGTGTGGTTAAGAAGCAAGTTTCATTTCGGAGGTGGGACACTGTCGTTTGAACCAACAAGGTACTTGCTTCAATAAATAATCACGGTTGCTATATAAATAATAAGGACATCTGCCAAGCGAAGAAAATAATGACATTTAAATCGTATGAAGCTATTGTCATCAACGAAGAACAAGAAATCCAAATAATACATGTTATATCAGTTACAAAGGGTACACTTGCCATGTTTTCCAAACAGAATATGATCGGAAATGTAGAAATGAAACACTTACTACTATTTTCACTGCAATTACTACGATGGCCACTGCTCTGTTTGGGTCTGCAGATGTCCAGCAAGCAAAGACCAGAACACCAGCATCCCATTTCAGCTTGTGCCCCACGGAGACACCCAAAGCATGCATTTAACACGATATTTAACGCACATTAAACCCTGACGAAGTGCAAACCACTCAATTGCCCAGTTACAACACCACGACTTCATTTTCAGCAATACAGACACCGTTTGTCCATAAAACGTAAGTGTACCCTCACAAGTAGCAAGTTAGCATTCAAACTCGGCCATGTAACCAGGCTGGCTAACATCAGCTAGCGAAGTACCATCATCGTGTAGTCAAGACAGCGAAGCAGATCAAGCTCGATAACAAAATGATATTTGTATAAGTGATGTTAGCCGGTATTAGCCTGCTAGCTGCGGTAGTAGCTACGTGTCAGGCACACGCTTCATTCACCAAACTCGACACCATTTCACAACTCCAACACTCACACGCATACGGCAAGCTTCATTTATCACAACCTGGACATTTTACTCCGCAAGTCTATCGCTATCCGAATAGCTGGCCTATTACTTTACACGATGTGAATTGATGTGAATCTCTACGGGCCTAAGTTAAATCGCTAACTTCACTGAGTTCCAGTTGTCAGGGCAGCGATACGGCGAAGTGGGCGGGGTGTCTGCGGGAGTACACACCCGCCCCTCTCCCCTGTGACCGGCCGCCCTCCCAACTCTACCCCGTTGCTTTATGCGGCCCTCACGTCCATTACAAAACAAACAACAAATAAAAACATCATTGACTGAGAACGGCATCACCATTAACACGTCGACCGCACCCCATTTGACCACATACCTCGGGCTAGTCACCCGTTAGACCCTGCCACAAGTGATCGGTGCTTTTCAGGTTAAGTTATGCAGCTAACTAACTAACTACCATTCGCGTTATTCAGAACAATCATTCTGCTGCTCAACGACTCAATTTGGCGCTTACCCTCTTTTTTTGAAGATAGCAAGCTAAAAAAAATTCAGTCGTTTTTTTGTATGTACTCCTCAATTGTGTGCATTTGTCCTTGGCTTTTTTCTTTTGACGTCGTCGTTCTCCAGTGAATCTTTACGTTTAATATTTTATGTAAATGTATGGTCTGTTTTTCTTTAATTAATGATGTTCCTCCTCTCTGTCCAGGCTCGCTGCGTGTTTATGTCGAGGCTCAAAAATGGCCGCCCTGCTCGCACCACGTGACACCGCTCAAAAATGGCCGTCCTGTTCGCACCACGTTACACCGCTCAAAAATGGCCGCCCTACTCGCACCACGTGACATGGGCTTCTTTTTTACGTGGGTTACGTAGCCCACGTTACGTATCTCCTTGTCCCCCTTGTTTTACTTGCGTGAGTTAAAGCTGGATCTGAAGTGAGATAAATATGTTTGTATTTAGGTGATACCGCGGATATCCGCTATATTTCTTACGCCAGGTGCATTGTATGGCTACCTTAAAAAAAAAAAACCACGTTGCGAGCTTGCTGGGTGCAATTCGCTCTGTCTCTATGGCTGTGTCCCAAATTGCATACTTGCGTCCTGCGTTCTCATGTACTTGTAAGAACGTACCAAGTGCAAAAACGCAGAATGCTTAAAATCGATTACATTTGAAACGCACTTCTACTTAGACGTCACCATCTTCCGACCTTAGCAAGAAATACATCCGGCGCAAGTTACATTGAAGCAAAGGCGTTGGTGATAGTCGCCCGTGAGCTTATTATTATTATTATTTTTTTATTTTTTAAATGCTTTTATTCGAAAATGATATCTTAACAATAAGGCACTTATATAAAATATACAATCCAAGAGTACGTCGTTTTAAACACATATACAGAGAAGGATAAAGTAAGAAAAGAAAAAGAAATTAATCATGAAATAATACATAATACATGAGTAAATAAAAAAAAAAAATCAATAACAAAAATATAAATTACAATGTACAGAATAAATCAGATATACCCATCGTAAAAGTTTGAAATTTGTCTACACAAGTGTTTACACTGTTCAGAATATTACCTAATGATAAGTATAAATTCTTAGCATATTTGGATTTAATCATTTTCAGGGACATAGTTTAATTTCGTTATGAAAACATTTGAAGATGGGTGGGGTCTTTATGAATTTTGCTTTGTGGATAAAGAATTTGGCTAAGCTTAACAAAACATTGATCATTAGGTCCACTTTTTTGTCTATTAATAAGATACCAAAAATAATATCTTTACGTTCTAAAATAGGTATTTCTATGTTTTTTTGGTTTAACCAATCCGTGAATTCTCTCCAGAATCTTTGTGTATGAGAGCATGAGACAAAGATGTGCTCTGTTGTTTCAATATTGCTTCTACAAAAAGTACATTCATTATTGTCAAAGCCAAATCTTAATCTTAAAAACTCGCTGGATGGATATAAATCATTCATTATTTTATATTGAATTTCTTTTGCTTTGGGTGGGATTGGGTATTTGAAGAACTTTGTTCTCAGTTTAGATACTGTTGGTTGGTCGAAAATATTCAAGATGTTATTTCTACAAAACTGGGCAGGGTATAAATCATTTGTTAGAATACATCTTATGAATTGGTTTGAGCATCTTTTATCAAGAAGATTAATTCCATTTATAATCAGTGAGGGGAGATGAGACGGGGATTGAGAATACAATGCAATATTCTTGGCTAGGTTGAGGAATGTGCTGGGTATAGCTTTGATGAGAGAATTCTTGTTGTGGTTCTCTGTGGCTCAGTAGGTAGAGCACAGCGTTGGCAGCGCTTAGGTTGTGGGTTCAATCCCCACTGGGGCCACACATACTGAAAATGTATGCATTCACTACTGTAAGTCGCTTTGGATAAAAGCGTCTGCTAAATGGTGTATATTATATTATATTATTATAATTCAATTATTTTAGGTTGAAATCAAATTCATATTTATAACAAAAAACATGATAGGGTAATATATCTGCATTTGTATCTAAAAGTTCCATTATGCACCAAATCTTTTTATCCATCCAGTTCCTATAGAACAGAGATTTTCCTTTTTTTAATTATATATCGGTTGTTCCATAATGGAGTATTATGGGGTGTAAAGTTATGATTGTAAAGTAATTTCCAGAAAAGTAAAACCTGTTGATGATACTTAGAAAGCTTAAGAGGCAATTTAGTGACATTGTAGTCACATTTTAAAATAAATTCTATGCCACCCACCTTGTTAAATATATTTTGAGGGAATATGTGCCAGATACTACCAGGGGATTTAATACATTGTTTCAGCCAGTTCACTTTCAAGGTCCCATTCATACATTCAAAGTCTATAGCCTTTAGTCCACCTTCAGAGAGGTCTTTAACTGTGATAGCTTTTTTGACATAGTGGGTTCGATTCTTCCATATAAAATTAAAATTGAGTTGGTTTATGGATTTAACAAAGTCTGAAGTAAATGCTAATGATGATGCAGGATGGACACCTCTAGAGATGCTTTCCATTTTTGTGAATACGTTCTGCCAAAAATTGAAAGATCTCTTTGTAACCACACACTAAGTTTTTGTTTACAATCCACTTAGTCAGGGAATATTATCAGATATTTGGCCAATCTTGGAATAAATTCCTTACCAAGAAATTTCTTCACCAATGTGTTTGTAAAGGTGTCTAATAACGCATATAAAAATATTTAAATTCAACTCCCATAGGAAAATGCGTGACAGCTGCTGAGAGTTGGGGTACCGGAACCTTATCTGTGAAAAATTGAAAATGTTATTTCTGCCTTAAGTACCTTGTGAGCGGTCAAACTAGGGTTTTTCATGATTCTGAATCGATTGCAAGCATTTATTTAGCACTAAAACCACTCCTTGGCAGAAAAACGGGCATGCCTACCAATAAAGTAGCTTTATTAGTTTATTTATTCATGTAGTTGCCATGGTAACTACTTATTGTTTACTGGTAAATCAAATCAAATCAAATCAAGTTTATTTGTATAGCGCTTTTCACAATAGAATTGTCACAAAACGCTTAACAGAGGGGGAGCCCAGGCCTAGACCCCCCCAAAAGCAAGCCTAAAGGCAACAGTGGCATGGAAAAACTCCCTTGGTAGGGAGAAACCTTGGGAGGAACCAGACTAAAAAGGGGGGGAGCCCATCCTCTTCTGGCCGGCACAGGGTATGTCCAAAAAAGACCATGTCATGGGTCAGAGGCCGAGGCAGAGAAGAGAACATGCAGTCAGAAAAAAGCAGTGCTATAGCCAGTAGCATTATGTAAGAGCAGGGGAGCACAAGCATAGGAAATATACAGATAGCCCCAACAGGTGTAAGCTATGGCAGCATACCTATTAGGAGAGGGACAGAGAAAACACGCAGCCATGAGAGTTCCAAACCATCCACACCTGATCAAGGATAACCAGCATAACAGTGGTGGTAACACATTGAGGAGGTGACAGTATGGAAAGTACTGTAACTGTTGTAGTTGGTTGGCATTTGCAGAAAGTGAGTGGTAGGTGCCAGACATGCTCAAGCCATTTGCAACCCTCTCCTGTGTGGATCATGGACAGACACAATAGACTCCACACATATCAAATAACAATATTCACCACTCAGCAAGATACTGCAAGAAGATTTTATATCTGATATGTAAGTATTATCTACATTTTTTTTACAACTGGAAATATTTAATATCACTACATTGATAATATGCATATATAAATAATATATAAGGTGTGTACTATCATCAAATTATCTTACTTGTCAGCTAGCTAACACCAGGTAACATGGTTAGCTAGCTAACTCCCACTTGTGTATTATATACCCCAAGTGCATCTGATGACCGTTTTACTTGCTTCATTGCTAGCTGACTGCTTCATGCTAGCTAGCTTAAAGTGGTTTCTCTAGGGCTTTTTGCAGTTACTGTAAATCTGACCCCCTACTCTCTCCTAAATAAAACACATTAGAGAGAAGATATTTGTCCACATGAGAAAGGATGCCTTTAATGTTGCAAGAATGATTATGACTCATTTTCGAGTCATACTCTGTTAGCGTATGCAGAAGCAGTTAAAGATGCTACAATTTTGGAGCACATGAAGGAGGCACAAAATGTGGGAAGACTGAGATACCACATGGAGTGTAGATGTGATTTGTACAACAAGTCTGTCCAGGTCACCACGAAGTCAACTCGTGCATCAGAGGCAGAGAAAGTCAGCACAGATGAAGAGATGGCGCACTTGCTCTGGGTTCAGTGCATCTACTGCATGCAGTTCTACAAGTTCACGGTCCGTTCGGTCCGTCCGGAACTCGAGCATGGGGTGATGACACTTGACCAAGTCCACGAAAAGCTGCAGCAGTTTGATCAGTCACCAGATAAGATTCTCTCATATTCAAAGAAGTGGCTAAAGAAGAAGCTCCTAGAGAAATACCATGACACATTGTATCATGCTAATGCTGAGTTTTGAGATGAGAAAACTCAGATCATAAAGACTGCACTAAAGTTAATTTGCAACGACATTGCCACTATTGATCTAGATCCAAAGTCATACCCCACTACACACAGTATGACCGATATCGCTAGTCAGCTGTTACTTGTTCCTGAGAGCCTTCAGATGTTCTTGAGACCGATAGTGAAGACAGACGAAAGAGTAGCCATTTGGGGGCAGAACTTCATAAAGGCCTATCGACCTCGGTCAGGGGTATTGCCATACCAGATGGGGCTTGCCATACAACTGGATCATAGATTTGGGTCAAAGTGGATGCTCAACAAGTTACACTGAGATGGGATACACTGAGTCTTACTCAGAGACACAAAGTTATAAATACTGCTTCCTCAATGGCAGGAATGGAGTTGGCATCTCTGATGCTTCTGGCGCTCTTCGTACCATTGTTGAAAAACTGACGATCAAATTGATCAGATAGATCAGTGGTCCCCAACCTATTTTGCACCACGGACCGGACCGGCGGGTGCATGGGAAAAAAAAAAAAATGAGACAAGTGTGGAAAAGAGGAACACAGACGGAAGTGGTAATTTTTCAAAATAAAACACCCTGCAGACTGCGATAGTCAATAAAATGGAAATAAAATTAAAACGTTTTTATTATTTCTGTGCGGCCCGGTACCAAATGCCTCACGGACCGGTACCGGCCCGCGGCCCGGTGGTTGGGGACCCCTGAGATAGATGATGAGGTTGAGGTTGACGCCAAACTTGAGGATCTATCAGTTATGACAGCCGGTGAAAGTGAAATACAGAGTGACGATCAGGTGGTCTCCATGGAGGTTGGGGATACAAGCTCAATCTGTGTAGTCACTCAGTTTGTCGGAGACAATATAGATTTGAACATTGTTTCTATTTATGGGAACACTCCCTTTCATTCAATTGGTTTGATTAAAGTCACCTCTCCAGTGCCACCTTCAGCAGATGATCGGACGACAGCAGCTGTCAACAGGGTGAAGATGAAGGCACTCGACAAAGCTAAGATCCTGAAGGCAGCAATCGGAGGCCATGGGAAAACGACGATATTTGACAGGTTTTGTGCAGGGGACATTGATGAACACATGGACATCTTCCTCGACATACATGCTATTAAGGACGTGGTGATCAGGGCTGGTATTGTAAAAATGTAAAAATGTGGTATTGCAATTTTCCAGCACATTTACCACGCACCAGGTACTACTTTGGGTGCAATTCGATACAACATGTTCTCGCGGAAGGCGGCGGCCGGGCTGATCAAACCGGAGACTCTACCTCCAACAGAGGGTGCAGCTACACAGCATTCTCTCCATGGCGATCTCCAAACCCAGGACTGGATGCTGCTGCAGAGCATGTCTTTGGACCCCAGTGACTATGGATGGATGGTAGGGGTTCATGGTTCCATCACTAGACCCCATGGCTCCTGAGGAGCTACTCTGGTTCACAAGCTGTAATTGTAATGGAGATTGCAGCAACCGGTGGTGCAGCTGCAAGAAGAATGGTGTCAAGTGTATCTCAGCATGTGGAAATTGTAAAGGCATTACATGCAATAATTGTATTCATGATGGTGTAGAGTCTGGAGAAGACTCAGACCTTGACTCATGAAGCATTTGACATTGTGGATCAGTATTGTTTTCTAACTAATATTCAAGATATTGAAATAAACGAATAAAGCTACTTTTTAATTTACATGTAAAAGTGGGCGTGGCCGTTTCCCCACCAAGGAGTGATTTTAATGCAAAATAAATGCTTGCAATCAATTCAGAATCATAAAAAAACCCCTCACAAGCTACTTAACCTCCCAAGACCCGGGAATCCATTTTTGTGCACTGTAGTGCTGTAGGACTCTATTGGGTCCTGATGTTCCTTAGAGAGGACAACTGTAGCTTTAAGATGATATCACATGTGGGGGGGTTTTGCCTTGCCAATTTCAATTTTTTTAGTAGACAGCTCTATGACAGAGGCACAATCGACATTAATGAAGTGCTGTTGTACACTACAGTGCACATGTTGTAAAATGTTAATCAAGTTACGTAAAAAAAAACAAAAAACTTTGCAATGTGTTTTTTACCACCCCAACACTTAATTTATTTAAAAAAAATCAAAATTAAAACACTTTTTTTTTCCTGGGTCTCAGGAGGATAAGGCAGAATGAAACATTTAGTAAACCCTGTGCTGTCTTCAGCAAGCTTGTCTTCAGTCCATCCGCAGTCAAATTGTCAGGAACTTGGTATCTCTTTCTAGCAATCTCTGGATTTTTGGGGAAGAGATGAGCGGGCTGGTTGCAAAGAATGCATACATTCTTGTACAGAAGCTGAACGGACCGTGAACTTGTAGAACTGCATGCAGTAGATGCACTGAACCCAGAGCAAGTGCGCCGTCTCTTCATCTGTGCTGACTCTTTCTCTGCCTCTGATGCACGAGTTGACTTCGTGGTGACCTGGACAGACTTGTTGTACAAATCACGTCTACACTCCATGTGGTATCTCAGTCTTCCCACATTTTGTGCCTCCTTCATGTGCTCATGTGCTTTAACTGCTTCTGCATACGCTAACAGAGTAGGGTAGCCTTTAGTAGTTGCCTGTGCGAGCTTCTGAGCTGGCGTCTCCGGGCCTTCACAGATGAAGCAATTGAGCGGAGGTGCAGGAATAACATCTATGTCCATACTGCTAGACTGTAATGCCCTACAAAGGAAAAAGGCAGTAACTTCATTTTTCGTAAAATGAGTCATAATCATTCTTGCAACATTAAAGGCATCCTTTGTCATGTGGACAAATATCTTCTCTCTAATGTGTTTTATTTAGGAGAGAGTAGGGGGTCAGATTTACAGTAACTGCAAAAAGCCCTAGAGAAACCGAGAGAAACCACTTTAAGCTAGCTAGCATGAAGCAGTCAGCTAGCAATGAAGCAGTCAGCTAGCAATGAAGCAAGTAAAACGGTCATCAGATGCACTTGGGGTATGTAATACACAAGTGGGAGTTAGCTAGCTAACCATGTTACCTGGTGTTAGCTAGCTGACAAGTAAGATAATTTGATGATAGTACACACCTTATATATTATTTATATATGCATATTATCAATGTAGTGATATGAAATACTGTCCATGATCCACACAGAAGAGGGTTGCAAATGGCTTGAGCATGTCTGGCACCTACCACTCACTTTCTGCGAATGCCAACCAACTACAACAGTCACCAGTAAACAATAAGTAGTTACCATGGCAGCTACATGAATAAATAAACGAATAAAGCTACTTTATTGGTAGGCGTGGCTGTTTTTCCCACCAAGGAGTGGTTTTAGTGCCAAATAAATGCTTGCAATCGATTCAGAATCATGAAAAACCCCTAGTTTGACCCCTCACAAGGTACTTAAGGCAGAAATAACATTTTCAATTTTTCACAGATAAGGTTCCGGGTACCCCAACTTTCAGCAGCTGTCACGGGTTTTCCTATGGGAGTTGAATTTAAATCTTTTTATATGTGTTATTAGACACCTTTACAAACACATTGGTGAAGAAATGTCTTGGTAAGGAATTTATTCCTAGATTTTTTTTATATTTCCCTGACTAACTATTTTGTTTGTCAAATTAAGTAGCTCACGTTCTTTTTGATCTTTTGTTATGTAGATACCAAGGTATTTCACCACAGATTTAACAGGTATATTATACAACACAGTCTGTACAGTTCCATGGATAGATAGTAAGTCACATTTTTGGATATTGAGGCAAAGTCCAGAGGCCTTTGAAAATAGTTCAATAATCTGTATGGCAACAGGAATCTGATGTTCATCCTTAAGGAACAGGGCTGTATCATCCGCAAACGGACTAATTACGAGCTCTGTTCCAAATACATTAAGTTTTTCCAAGATCCCACAGTTCTTTATCCTAATAGCTAGCATTTCTGCCGCTAAAATGAATAGTCCTGGACTCGCGGGACCCGTGAGCTTATTATAGGGTTGTGTGGTGAAAGGTTGCTGATATTGGTTAACTTAGTAAGTAAACTGGAAAAAAAACCTATGTCTATTTTCAGTTTAAGATGCGATTAAACGTGGCTAACGACAAGCCATCTCCAGCCAGTAACATATGTTCGTAGTTTTATGCCATTGCGGCGTTTTCTTTATAGCAAACTTACTTAGCTAAAGTTACGTTTTCAAGTGCTTTGTTGATGTTACAGTAACGTTTTTCATTTTAAGTTGGGCTAATAGTTTACAAGTTGCAAAGTAGCTTTGTTCGTATTACTTGAGTAGCCTACATAACAGTAATATTGTCAACAATAAAGTCAATGACATTTACAACATGTACTGAGTTTTATTTATTCATGGTAAGTCACTTCTTGCTCGTGACACTTGTTGGCTTCAGTCAACTAGTCATTACCAGAACATCGAAGAACATGTCATGATCGGTCCCTAAAACAACCAAATCAAACGTACATCTCCATCAGTAAAGTTAACTACATAGCTGTTGCTAGCTAGCTAGATAGTAATTTAGTCAACGTTACATCTGATACTTAGCTATGTTGCTGTAGTAACGTCAGAATTTCAGCTATCTGGCTATGTTAGATAAGTTAGAACTCAGCAGGCTAGTTAGTTACGCCTAAGTTAGTTAGGCTAGCTAGCTACGTTCATATCCATAAGTTGTGCATAACGAAATATCTAATCGTAAATAATATCGACTAATTGCATGAAACTATAAAAATACATAAATAGTCCTCCCGCCTTGTCCTGTCACCTTCCATTTTCTTGCTGACTGATAATCAATCCCCTTCTTCTTCTTCTTCTTCTTCTTCTTCTTCTTCTTCTTCTTCTTCTTCTTCTTCTTCTTCTTCTTCTTCTTCTTCTTCTTCTTCTTCTTCTTCTTCTTCTTCTTCTTCTTCTTCTTCTTCTTCTTCTTCTTCTTCTTCTTCTTCTTCTTCTTCTTCTTCTTCTTCTTCTTCTTCTTCTTCTTCTTCTTCTTCTTCTTCTTCTTCTTCTTCTTCTTCTTCTTCTTTAGCACAGAACCGAAATGACTACTGGGAACTTTAAGTACGGACAAGTGTGCATCCATGCATACTACGGTTTTATGTCCCCCCCAAGTACACCAAGCGAACTTCCGGGAAATTCGTCGCGTACTTGCCAAGTTGCATACTTGAGTTTGGGACGCACTTGATCACATGACCGTTTACTTCCGTACTTGATATACGCGCTAGATAAAACGCAAGTATTAAATTTGGGACACGGCCTATGTTTGACGTTCAGTCAGCATTCATGGCGCGTGTAAGAAAAGCGCTTCAGAAAAGCGCATTTGGGCTTATAACAAGATACAAGTACTGAGCGTGGCTGTCTCGGAGCAGTAGGTCATTATGGTTCGCCAATCGCCCCAGTACAGCAGGTGGCAGTATGGACCTTTAAATAAATCCACAAAAAAAAGGTATTGCATTTTCTTCATAATTTGCGAGCTCACCTATCTTGTATAATTTGGAGATATAAGGGATATAATATCACATTGTATCTCTTACACCGTTAAGTAAAATAATATATGTTCTTAAATTACATTATTAGTATATTATTAACACTGATGCTAATATCAGTGACTGAGTGATGGGGTATTGCGGAGATTGCCATGTAGTGCACTTTGATGGAGCTAGAGATTGCGCACGCATTCACAGAGAGAGGCTTCAGTTAGGATACACAGGTCTCACTGTCTCTCTCCTGGTGTCTGTCTGTCTGTCTCAATGACCAGGTTGTACCCACTGAGTCTATATTATGTGAGTGTTCCTCTTGCTTTTGTGTCTTGCAGTGTGGACAGGTCGACTGCCACAGTATTGTCTCTTTTCAGGGCAAAATAGCACTCTAATTTGAAAAGTATTTAAACAGGTTATATAATATTGATATTTTGGTTGCCTAATTATTTGTGTTGGCAAGGCGCTGTAGTTTTGTCTGCTGGCTGAGGGGACTCTTCTTCAGGATGATCTCTATTCTCTTGGTATTTCAGGGCTTTATAGTGATAGGACATGCCTGTATAGAAGGATTTTCTGAAGGTTTAATATCTGTTTTGGTTGAAGCTGCCATAAGAGGTAATGTCCAAAAGAGGGCAGAGCAGAACAAACGACCAGTTTCCTGGTCTGGTATCTTGTCCCTGATTAACGGCTGAATTGGGTGGGGCTTGCCTCATCATTCCATACATTTTCTATGAAGAGCGCTGGGTAATTATTCTAAAAGATTAATTAATCTAAGTCACCCGTGTAATTATATTGGTGACTGAAAAGCATTAACAATTTTTAAAAAAGCATCATGACTTAATGCTTAAGGCCAGTCCTGTGGTTATTTCACACCTACCTATCATTTTTATCCTTCAATGAATTAAGACTATAATGGAATGAAAAGAGAGCTGTACCGAACTCACTGTTTGATTATGTTTGGCCTGGAAAAAAAGCCATCCATTAAGTAAACTGGTAAGAAAAACAGCATAAGTGACAGATATAGTATTGCGTGGCAGTGTAGTATAATGGTTAGGGAACTGGACTTGTATTTCACAGTTTGGGGGTTACATTTCCTGGTTTACTGCTGTTAACCTGAATTTCTTCAGTAAATACCCAGCTGTATCAATGGCTTGAATGTAAAGAAATGTAAACTGTATAAGTCACTCTAGATAAGAGTTTCTGCTACATACCTCATATACATATATATACAGTGGGGAAAATAAGTATTTCACCCCCTGCTGATTTTGTGAGTTTGCCCCCTTACAAAGAAAGGAACGGTCTATAATTTTCATGGTAGGTTCATCTTAACAGTGAGAGACAGAATATAATTTTTTTTTAATGAATTTTATGAATTTTAAACATTTATTTGTGTTTTATTGAGGAAAATAAGTATTTCACCCCCTAGCAAAACATGACTCAGTACTTGGTGGAGAAACCCTTGTTGGCAAGCACAGCGGTCAGACGTTTCTTGTAGTTGGTCACCAAGTTTGCGCAGATCCCAGGAGGGATTTTGGCCCACTCCTCTTTGCAGATCCTCTCCAAATCCTTAGAAATCCATTTTCAGTGTCCTGGCTGAGGGAAGGAGGTTCTCACCCAAGATTTCCCGGTACATGGCCCCATTCATCCTCCCTCGATCCGGTGAAGTCGTCCTGTGCCCTTAGCAGAGAAACAGCCCCAAAGCATAATGTTTCCACCGCCATGCTTGACGGTGGGGATGGTGTTCTTGGGGTCCAAGGCAGCTTTTTCTTCCTCCAAACACGGCGAGTCGAGTTGATGCAAAAGAGCTCGATTTTAGTCTCATCTGACCACAGCACTTTCTCCCAAGCCTCCTCTGAATCATCCAGGTGCTCATTGGCAAACTTCAGACGGGCCTGTACATGTGCCTTCTTGAGCAGGGGGACCTCGCGGGCACTACAGGATTTCAATCCATTACGGCGTAGTGTGTTACCAATGGTCATCTTGGTGACTGTGGTCCCAGCTGCCTTGAGATCATCAACAAGCTCCAGCCGTGTAGTTCTGGGTTGTTCCTCACCTTTCTCATGATCAGGTTCACTCCACGAGGTGAGCCCCCCAGACCGAGGGAGATTGATGGTCAATTGGTGTTTCTTCCATTTTCTAATTATCGCACCAACAGTTGACTCCTTCTCACCAAGCTGCTTGCCAATGGTCTTGTAGCCCATTCCAGTCTTGTGCAGGTCTACAATTTTGTCCCTGATGTCCTTAGACAATTCTTTGGTCTTGCCCATTGTGGAGAGGTTGGAATCTGATTCATTGATTGATTCTGTGGACAGTTGTCTTTTATACAGGTAACGAGTACTTAATTAGGAGTACTTATTAAGTAAGAGGACTAATCTGTGTGCCTCCTGGTCACATAACCGGTCTGTGGGAGCCAGAATTCTTGCTGTTTTGCTAGGGGGTGAAATACTTATTTTCCTCAATAAAACACAAATAAATGTTTAAAATTCATATAATGTGATTTTCTGGGATTTTTAAAAATATTCTGTCTCTCACTGTTAAGATGAACCTACCATGAAATGTATAGACCGACCGTTCCGTTCCTTTCTTTGTAAGGGGGCAAACTCACAAAATCAGCAGGGGGTGAAATACTTATTTTCCCCACTGTATATGTGTGTGTGTGTGTGTGTGTGTGTGTGTACACTACCGGTCAAATGTTTTAGAACACCCCCATTTTCCAGTTTTTACTGAAATTTAAGCAGTTCAAGTCCAGTGAATAATCTGAAATGATACAAATGGAAGCGGTAAACTGCCAGAGGTAAAAAAAAAAAAAAATTAGGCTACCAAAAACTGAAAAATAATGTCAATTTTGAATAGTGAGTAGTTTCCTACACCATCAAAAGGCACTTGGAAACTGGAGGAAACTCTGACAGGATGAGGTCTGGCAGACCCAAAGCCACAACAAATTCAGAGGACAAGTTTCTGAGAGTCAACAGCTTGCGTGATACGCGGCTCACAGGAAAACAGCTTCAAGCACAGCTTAACACTGGTCGAAGTAAGGAAGTCTCAGTTTCAACTGTGAAAAGAAGACTTCGAGCTGCAGGTTTAACAGGTCAGTGGCAGTAAGAAAGCCATTGCTAAGATGG
This sequence comes from Aldrovandia affinis, assembly GCA_029706075.1. Classification (NCBI taxonomy): domain Eukaryota; kingdom Metazoa; phylum Chordata; class Actinopteri; order Notacanthiformes; family Halosauridae; genus Aldrovandia; species Aldrovandia affinis. Next base: position 1,212,638 of record JAINUG010000184.1, on the reverse strand, counting down.
CAAAATAAGAAAAAAAGGCTTGCCTGGGCCATGAAGCACTGCCAGTGGACTACTGAAGACTGGACCGATGAATCAAAATTTGAAATCTTGAAATTTTGAAAGGTTTTTATAGGCCGTCAAGTAGGCGAAAGGATGGTTCCACAGTGTGTGACACCAACTGTCAAACATAGAGGAGGAAGCGTGATGGTCTGGGGCTCTTTTGCTGGATACAGAGTCGGCGACTTGCACAGAGTGATGGTTAACCCACGTTAACCAATTACTTGTTCCCTGAAAAGGGCCTTTTTTTATAACTCTGAAATCTACATTATTTTTCAGTTTTTGGTAACATAAACTTCTTTTTATTAACCTCTGGCAGTTTACCACTTACCTTTGTACCATTTCAGGTTATTCACTGGACTTGAACTGCTTAAATGTCTGTAAAAATTGGAAAATGGGGGTGTTCTAAAACCTTTGACTGGTATTGTACGTACGTGTGTACACATGGTCACATCATTATCTGGACAGATAGACACATGAACAGAGAATTAGACAATGTATAAGTACAAATATGTGACAATCACAGATTACAATTAGAAGGACAGCCTCACACTCTGTATACCAGAATGAAATTGGGCTGGGTGGTTAGCACAACCAGAAAATGAGGTTCCCCTGAGGGGAAAAATAGGCATAACGTAATTCTAGTGCAAGGTTAGCAAATAACCAGGCCAATTTCCCCTCTCCCTGTTGTCATGTATCCTTTTTAATCTAAGAATAATATTTTGTATTTAAATACCAAATAGCTCCGTGACAACAACAAAAAATAAACAGGAAAAATGAACAAACATCCTTCTAGAATAATTGCATCAAGCCAGAGGTGGAATGAAAGACATTAAAAAAGGAAATAACATCAAAACAATAACATACAAAAGAACAAACAAGACAGGCAGAATACCTAAAAATGAGAAAGAAACCCTGTCTGTTCCCAGGCAGTTCCACGTCTCATGAAAAGTATGTGTGAGAAGGACCCAGGCAGGCAGGAAGTTCATGGTAAAACCAATCAATATTTTTCCTGGCAGTTGTGTTATCTGTGGAGGACTTTATTTGAGAATTCCCCTGCATGAGTCAGACTCAAAAGATAAAAAGTGTACCGCTACTTGATTCTCACGTAGGCCCTTTGACTCTCTCTCTCTTTCTCTGTCACCTTAATTGAACCTGGGATCCTGCCTTCTCACTACTCTTCTTGAATTGAGGAGACATGTCTGCCTACAGACATGTATGCACACACATTCACAAATGATAACAGACTTGCAAGCACATATTTACAGTAGTATTTAGCTTATCATCACAAATATGTTTCTTTATTTGTATCATATACTCAAAGTTCATAAGTGCAATATGGGTGTGAAACTCACTCTTAACTTCTAAACATTCACTCTTAAACCTTCATATATATATATATATATATATATATATATATGTATGTGTGTGTGTGTGTGTGTGTGTGTGTGTGTGTGTGTGTGTGTGAATCTGTGTGTGTGTGTGTCTGTGCATTTGGGAGTGTGTGAGTGTGAGTGTATGTCTGTGTGTGTGCGTATGTGTGTATATATATATATATATACAGACACACTTACATAAATAATAACAATTATATTATAAAAGTGATGTAAAAAACATTTGAATAAAACAAATATATATAGAATGAGAACAACAATGACAGTGCAGCAAAAGTTCACTGGGCTGTGTTAAGCCAGGACAGGACAGGACAGGTATATCGGAGAGTACAGGGAGTGTAGTATTTCCTCTTGGTGCAAATGTACAGGCCACTTGCACACAGGCACACAGACACACACTCTCTCTCCCCACACACACACACACACACTCTCTCTCACACACACAATGTGATGTGCACACAGTGCAGGGGAGTGAGTGTGAGGTATTGGGTCTGTTTTAGAGCAGTGTATTCTGGGATAAATTATTTTTGGGGGACTGCACCATGCCCTTAACCCTTTGCAGGCTCGCATTCCTGCTTTCATCATGTAATGTGCTGTGGGTGTGGCATGCTGCATGTCCTTTTTTCCACCAACGTGGTCTCAGCCATTTATCCATTCATGTCTCGTCCACATGAGTTTTGTCAACTGGCATCCTGTCTTCAAATTCATCCAGTTCAGCCCAGTATTAACCAGGGCCCATGTCCTACCCTCTGCCTTTGGGAGGTCCAGTTCTGGCTCCCTGCCCTGAGGAGCTCCACTCAGCTGGGGTTGTGGCTGCAGGCTGGAGCAGCGGACAGTAGGAGGCGCACTTTTCCACGCAGGAAGTTGGTGTGGACGCGAAACAGTTCTGATGTGGTGGACACACGCCACGTGTTCTCACCCCCAGACACACCTGCTGAAGGGGTGTATTCCTGAGTGGGAACATAGTGGAGTGGGGGGGTCAGAGGAGGGGAGGATAAATAAGGAAATTAAATTAAATTAAATTCACTCCATTGGTCTCAATTTTTTACATGTTATCACTTTTTTGTTGAACTGTATCATTGTCGTTCCAATGTAGATATCACGGCAACACACTGTCCATACAGACCCCCATTTTTAAATCATAGTTCCATATAAAATTGCTATCAAATGAAAGTTAAACATCTACATTTCTGAGATACACATTTTCAGACACTAAAAATTTAAATGAATTATTTCATTATTGTAGAATTAAATTTATGGGAAGGCATGATCATGAACAACATGGAATTTAAATCCTCAATCGTGCACTTTCTGTACATTATCGATCAGAAATCTTGACATCATTCTGTCGTTCCATTACTGAATGTTAATCTGCTGAGAAGCTTTGAAAAATGTGCTCTGAATTTTGTGCTTTGTTCGATTTTAGATTTATTTTAGATTATGAAATTCAATCCAAGCAAGCACATTTTTTTGTATAATCAGAAAGGTAACATAACATAAATGGATCATATTATTTATCAAAGATTTTAGCTCCTTTACAATAGTTTCTGCTGCCTGAGTAGACCAGTGCAATCTGGTCCTCAGTGGTCCGTTTAGAAACAAGCCCCTTCCAGGAATCCGTCCCAGCGCAGAGCGGCCGGTCGTTGACATTTCCGTACTTATTACGTATGTGCAGCTATCTAAGAATCCTGTCCTGCGATGCCCTCTCCAGAGACTTCCATCCACCAGGGTCACTGCATTCGCCGCAGTGTGGGAATCAGTCAGAGGACCAGCTCCTGCCATTCACAACACCCCTCAAACAACAACACACCACTAAACCCAGTTTCTAAATGACAGAAAACTAAACCCAGTTTCTAAAATAAAGTCTCAGTTTGTTCCAGGGAAATAGTTTTTTTCCTCTCATTCACCTTACTACATTGTTTCAATATTGCACAAATTTGTTTCTAAAAAAGGAAGTTTGTTTCTTCTCCGGTTGTTTTGTGGTTCAGGCTCACTGTGGTTCAGTGCACTGTATAAATATTACATCGTCGTCACAAATCTCCTTTGCTGATGAGTGTCCTTCACTTCTGAAATACTGGCAGCACTCTTACTACTGTGAGTCATGTGCTTTTCAAACGTGTTTTAAACAGTTATACAGCCGCATGCTAACTGAGCCAATCCAACACTGCAGAGACATACAGTGAGCACCATAATTCATTGGACAGTGATCGATTTTTTGCTATTTTGGTTCTGTACTCTAGCGCTTTGAGTTTGAAAGGATTGGACAATGAGGTTGAAGTGCAGACTGTCAGCTTTAATTTGAGAGTATTTTCATCCATATCGGATGAACCATTTAGAAATGACAGCACCTTTTGTACATGGTCTCCCCATTTTAAGGGTACAAGTATTTGTTGAATTAGCTTCACAGATGTGTGTCGTTAGGCAGGTGTATTCATTTGTGTCACTAGTGAATGCAGAAGAGAGCTGTTGATGTCTAGTCTTGATTCTAGACTTTGCAATTGCCTTTGGAGATTGTTCTTAGGGTGTGACAACATGAGGAAGACAGCAGTGTCGATGCAAATTAAGCTGGCCGTCATAAGGCTCAGAAATGAAAATCAATCAATCAGGAACATTGCAAAAGCCCTGGGCATGCCGAAGTCAACAGTTTTGTTCATCATTAACAAGAAAAAAAACTACTCGTGAACTCAATTATGTCGAAATACCCGGTAGACCGAGGAAGACCATTGTAGACCATTGTAGTGGATGAGTGGAGAATACTCTCTATGGTGAAGACAACCCGCCTGACAACGGCCCAACAGATCAAAAACACTCTCCTGGATGCAGGTGTAGATGTGTCAAAGTCTACCATATGTAGAAGACTACACCAGCAGGACTACAGAGGGTACACTACAAGATGCAAACCACTGATAAGCCTGAAGAACAGAAAGGCGAGATTACAGTTTGCTAAAAAGCACCTAAAAGAGCCCCAAGAGTTCTGGAACAGTCTTGTGGACAGATGAGACAAAGATTAACATGTACCAGAGTGATGGAAAGAGGAAAGTGTGGAGAAAAAAAGGAAATGCCCATGATCCAAAGCATACCACCTCATCCTTGAAACATGCTGGAGGGGGTGTTATGGCTTGGGCCTGTATGGCTGCCAGTGGAACGGGCTCACTTGTCTTCGCGGGAACTGAAAATGGCTGCAGTACAGGCCTGGCAGAGCATCACCAGGGAAGATACCCAGCGTCTGGTGATGTCTATGTATCGCAGACTTCAAGCAGTCATTGCATGCAAAGGATATGCAACCAAATATTAAAAATTATTACTTTATTCTACATTATGTTAAACTGTCCAATGAATTATGGTGCCTGAAAATGGACGGGACTATGTACAAAAGGTTATATAATTTCTAAACGGTTCATCCGATATGGATGAAAATACCCTCAAATTAAAGCTGTCAGTCTGCACTTCAACTTCATGGCATTGTATCCTTTCAAACACAAAGTGCTAGAGTACAGAACCAAAATAACAAAAAATGTGTCACTGTCCAATTAATTATGGTGCTGACTGTACCTACACACCACCCACAACCTTGACATGTTCTGCCCATACCATACCCATGCCCTCCTACAACGTATCCAAGCCCTGCCCATCTGTTCCGTGCTCCTGCCCTCCTCAGACTCACCTGTATATTCAGACTGTTCAGCACCTGTCCTATGCTGTGGATGTTGCTGTAGTTGTTGTCTATGAGCCGTTGTAGCTCTGCATTGGGGACTGAAGCCCGAGCCACACCGATGGCCCGTCCCAACAACGACAGACCTGCCTGCACCTCCCGGGCCTGCTCCTGAACCTGCAGCACACACACACATACACACACATACACACACACACACACACACACACACACACACACACACACACACACACACACATACACACACACACACACACACACACATACACACACACACACATAAACACACACACACACATGTACACACACATGCACACTTTAACAGCAAGTTCACTTACTCTGTATTACACTAATTCACTATCTGACACATGAGAGGCCAGTGTGGAAATAAATGTTTTGTATTAAGTTGGAATGCTAGAGAACATCCACAGGGGACACGCAGACACGAATTAACTCAGTGGGACGCTGCAGTTCGGAGTGACCAGGCAAACAAAGGCTTTTCGCGAACCCTTTTGTGACTGTTCCCTCCCTTCTTCCCATTGTTTAAGTTGGATATAAATATCCATTTGAATTTGAAGGCGGTGAGATTCGCTGTCCTTGTGTTGGATATAAATATCCATTTGAATTTGAAGGCGGAGATTCGCTGTCCTGCGTGACACGGTCACCGTGCAGCTGTTTGTAATTAAAGCTTTAATACTGTTTAAAGAAATTATCTCTGATCCTACTGAGTTTTAATTTCCACAACAGCAGTTATTGGTACCACAATGTGTAACACCAACATGGAGATAGCAATGTTACTTAAATCTACTGCTGCCAGTACACACATACAATGTGTGTAAATACCACTGCAGCCTGAAAATCAAAGATTACGGCAGTGTGTGGCACTCACTACTCATTGCTGGAGTCACTGCTGTAGCTACTTGTGTTGCCATGTGAAACACGTTTCCTTAACATCAGCTGAGGTGTAAACTACTCACATCTTTCTTCTCCCAGACAGAGAAGTCCACGCTTGTCAGGGGAACCGTGATTGGCTCAGGTAGGCCACAGCCTTCCCTACAACCCCTCTGGAGAGAGAGAGAGAGAGAGAGAGAGAGAGAGAGAGAGAGAGAGAGAGAGAGAGAGAGAGAGAGAGAGAGAGAGAGAGAGAGAGAGAGAGAGAGAGAGAGAGAGAGAGAGAGAGAGAGAGAGAGAGAGAGAGAGAGAGAGAGACAGAGAGACAGACAGTGAGACAGAGAGACAGTAAGACAGTAAGCCCCTCTACCCTGGACTCTGTGTATGTACACTGTGTATACTTAAAATATATGCAAGCACTGTTATACGTGATATTCCACAAACTTTGATATTAAACATGCCTTGTTCTTGTCATGACACAAACTCAATGTGTCTTGCCATGAGTGATAGCAAATCCAGGTAACTGTTTAGATAACAACTTAATCAAATGGAATTGATTGAGATTGGAGCTGGAACAAAAAACAGAATAAACAGTATTGCCCTCAGGACCAATGGGCTGCTAAACAACACTACACAACAGAGTAGCAGAAAACAGAAGAGAAGGCCTGATTGGCCCTGTTATAGCCCTGATTGCCTCTGTTCTGGCCCTGATTGGCCCTGTTCTGGCCCTGATTGGCTCTGTTCTGGCCCTGATTTGTTTCGGTCCTAGTCTCACCATGGCTGCCTCCGTGTCGCGGGCCTCCTTAATGTAGCTGTCCAGGACCCGCGGGTCACAGATCAGCCGCAGCGGGGAGGGCTGTGCTGGTCGGGTCCACTCCAGCACCATCAGCAGCACAGCAATGAGTCCTGCCACAGAGCACACAGGTGGTCACCCCACGGTGATGCAGTCATCCTCCCGGCCCCGCCCAGGGCAAACTGTCAGGGGAAATGCCATGGCCCTGTGTATCCTGAACTCTCCTGATTCTTCCATTTCCATGTTAGAGCGTCACCACCACTGCAGTCTGAACTAATCGTGCCTGTGGTGGGAGGACTTCTCCCTCCCACTGTCAGCATCCTGTCCGGGTCTACACCCAAACCCTCTCACGGTTCAACACAAAGCAGAGACCCTAAAACATGCATGGCGAACATACCATTACACTGCCCTGTATATGCTGTAACTTCCAGCATCCCTGGTTCTGTCGCATTACATCATTGACTTGCTTAGCAGACACCCTTGTCCAGGCTAACATCTCATTTTTACAGTGTTTTCACTTAAACATCATGATATATACAGGTCAGGTACTGTCAACAGCACAAAGGCACAGCCACAAATGGGAAGTGAACGTGCAACCTCTGGATCACATTTAAACTAAAACATTACTATTTAAAAATAGAGTATTATATTATACTATACACAATAGAATACTGAATATTATACACAGAGCTAGCACAAAAACACAACAAGACATGGTTGTGTATAACAGAAAGCACATCCCATCAGACTAGTATGAACATGGGACTGGGCTTGTGTGAAAGTGTAGGCAATGCTGGGCAGAGATCACTTGGTGGAGCTGTTGTTAGTTTCCCAGCTTCCAAATGTCAGTAGTGTGAGGAACAAAACTGCAGCAAGCGCTGGCTCCGAAACCAGCTCCTTTTTTTTACTATGGAAAAAAGATCACTGCTCACTCACAAACCAACTGCAAATGTGAACTAAAATGTCTGAAAATGTGCAGAACCTGAGTACATACAGAACTCAAAATGCCTTCAGAGATTTTTTTTTGTAGTGCTTTTGAGACCAGCCTACTTTCTCTAGAATGCCTGTAACAACAGGGTGCCTACTGAGAAATCAGGTATGCAACATTATAATTGTTAATTGCTTGTGCAATTTATCAAATTGTTCAACTTACCAGTATACTGGTTTATATGTGAATAGCTAACTTACTGTAATCGTTTTAAGATGAAGAAGAAAACTTGTCCTGTGTGCCAGTGGAAAATGTTGGTGCACCACAGTGATGGTAATAATTCATCATTGATTTTGTTTTTCATGTATGGCAAATGCCATTTATTTCACCAGAGTAAAATATAGGTGAGGAATTTAAAAACATTAACTTAACTACACAATAAAACCCTTATCTCAATCATTTGTTATATTTAATTGTATCCACTTAGCACATACAGTAGATATCAAGCCTTGGTCCTTAACAATGGCAATGTCCATATTCTAAAATATTGTATCAGTATATTAGTGCCTTGCCAATGATCCTGTCTAAAACATCAACCATATTCCACTATTTATGACTATAATCTACTGTAGATGATATAATCAGGGTACTATACTGTAGGTACTATAATGTACTGTCCGTGACCTAGTCTGAAACCACTGATTCAAAATGCTAACAGTATGAATGCTGTCAGTCAGATATGTAGACAGCAGGGTGTGTATAGACTGCAGGGTGTGTGTAGACCACAAGGTGTGTGTAGACCTCAGGGTGTGTGTAGACAGCAGGGTGTGTGTAGACTGCAGGGTGTGTGTAGACCGCAGGGTGTATGTAGACTGCAGAGTGTGTGTAGACCACAGGGTGTGTGTAGACCACAGGGGATTGAGAGTCTCTGTCCCAGTCCACATACATTCAGCTGCGTTTAATTTTGCCTCATTTTCTCTGCCTTTGAAGTCACACTGTTGCCACCAGGCATGTGATCAACGTCCGTATGCTGTCAGACACCAGAGGACGCACTTGTTTTTTTCTCTCCTATCTCCCTTCTCATCTCTCTCTCTCTTTTCTTTCTTACTTTGCACATGAGAGATTCGGTTTGGCACACTTTTTCCTCTGCATCGAATCTGGATGACAAAGGCAAGAGCCCACGGGTTAAAACATCTGAAAGAGTCAGGAGCCCTGAACCCTTACCTTTGATCAAAGAGGAACGTTGGGCTAACGTATTCAGTGTCTCTGTAGTGCGACTATACCACTCAGCTTTGCATGATGCTTGTGGCAAACATAAAAATATTGCAGCAAATCGGCAACACAATCAGAAAAAATATGTTTTTCGGCTCTCAGGTGGAGTGCAGTCCATGCAAACCGTGACCATGCCAGAATCACAGGGGCTGGACCATGGCATTGGCCAGGGAGGGCCATCATGTCATGTGAAGCACTGTTAATTTTTTTATTGTAGTGTCACTGGGGGCAGAGTGACACTCAAGGACCTTTTCAGAGGGTGTAGCCACTTGAAGAATCCAGAGGAGGCAGTATTCCAAACAAAACCCCAAATTCCATTTTATTATACTAATTCTTGACAAAAAACCCCATAAAAGGTTGGGGTAATCGGAAAAACAAATACATACAGTCCAATCATTCTCTTTGCCTTTGTCCGTAATCTACTGTCAAAATCCAAATCAGTTCCTCAAACAATCCAAAAGTCGGTACACAAAACAGGGTCCTCAAAACAATCCAAATCACATCAAATACAATCCAAAACAATTCTCTTATCCTCTCTCACTCTGCAATACTCCACCACCCAATGTGACACAAACAGTCCTTTTATAACTCCCCAAATTGACGTCAGCCGCCATCAGTCCTCATTGCTTCACTTGTTTCAGGGAAATGTAGTTCTCTTGGTTCTAGTGGCTCCCATGAGTTAAAGGGGCAGGCAGCCATTTCCTTGTACTGCCCCTTGGAATGCCATAATATTAATAATCAGTCCATAATAATCTATCCTCAGCAATACTCTACCTTTTATGGCCATACTAATAGTACATATAGTACATATTTGTCCAAAATGTAACATGTCCAATATCAAGCTGCACAGCTTGTCTGTTATAATTATAATGGGTGGTCCTCATATACCCAATTCATATATGAAAAGTATTTATATGTATATGAAGAAATGTATGAACAGCATATAAATGTTCTGTAACTTTTCAATTAAAAAGATTACAACATGTAATAAGATACTTCTTTAAAGGTTTCCCCCAAGAAAATCATAATAATAATAATCAGTGCCATGGATGGACTCATCTTTTTAACTGAACCCCCATCGGTATTATTAACCAATAATAAATAATGGGGTGTGGGGGCGGGGGGGAGAATGCACTGCTGGAGTGATGCCAGCTAGCCAGCAACATGTGCTCCTGTTTACAACAGAAACAGCTTCCGGCAAAAAGCAATGTCCCACAGCCAGATCCTGAACACTGATACCGATGTCTTCCGAGATCTGTTTTTCAAAAACACAAACACCGTATTCCGGCCTGTTTCACTATTATTATCATCTGTGCTTTTCTGAGAGCATTTCACAGCAGCAAAACATAAAAGGGTGCATTTATGTATTCTTGGTTTTTATTTTTAGCCTGCAACATTTCAGTCGTGTGTGAACAGACTGTAGAAGTCAGAAATCTTTTTAAGATTGACAATGTGGCTCCCATCCAAAAACACATATCTCTTTCCCTAACAATAACTTCATATTCTGGTCATACGTTGAAAGATTAATATATATATTACAAGAAATAATACACAGGTGTCCTGAGTTAACCGAGACATTTAAAAAGCCATGCAGTAAAAACTATTGTCTCTATTGTGGATCACGTGGACATCTTGCATCTCCCAGATCCCAGACTGTACTCAGAGAGGGCCAGTGACGCATGGATGTGATAATAACAGGACTCGCTCTGGCCCACCCCTGCAGAGAGAAGTCCCGGCCGTATCCAGCCACGCTGCTGTGACATTTGATAAATGCTGTATGAAGTCCCATCCTTGGCTAACGACGCAGCCCACAGTGCATAACCCAATCCTGACTGTGACAGTGCCAGTATACAACGGGCCAGAGCATCACCCAGAACGGGACGGCTTTCAGTCCCACCTGAGCCACTCCTGTGATCAATCACCTGCCTGCGGTCTGACAATGTATGAGGCAAGCTGTGCAGTGCATGAAACACATTCCAAATTGGGAGAAAATAGCAAATTAGAGTGCTATTTGGCCCTGAAAAGAGACAATACTGTGGCAGTCGACCTGTCCACACTGCAAGACACAAAAGCAAGAGGAACATTCACATAATATACACTCAGTGGGCACAGCCTGGCCATCGAGACAGACAGACAGACAAACACCAGAGGATCTGACTGTCCAATCAGGACAGACTGTGCTAAAGCTCACAGGTTGTGGCCATGGTTCCCCAACACTTCCCCCCACATGCTCTGACTGTCAGAGTCTTTCAGAGATAGAGAGGCTGAAATTCCTCTTGTGAAAGAATTGGTAATGTGTCCCGATGGCTGCACAGTATTTTTCCACATGCCACAACTGAAGAACAGCAAGTGATAACGGTTCATGCAGATGTCAGTGTAGGTGTAGGATTTTAACAAACATATTATTATTATTAGGTCATTCATAATAATAATAATAATAATTATTATTATTATAATACAGAAATATGTATATTTTATTTGTTACTAGTTATTTGTTTATTTAGCATATGCTTTGGTCACATAGTTTACTTATTATGCCAATAAAGCCAAAGGATTTCTCTGCAGCAGGCAGCAGCAGCCACTGAGGTCCTGCTGAAAGTGCTAAACTGTGCCACACGCCACAATTTCACTGCCCTTCTGCTATATTCTGCTCTATTCCTATTATGGAGTCATCATTTTCTGCCAAAAATGGAGCTCTGGGCTGCAGACGAATTCCCAGAATGTGTTAAAGGTTCTGCAACGCCGGGACATTATGCAACACTGATATAAAATAGGAATACACAGTAACATAATAATAATAATAATAATAATAATAATAATAATATATTATTTTATAATATAATAATATAATAATAATATAATAATAGAATAATAATAGAATAATAGAATAATAATAGAATAATAGAATAATAGAATAATAGAATAATAGAATAATAGAATAATAATAGAATCATATTATAATATTGTAATAATATTATTATTATTATTATTATTTTGCATGTTCCGAAACTATTCCAAAACGTCAAACACCACATAGTTAAAACACACGATTAGATAGAATAATGAACACATTAGCCTATCGCTAGGCGATAAATGGTCACGCAATTGCCCTACAGGTGGCACGGTAGCCTACCCAGTGAGTCTCTGTTCGTTCTCAAATCAATGGGTGTTCTCCTGCGGTCCCCCTTTCGCCCGGAGCAGGACTCTCTCACTCTCATTCAGCCCAGTGTGCCGCGACTGCGTTCAGAGCCAGTGCACTCATCAGGACTACGATCTGCTATCTTGATTTGCACCACAGTTTTGGCAAGCCACATTAAACGATACTTATTAACCTCCACTGGACGGTGCGATAGCGCAATAAAGCTGATGAGAAAGGACTCCCGCTCACAGTGTGCAATGACACGGGCATTGGCACTAAAGACTGCACAAAGTCGCGTTGAGGAGAAACCAAGAAAGTATTAAAACAGGAGGGGAAAGTCACGAGGCTTATAATTATACTCACTGGGTATCTCCATATCAAAACCAGCATACTCGCTCACAGGGTCCTCGCCGTTTCGCCCATTGGTCCGTCTATTGCCCATTAATTGCGACCGAAGCTCTTTTATGGATTTCTCGTCGTGTTTGCACTTATCCGGTAGGTGTTTCTGGAAACGATGCGTTTGATTTTTTTTCCTTATTGATGACCATGAGAATAAAATTGCATTGTGATGTGATGATTGTCTGAACTATTTCCTCTCTTTTGAATACGTGTTGTTCTTTCCATTGTCAGCTAAATCATATCTGTTATTAAACAATAGGCAACAAATGTAAATAAATAGTGACCCTTAAAAAGCGCGGCGTCTGCCATTCTCCCTTTTTATGAATGAAGCATAAAAAAAACTTTCACAAAAGTATTTTCCTGTTGGCCCAATGCTCAATAAAAAAAAAAACTAAATGTAATGTAATGTAAATGTACTAAATAAACGCACCAGTTAAGGTAAAGTAAGCACACATACATTAAGGTATATGTGATATATTATGTATTAATATTTCGCTTATGCTATATTATCAAGTAAAATTGAAGACAGCAAAAGGAAGCTTTTAAGTATTAATACTTCACAGCTATTCTGTGGATCCTAGGCCCCCAACTGCTCCTTTCTTGTTCTTTTTTTGGATTGCAGGAGCTGCCAGGTAGTCTGTCGGCAGTGTGTCTGTATCGGGCAGACGGCGTGGAGCGCAGTCTCCGAGTGTGGCCCTCGCTGCAGTGTGTCCCGTGCGGAAGGGGGGGCTTCCACACAGGCTCCGGTGATGCTCTCGAGGGACCCGGCGTGGCTCGGGGAAAATGACAACACAACATCCTGCACGTTCGCTGTGGCTGGCGAACCCGCAGCGAACCCCCAGCGAATCGCACCTCGCAGGAGGAGTCTGAGTATCGCCATTTCCTTGGTTACCTTTGTGAGGTTTACAGAATACTGGAAAAGTGCGCAGAGTCGCTGCGAGTGTTTCCCGGATGTAAAGAGTAGTGACCTGTCATTCGTCACTGGGAAACCTTAGAGACGCTTAGAGGCGCTACCTCTTATGAATCGTGTCCACACACAGTCATTGCAAAGGAAAACATGTCCCAAACGGTAATTGTCTTCATCAGCATCATTGATAAAAGTTGAGAAGGGCCAACATTTTGTTTTACAAATAATTTAAAATGCAATAGCCTACATGGTAGACTATAAATACAAATCTGAATTAGATGTTTGTAAGATGTAGCACTGAATTTAAAGTGGTACATACCCAGTCAGAAATAGCTGTATGTAAAGGCTACATTATTGTAGTTTACACAGTAAAACACAATAGTACTAAAGTTTTTCTGTGTTTGTGGAGTTATTGTATATTAAAAGTAAGGTGGCATCCTCCCGTAGACTGGTTAATCATTGTATTTCCATGTTCCATCTACATTTGAATGGTGTCGTCTGTTGTCAATTCCCTTGCTGTGGACTGACATTCAGAAAAAGTCTTAAATAAACATGTAAGCACAGCTCTGTTAAATTATGGTCTAATTACAGTAATGTGTATCACATACATTTACATTACATATTACATTTTAAACATTTAACAGATGCTCTTATCCAGAGCGACTTCCAAGATGTGCATTAATACATGGTATGATCAATCATTGTTCGCACAAGAGATCAGTGCAGTAACACAGCGATAGACATAGTTGGCAGCTGCATACCATACCTGTCACACCGGGAAGGAAAAGGCTAGTCAATTTTGTAAACAAAATGTAGAGGAAGATTTAAGTATACATATACAAATGCAGTAATAAACATGTAGGCAGCGGTGATGACAATTGGCTAGATGTACAGAATTCAGTGGTAGTGGTGTCTGAAAAGGTGGGTTTTGAGTCTTGGGGAAAATCGCAAGTGATTCCGTGGTCCTGACAGAGTGCGGAAGATCATTCCACCACTGAGGGGTCAGGACAGAGAAGAGGCGAGACTGTGAGGAGTGGCTGCCAGGCACCTGGAGGGATGGTACAGTCAGAGGAGGCGGAGCGGAGGGGTCTGCCTGGGGTGTAGGGTGTGATGACTGTCTGGAGATAAGAGGGAGCAGTTCCTCTAGACACTTGATAAGCTAATACCAGTGATTTGAATTTAATTTGTGCTGCGATAAGGAGCCAGTGCAGAGAGGAGAGTAGAGAGGTGACGTATGTGAACTTGGGTTGATTGAACACCAGATATGCGGCAGCATTCTGGGCCAGTTGCAGTGGCTTGCTGGCACAGGCTGGTAGGCCTGCCAGCAAGGAATTGCGGTAGTTCAGATGTGAGATCACCAGGGCCTGGACCAGGAGTTGTGTGGCCTCTTGGGTGAGGAACGGTCAGATCCTCTGGATGTTATGGAGGGAGAATCAGCAGGTCTGTGTGATCGCTGCGATGTGGCCCGAGAAGCACAGCTGGTCGTCCAGGGTCACTGCAAGACTCCTGGCAGACTGGGACGGAGACACTATGGAGCCTTCCACAGTGATTGAAGCATCAATCATCGGGGAGCCCTTCGCTGGGAGGAGGAGGAGCTCTTTCTTCCCCAGGTTCAGCTTCAGGTGGTAAGTGGACATCCAGGTAGAGATGTCTGCCAGGCATGCAGAGATCTGCACTGGGACCTGGGTCTCAGAAGGAGAGAAGGAGAGAAAGAGTTGAGTGTCATCATAAGAACATAAGAACATAAGAATACATAATGATGAGAACGGGCCGTTCGGCCCATCTTGGCTGCATAACAATGATAAGAAAAAACATGAGCAGAGATTTGGTGTACAGAGAGAATAGGAGGGGGCCTAGGACCGAGGCCTGCGGGACTCTGGTGGAGAGGGTGTGGGGATAGGAGAGGGATCCTCTCCAGGCCACCTGGTAGGACTGGTCAGCCAGGTATGACTTGAACCATGTCAGTACAGATCCAGGGATTCCCATCTTGACAAGAGATGAGAGCAGGATCTGGTAGTCCACGGTGTTGAATGCAGCTGACAGGTTGAGGAGGAGGAGGACGGAGCTGAGAGATTGGGACTTAGCCAATTGTAAAGCCTCAGTAACCGCAAGCAGAGCAGTCTCTGTGGAGTGGCCTGCCTTGAACCCAGATTGGTTAGGATCAAGCAGGTTGTTCTGTAACAAATAGGCAGACAGTTGGCTATGTACAGTCCGCTCTAGTGTTTTGGAAAGGAATGAGAGGAGAGAGATAAATCGGTAATTAGAAATGACATCAGGATTCAGAGAGGGTTTTTTGAGGAGGGGGATGACATGGAAGCTTTTGAGGGGATGTAGCCAGAGGAAAGAGAGGAGTTGATAACATTGGAGACAAAGGGGAGGATGTCCATAGCGATGGACTGGAAAAAGGGGAAGGAATGGGATCGAGAGGGCAGGTGGTAGGATGATGGGATGCATGCATCAATGCATCAATAGTTACTCTAAAACTCATAGTATTCAGTGCAAGTCAATTACAGGAGGAAGAACATACAGTGATGATGTAGGAATGTATACTTGTAATTTATTTGCCATTAATAATGAAAAGATTACACTGCAGGATTTTAATACAATAGAAGAAACAAAAAATACAGTAACTTCTGGGCATCCATTACCACTAATTTATTATACTTTCTACAGTAATGTCTTTTACAGTGTATACAATGTCTCCAGATTAGCATTGCTTGTTTTATTTTGTTGGGAGAAACAATCCAATCCCACAGATGACAGTGTCGTTTTGTAAGTGACTGTGTGTGAGGTTTTTTGGAAGTGAATGACAAAAATATTTAGCGGGTGAATAACAAAAATATTAAGCAGTAAAACATTTTAGGGCCATCTCAAGAACTGCAATATTCTTATTTTTTAAAATATTTTCCCTTTTTCAATTTTTTCCTCCCAATTTAGTAGCCAATTATACCCTGTTTTTTCATGTCAATTATCCCCTCCCTCATATTGAGAGCTCGCTGCTGTAGTCCTGAAACCTGCAGTGACATGTGGTGAAGCGCCGCATCTTCCGAGCCGGAACCCACCAAGCCATCACCGTGACTCTGGTATGCGCACAGGGCCGCTCCTATACTCAGTGAGCTCGTATCGGCTTCCCTCCCCCCTCCCTGGGCCAATTGCCGCCCCCAAGGGGCACTCCTGGACAGAGCCGAAACTGGCGCAGCCGGTGGAATCGAACCCCGGTCACAGTGGGCAGCGTCAAACGTTCTATCGCTACACCACTCGGGAGGCCCAGATCTACAATATTCTTGAATACAGTTTCACGCTCTCACTGATAGTTGTAGCATCAGAACTGATGAACTGCCACTGTAGGATGAGTAACCTATGTTGTAACAAATGAAATACTAGTCTACCTACAAGACAGTACTGTAGACCTTTGACTTTCCCCTCAAAAAAAAAAATTAAACCTGATTTTATTTGGTGACCTGTTTTGTTTTGTTTTGTTTTTAAATGCAAATACAATTTCTCATTAAAAATTAATTTGATAATAATAGCGGAATAAGTAGGCTAGTATTGCTAAGTAATGACAGGCTCCATAATTCAGTAATATCAACCTCCATGAAATTACTTGTGACTGTTACAATAGGACGTATAGCTCAGGAGGATGTTGGCCAACGTCCACAGCAACTGTTATAGTTCAATGAGAGGCCAAGAGTTTGCCTGGGATGCGAGTGGATAGAATTCCTAGGATTGTTTCCTCCACAATCGTATTTCTCCTCCACACAATCTGTCACATCACACACAGCCAAAGAGCACTTCCTCAAATATTTGGACTGCATTTGTTCGCCGTTAACAATTGAAGTGCGTAAATATACCCTTCTAGCATCACAGCATACTGCCAAACAATGAAATAAAATTACCTGCTAAACAAACAGAGTGGTCAGTATGCTACCCAGTTAGCTAAGCAAATATACTAATACAGAATTCAAGTTTTTTTTTTTACAAGTAACTATTTTAGTACACCAAAAAGCAGAAAAACTATATGTGTTACGTTCTGAGTGTCTGTTCTGTTTGTTTTTGTACTTTGTTTATTTATCATTCTTCGTGTCATGTTTCTTTCACGTTCTGTTCCCTGTCTGTTATTGTTCCTGTTCCTGATCCACTCCTTGTCTTTGTCTTTTGCACTTCGGGAGTTTATACATTTCGGGTTTCCTCCGTCTTTGCTTATTATCTCGTTTTCTTCCTTCTTACTTTCTAGATTGCACTTTGTATATATTAGTTAGATGTATATAGTACTAACCAACTAATCTACTAACATTAGGGATTTAGATTTAGTTACTAACACTACTAATCACTAATTATCTCACGCTTCTGACTATCGCTGTCTTTCTCGCTTATTATCGTATCCCTGTTAGCTTTTCACTTTCCCTTTCATTCGCACGCAGATTCTCTCTATGCTTTCCTCCCCTTCTAACTATGCACGTGTCTGCCTGATCTCCCAGGTCGTTTATTGTATATTTGTTTGTATGTTTCCCAGTCCGTGTCTTTCGTTTCCCCTCGTAATTAGATTACGATTCCCATTGTTTTCACCTGTGTTTCCTAACTCTCTCTCCTCCCAGTCACACCTGTTTCCCATTGTGTTCCCTGTGTCTGCCTGTATATATGTTCAGTGTTTTCATCCTTCCGTGTCAGTACGTTGATTCTTATTCCCTGAGCCTACTTTTCCGAAGCCAGTGTTTATAGATTTTTCCGAGACTACCCTTCTGATTACGACCCCGAGTTTGCCTAGCGATTTTGTTTGTTTGCCTTTCTGCCTTCCTGATTACCGACCTTTTGACTGCCTGATTATCGACTTCTCTCTGCCTCGCGTTTTTGTACCTCCGATTCTCTGATTCCTGGTTTTGATCCCTGCTTCCCAATAAACTACTCTTTTGCCTAAGTCCTGATCTGCGTCTGGGTCCTTGTCCGGTTCCTAACAATATGTCTGTCTGAGATGGTCCTACCTGCTAGTCTTAAGATAATAGCCACAGTAGGATCACCATGAGACCAAGCTGGAGGGAAGAGAAACTGTGGTCTAGTTGCATTTGAAGCATACAATGTTCCAGGAGGCAGAAGTCATCAATTTTCAACAAATTAGCTGTTTGTACCAAGGGTTTAATCAGGAACTGAATACCTGATCAAGTGCCAAATAATGGGGTGAAAACACCAGCTCCCTCTGTGTGCCTTTATGCAGAAGTACTCCTCACTCTTAACTAGAACAGTAGTTCAAGGGATTCCTGAATGGAAATGATTTAACATGTGATAATTATGGGCTGGCGGATGGCCCAGCGGTCTAGTGCACCGCGCTTTGGAGCGGTGTGCGCTGCCCGTCAGAGACGCGGATCGAAACCCGCGTTTCTACCAGACCGGCCCTGGTCGTCAGCCCGATCGGAGGCGGCATTTGGCTGTCCACCTCCGGGGAAGGGGGGAGGGAGAGCCGGCACGAGTCCGCCGAGGAGAAGGTTAATGGAGTCCGTGGAAGATCTCCGTCTCGAAAGAAGGCGGGGAAATAGGTCCAGGAATACGAATCTCATTCCCGGAGGACGGGCGGCGGACTCGTGAGGGTGGGGAATTGAAAATAAAATAGAGGGTATAATTGGCTACTAAATTGGGAGAAAAACGGGGAAAAAATCAGAAATAAATTTATTAAAAAAACTAAAAAAACGTGATAATTAAATCACAGCTTGTGTTCCTGTGTATCTGGGGGTGTTGGATATTATGTGAATACAGAAAGGATACAGTTTTATCAAACCAAAATACAAACACTCAGCTATGGAAGTGAAAGTAGCAGTGTGATATTTTTAGACTGGTCTTCCTAAAAGCAGTCAACAGAACAGGCATTGTGTAGCGCTGGACCAGTAATGGCATGGACTGGACATGGAGGGGAAAGTCAACAGGCCATTCATTTCAGCACAGAGCCGGTGGCTTATCGCTGTCTCTGTCACATTGCTGTCTTACCTCTCCGGGCTTCTCTCTCTGTTGAGCACATGACACCCAAACGCTGTTAGAATAACAATGCCTCAGGGTGAGACCAGGGCACAGAGGTCCTGGAATAGAGGTAAACGGACTTGGAGATAAAGTAGGGTGGGGGGAGATATTCCCTGAGAAATGTTGATGGGACACAGGCAGAGGCTAGATCTAAATAAGTGTGTATTATTAGTTATTTATATTTATTTTTCTGTGCTGGTGAAGCTCAGGGGCCTGTCTCACGAAGGAAGTTCAACATAGTCAGGGTATCTTTGCGTGAGCTGGCTACACAAAACCTAACAAAGGCAATTATGGCTAACCTGTCTCATGACGGTGCTAATCAACTCGTTCTGTCAACCCTGATTTTTCCGATTGAGCACACAAAAGGGGCGGTATTTGTAACACAGCCAATCGCATGCAACATGGAGAGATCCAAAGCACTGTTTCACGAGGCAGGATTGGTGGGTTAGCGAGCTCATTTTGGTCTTTAACCCTGGGTTTTCGGTCTCACGACCGTGGCTCACCCAGGGCTGCGGTGATGGTAATGTGAGTGCGATTTATTGCACCAATAACTCTGGAATCATATGAGAAAATTAAACTGCACTTAATATGCAGCAGTACATTTTATTCATTATTGATAACTATATATATATAACTATATAAACTGTATGTTGGCTCAGGTTCTCCGCATCACCAACGGAATACGTATATGTACCGGTGGCTAGAAAACGTAGGGCAATGCATAGTTTGTTGCACAGTGATCGCATGGCTTCGATTAGTGGCATTTGTGACATGCGTCTCTAGAAGCTTGCAAAAATACAATATTCCCTCGCAGAAAATCTGTATCTCTGATATAAAACAAATCTGATTACACAATTCTCTAGGATTGGTGAGGTCATTTTCCAGAGAGCTGATTGGTGAGGGGGCGGGCTTTTTATAGGATTTGATCCGTTAGCCTGCGCACAGGAATGCTGCTCTAACTGCTCTGGAGCAGGTTAGGTTCGTAGCATAGGTTACCATGGCAATACAACCTGGTTAAAAGTGAGCCACAATCGTGAGACCGAAAACCCAGGCTTAAACCCAAAGTTAGCTTGCAAACCACTAATTCTGCTTCGTAAGACAGGCCCCTGGTAATGTATTTTAGCATGAACTTGGCCACAGGTGAAGAGGTTCAGGGCGGTCATAGTCGCAGATGAGCACAGAGATTATCCTCCGGGACGCCTGTGGCTCTGAAACAATAACTTCCGGGAGGCCGCGGTCCCAGCTCCCGCCTCCCCCCCTCCATTCTTTCATGTGCTTTCCTGTCTCGTGTCGCGCCACTGTAGCACCACAGGCCAGGCCCCTCTGGCCGCCTTCCCATCTGCAGCCCACAGGAGCCACGGACAGGGCAGCAAGCCTCACACTTTCACTCGCACTGTTTACTATCAACTGCAATCTCACCTCTCCCCCTCTTTCTGTCTCTCTCTCTCTGTCTGCAGCAGTCTATCCATCCATTTGTTTGCCAAATGGGGAGGTGAGGTGCTGGCCTTGATTTCTCCCCTGCCACCCCCCAGCCCCCATCCCAATGTCAGCCTCTCAACCCTGGAGTCATTGTGACTGGACACTCCTGCCCCCCCTAGCCTAGGACACATGTTGTCCCGCACGTAGTGTGTCTCTCTCCCCTCTCTTAGTTTGGCACAGACATAAGAAAACAAATCAAGAGGGAACAAGCAGCCAAGCTACGAGGGGGAGCGGTGAAGAGGCCATGGAGCTTTGTGTGTGGAGGGCTGTGCTTGTATCTGCCTGCCTGAAGAGATCAGGGGGTCAGAGGTCACAGGGAGACTATGACGCCTCAATGCACCATGGTAAGAACACACACAAGTCTTGGGCCACAATATTTGATGTATCTGATATCTGATATAAAAGTAAACACGCATATACATCATGCCATCCTGATAGTGAAGCTAGTGTTGAAGACTTGAAGATACTGTATATATAATGTATATATTTTTTTACATTTTGTTTTCTGATTTTCTCCCGTTTTTCTCCCAATTTGGTAGCCAATTACACCAGCTATTTTCAGGTCAATCCCTCCCTTGTAGTTCGCTACCGTAGCCCTGTGACCAGTAGTGACAAAGGCGAAGTATCGTCTCCTCCGAGACAGCACTCATCATGCTGTCGACCGTAACTCCGGCACCCCAGAGCCACTCCTGTGCACAGTGAACATCTTGTCGGCTTCCCTCCCCCCTCCCTGGGGCGGACAGCCAATTGCTGCCCCCGGTGGTACTCCCGGCCAGAGCCGACTCTGGCGCGGCTGGGGAATCAAACCTCGGTTGCCGTGGCCAGCGTCGGACGTTGACATCACTAGACCACATGAGAGGCCCCTTCAAGTCTTGAAGGTATTTTTATCTGACTCGTGTAAAGTCCATTCACAACGTTGGTGTAATTGACATGTTTCTTAGCCCTGGTCCTAGAGGCCCACTGTGTGTGCTGGGCTGTCAGTCAAGTTTCATACATCTGTTACTGGTTTGACACACAGGTAACCGCTGCTAGTCTTTTGTGGTAGAAATATGTGTAGTTTGAATAGAGAACAGAAAAGAGACAGGTGTCTAAAGTAGGGCTGTGATGGTATGACATTTTCACGGTATGATAATCGTACTACTACATATTACAGTTTTCGGTATATCACAGAATCAGTTTTTAAGCTAAAAAATAGTATCACACGATCTGTTTATTGTATGGCTCTTTGCAGATTTATATACAATTTTAATTGAAAAATGAAAGAAACAATGCAACTGAATATAGTTCACTCCTTGTAATTGTATGTTTAAATCAATTTAAATCATTCACTTTGCGAATTAAGAAAATTTTTGCTTTATTGCGTAATCAGCTTATCGGATCTAGTACTACTCGTTTTTTCTATTGTGACATAACATGAAGGATGATGCTCACGCAGGTGGAATGCAAGATTTTACATGTTCCCTCCTCTGGCCATTATGTTTCCCACATTCTCTACAGATGGGAGATCCATTCTCAACAACACCATGTTTTTTTCTGAATCCAAAGTGAGTCCACACGGATGAATGCTTTTTGGGGGGATATAAATTGTCATTACAGACCGCCTCTACATCGGAATCAGCGTCGGACATCGCAAGTTTTATAAGGGACTGCAAAAAGAGATTTATGCTGTGTAGCTAGCTAGCTCATCAAATCAAATCAAATCAAGTTTATTTGTATAGCGCTTTTCACAATAGAATTGTCACAAAACGCTTAACAGAGGGGGAACCCAGGCCTAGACCCCCCCAAAAGCAAGCCTAACGGCAACAGCTCATAACAGCTACTTGGGAAATGCGAGGCAGCTGTCTGCGTTGCGTGCGCTGCATGCATTGTAAATAAAACAAAAAATGCAAGAACAGCCAAAGAGGTGGTGGGATTAAATGACATTAACAGACACCCCAGGTCCTGTATTATATTATTTATTATGGGTTATTTAGACATTTTAGTTCCTGAAGGATGACCTCCTTGAGTGCCTTGTCTCAACTTGTCTCTTCAAACTTCCCCACAGGTGCTCAATACAGTTGAGGTTGGCTGACATACTTAGCCACTGCAGCACTTTCACCTTGTTCTTCCTTAAGAATGCAGCAGTGGAAGAATGTTTAGGGTCATTGTCATGTTGAAAAAGTGCCCGACGACCCAGGGTGTAGCATCTTCTCTTTCAAGATTTTGCAGTGAATTCATGATGCCATCGATGAAGTACAATCCCCCACACCTTCAGCACTCATACATCCCCATATAATAACTTTACCAGTGTCGTACTACACTGTGGGTACCATGCACTTCTCACTGTACTCCTCCCCCTTGTGACACCATACATTTTGGATGCCATCAGATCCAAAAAGATTGACTTTGGTCTCATCAGACCAGAGTATGGATTCCCAAAAGTCTTCACCTTGGCAAAGGCTAAACGGGCTTTCTTTTGCTTTGGCTTGAGCAGTGGCTTCCTGCATGGACAATAACCATGCATTCCACTTCTATGCAGGGTGCGTCTTACTGTGTGAGATGAAACAGTCACTCCGGCTTGGCTTTCCACAGCTTTTGCCTGCTCTGAGGCACTTGCTTTGCGATTCTCCTGCACTTTTCTCAGCAAAAATTGCTCATCACGAGGTAAAAGCCTACGGCGACGGCCTGAACGTTTCAGGGAGCTTGACACAAGTCCATCCTTTTTGAATTTCTGTATCACTTTTGCTACTGTGTTCTTAATAACAGTGATTTGCTAATCCTCTTGTAGCCTTGTCCTCTTTTGTGCAATTAAAGAATTTTCTTTCTCAAGTCTCCAGACAATTCTCTCCCATGTGGTGCCATTGTTGTCAGCAAGTCTGAGTGATTCAATGGGTTAAGTACCACTTTTAATTGTCAACCAATTACACCTGTTTGTGTGTAATGGTTCAACAGACACATCTGCTGATCAGTTGCCCTTAAGTAGCACCAGAAAACATTTTATGAAGTTTTATTTTGTAACTTTCAGGAGGGTGTACTCATTTTTTGCAACATGGCCTTTTATCATTTTGATAAAAAAATCATATTTTTCTGGTTAGTATTGACATTGGTGTTTCATTGGTAACTGATAAACCAAAGTTGCTGGAACATTACATCATATAGGAACCCAAAATATATCTTATTTGTATAGATAGCTGAATTGCTTAGGTTTCAGAGGGGGTGTACTCATTTATGCTGTATACTGTAGATAGACGGTTGTGTGTGATTTTTAGCAGGACATCAGGGTTAACACCCCTACTCTGTGGAAAGTACCATGGGTAAGTCGGGATATTGGTTTAACCCAACTCAAGATGGTACCTTCTACAGCACAGAATCAGTGTGCTGGGGCGTTGGAAGAGCGCCCCCTACTGGTCCACCAACACCTCTTCCTGAAGCTTTGTTTTCCCAGGAGGTACCAACTAAACGCAACTTTGCTTAGCTTCAGTAGTCCAAGATGAGAAGAGTGCAGAGTGGTATGTCTGCTGGCTATATGGAGCCAGCTTATAGTATGGCTGAATGTGAAGCAATCCTTTTGGATTACATATGCATACTGTTATGATCATTTCAGACAAAAAGAGCAAGCATTGTTTTTATTATTCCTTGTTCATTATGAAACTATTGGAAAACCGCTAGTGGAAAACTGCCCAGTTTCAGTGGACATGACTTGCACCATCTGCATTTTTCCTTTCCTTACAAGTCCCAGATAGATAGGAACTACAGTTGCTCACTGTAGGAATTTATGTGACATGTGATCCACAATGAATGAACTCAAGCCATCATTTTGGCCCTCTAATTTAGCCACTTATAGGAAAAAATAAAGACTCTTATTGTGAAATGCGATGCTTTATCTTCAGCAATTAACCAGGCCCTGCCCAATCCCTTATTGAGGAGGCGTCATCACTCAATGTTCACTATTAAACCTGTATTCCACCAACTTGGATCTATCCCAAAACTATTAATTTGAGTTCTCACATGGAATTACCACGTTTCTCTACACTGACCTATGACTAACTTGGATTGTACTGGATTGCATTCAGAGCTGCAGAATCTGTGTATTGGAATGCGTGGAGCTTTTTACAAGACAGTTCCTTTTCCGTCCTCTAGGTGGTGCTACAGGTGAAGCCTGCCTTCATCCTGCTCCGGCACGAGCCAGAGGACTAAAGGCCTAAATATACTTCACTTTCAATGGCTGCCACGCATATCCTGCGGTCATTTGGTGCTTACCTTCACCTTTGGTGCACGTCCTCAAGAAATTAACGTTATGCACATGCGAGGTGCAATAACGACATAAATCGTGGGGGCAGGCAAGAAAGTGGAGGATGATGGCAAGCCGCTCTGCTTCACCCACTGGCTCACTGTGATGTTTTGATGTGTAATGAGCGGGACTAACCAACACAGAAAGAGCAGACTGGTGACCACAGGGTGGATCTGTGGCTAGAACTTCTTTTAGAAATGCTTTCGTTACCGGGCGGTGCGTGGAGAGAAGGACATGCACACACCTCTCCTAAGGATGTTACAGTGAGGTATAATAAGATACAAATAATACAACTAATCAAATAATAATAATAATATCAAATGTGGTCAAACTGGATGGAGGCCTAGTAGAATAATGATAAACTTCATGATAACACCATAATAATGTTAAAAATATGGTCAAATTCAGGTCAGGAGTGAGGACACAAAAATAACTGAACCAAATTTGACACAACTTCTTTAAACAAAATGTTATTGTGACATAAAGATGCATGGCTTTAATTTGTTCTGTGAATACAGGCAGTGCAACTACCCTGTGTAAAAACACTGAAGCAGGGTCAGAATCACTAGGGTCAGTCTCATTATGTAAAGCTCATTACTAATTATTAAGCATATACAGCTCATTACATGAACACAAACTGTTAACTTTTCCCGGCCTACTGTCCTTGTGTATCGATTACATCTAATGCAGCGGCATGGAGGGCTGTGTGTATGCAGGGGTCTCAAACTCAGTGCCATGGAGAGCCGTGTGTATGCAGGGGTCTCAAACTCAGTGCCATGGAGGGCTGTGTGTATGCAGGGGTCTCAAACTCAGTGCCACGGAGGGCTGTGTGTATGCAGGGGTCTCAAACTCAGTGCCATGAAGGGCTGTGTGTATGCAGGTTTTCATTCCAACCAATTACTGCTGCTTTGAACTACTCATTCAGTCATATGCATGTACCTCTGTGCATTTTTGAAGTTTAAACACATTATATATGATATAGGTTATTTAGATAAAAACAAACTAATTAAAAACATGATTAAGTACTGCCTCAGAGGGCTACACAGGTGATGGAGGCAGATTGTAGGTACCCAACTGAGCATTGAGGACACAGGGCCCCCCTCCCTGACAGGGGGGCGCATCAGTGCACCAGATCACCACCCAGGGGCCCTGCGAGGACCTCTTTCTACATTACATTTACATTCTAGGCATTTAGCAGTCACTCTTATCCAGAGCAACTTACAGTTTACATTTCTTTACATACATTTATACAGCTGCATATTTTACTGAAGCAATTCAGGTTAAGTACATTGTTCAAGGGTACAACAGTAGTGCCCCACCTGGGAATTGAACATGCAACCTCTGAGTTACAAGCCCAGCTCCCTAACCATTACACTACACTGCCAACATTTCTTTCACATCTTTGTTGATTTGACATCTGGGCCAGTCCTGTCTAGTGCATTTAAATGTTTAAACAAATCTTTCCCCTGCAATTTTTAAGCATCTCTCAAACCCCCAGGAGTGCCCCCCCCAATGACAATGGTTGTCCCTGGTTAACCACTGTCCACATGTAATCTAAAAAAGATTTCACTTCCTGTAACGGGAAAAGAGAAAGCATTCCAGAGATACCAGTTGACAACACACACGCGTACAGCCACACAGCCAATTAGAGGAGAGCTGACATGTTTACAGCTGCTTGTTTTTGGTTTGTTTCTTTTCTTTTGATGATGGTATATCAGCTTCCCTCCCATATTTTAGCTCATTCCTGCTGCAGATTCAGGCTGGAAATATCAGGAAAGGAATATTAAAGACATGCCATCTTTCTCAAATGTCTTGTCCATCGTCACATAAATTCAATTAATTGGGTTTGATTTCTGATTGTCAAGCGGTCTAGATGTCGAATGTGTTAACAATGTATTAATGTATACAGCTGAACATTGTAGGAAGAAAAACCAGCACCATTGAATTTGTGTGCCAATTTCACTCCGGCTATGTAGCGGCCTCTAGTGGACAAAGGACATCATAGCGTTAGCTCCTGCTAAGCCGTGGTCCTAGAGACCTACGGTACATGGACTCTTTTTGTTCCAAAAGATCTCTTGGATCAGGTTTGATGGATCCAAAAATGGCATCTGTTTATTGACATTTTTCTGCAATCCTTTGTGACAGATGCGTTGTTGGAGGCAAGTCTGAAAAGTAATGGGTGTTTCTTAAACCTGACCCATTTCTGCCCCCTCAAACAGAAAAATGTTAATCCAAACAAACGAATGACAAATAAATGTTCAATTCATTCCTCAAGGTCCCTGAATCTGCACTACTAAAAGTCAGAAATGAAAAAATAAAATGCTTAAAAAGCCAAGAAAAACCCTTTGACTATTTTAATAACAGAACCACAGCACCATCAACACTTATTTCACAAAGGAATGCAAGCAGATAACATAAACATGTCCAACCAATCAAGAGCAGCCTAATAGAAGAGCTCAGCAAGAATGAGAATCAGCGTACTCAGTGGGTCTGGGACCGTAAGCCAATCAGCTTCTTTGATACTGAACAGAGGTACAAGGTGTAAAATGCCTTAAAACAACACAGAGATGCTTTATAGCATGTCATATCAGTGCCCATGTGCATGTTCATTTTTGCTCCACTGCCTGAGGCCGATTCGTAAGCTTAGAATTGTAATCATTTGGGCACATGCTAAACATTACATTTTTGGCAATGACCCTGCACCAAATCAATATTGCGTTGCAGTACACTCTGAAGAAATGCATAGGTGTTAATAGGGGTGTGACGGTATACCGGTATGATGGTATACCATGATATTAAAATATGAAATAGTACTATCATAAACTTAACATAATACCGTGATAGTACACTTTGTTGTACGTCGCTCTGGATAAGAGCGTCTGCCAAATGCCTGTAATGTAATGTAATGTAATGTAACATGAAAATAGCTTTTGCCATGTGATGTACTATCATGGTATTATGTTTTCCATGTGGGGAAAAAATATTTCAACCGTCACCCTACTAAAATGTCTAAATAACCGATATTAAATAATATAATACTGGGGTGTCTGCTAATGTAATTTAATCCCACCACCTCTTTGGCTGTTCTAGCATTTTGTTTTGTTTACAACGTGATTGTACACGTGCAGACAGCGGCCTCGCATTTCCCAAATCCGGTAGGTAGCTGTTATTAGCTTCACAGCATATATCTCAGTTTGCAGCCCCTGATGTCCGACACTGATACCAATGCTCAGGCGGTCTGTAATGATTAATTATATCCCCCCAAAAAGCTAACTAGTTTATCCGTGTGGACTCACTTTGGATTCAGAAAAAGATGCTGTTGTTGTTGAGAACGGACCTCCCATCTATAGAGAATGTGGGAAATATGTAATTGGCCAAGTCAAACCTTGCATTCTACTTGCGTAAGCTTCATCCTTCACGTCATGCCACAATAGAAAAAATGAGTAGCTAAATACAGTACTAGATCTAATAAGCTGATAACGCGATAAAGCAAAATGTTGCTTAATTCGCAAAGTGGATGATTTAAATTGATTTAAACATACAATTACAAGGAAGAACTATATTCAGATGCCTTTTTTGTTTTATTTTTCTATTAAAATGGTATATAAATGTGAAAAGAGCCATACAATAAACAGATCGAGTTGTAAACTTTGTGTGATATTTTTTTAAATCTTAAAAACTGATATTGTGATATACCGAAAACCGTGATATTTAGTAGTATGATTACCATACTGCGAAAATGTCATACCATCACAGCCCTGTGGATAAATGTAACGGACCAATTAAGCCACAACAATTGGCTTGGGTCAGAATAATAAGGCCATTGAAGCCTAAACCAAAATCTAAGTGGGATAATTACACCATATCTGATAGGAAGCACCACTCAGCTGCTGTACATTAATCAACTCAATTAATCATCTAATCAACTTCAATGAATCATAAATGTGTGCTGACAGTTTACTTACCGTTCTACGCATCAGTGGGGACACACAATGCACCAAATTTTAATCTAATGATGAAAATGTCCAAATATTTTTAAGAGTGTGAAAGAACAGCCGAAGAGTGTATGAGCATGCAATTTAAAAATGAGTAAGAAAATGTCACTTATTCAGTTTGGTAAAGTGGGCTCAATGCTTCATATTTCATTGTTGAACTTGATCATCGTCAGCTTGTTTCAAAGGTGATGGTGACGTGTGAATCTTTTCTTAGAATCGACAGAATTAGTGAGAACACCAATAAATTTTGAATCTTTTAGCTGATCAGAGATATAGTATGTGGTGATTTTTTTGGGCAACCGTTTTTTTAAAATTGTATGCATAAATGGTTTATTTACCCTTTCAATGCAGAGCCCCTGCGGTCTTAACGATCTGTATTCGTTTATCAATTCCTCAAATTCAGTTTCGTTAGAAGAACAGAAATCAGGGAAAGAAGTTCATCTGAACATTTACAGTCCTGTATGTGTTGTGATTCCCTAAAAAAGCTGAAGTGCAAGAAAATGTCAGATGGCAGAATTATCGCATTCCTAGAAATAGAAACATTTGAACGTATTGATCTGTAATATCTGTAGACTCGTCCAAAACAACAGATATACTGCCAGATGTTTTGATTTTCATTTGGTTTTGAACTTATGGAAATTATCCACTAAAATGAATTGTTTCAATTATTTGAGGGTGATGTGTATTACTAATTTACTTTATTATAATATATTATTAATCATTGGAACAGAATTAATGAGAAGACGGACAGGCAATGATAAGGGGGTGTCTTGCATTATAAGTAGCTGGCTGTAACGGGAGGTGAACTAAAAACATTTTTGAACTCTTGTAGCCAATGATCATTTATGATAATATCTGCACATGGGCTAATTCCTCTTCATTTTGTTAACCTTGCCATTATCAGTTCGCAGTTATAAATAAACCACAGGTAGCATATTACCAGAATGTCAATAAAAACAGAAATATTGCCTACATGCTGTGCTTGGAAGTGACACGCCAAGGATTTTAAAAGAGAAAACAAAAGAACAAAGAACACAAGGATTAAGTTAAACATAAATTCAAATCGAAGGTCTGAGTTTGTGCAGCAGTAAAACGATCTCTGTCCGATGAAGTAATGGTCACGTGTAGGGGAGAAATTCGGATTTCGCAATCTGAAGACCAAGGCTCAGACGCCGCAACTGTGGGTTAAATCAACAGTGTTCCTCCCTTCATAAGATAATGACCACGAAGGACGTTGAGCAAGGCTGACCGGTCTCTGGAATTTAGGAGTCCAGTCCGGGCAACTCTCTGATAGCATGAGGAAGAGAGGACGTGGATTGAAAGTTAAATAAATGAATCCCGCCACGTTTAATTCCTTTACTTTTGAATTAAGTAAAGTGGAAACTATTGGGCACAACCAGGGTGACCCAAATACACGCCTTTCAAACAAACATCGTCAAATCAGAGCTATGCAGTGGGTTAATAATAGGCTATAGGCACCCTCGATTCACCTTCACATTCGTGCAGTCCTGTCGTTATGACCATTTCTGCGGACTCTACAGGTACGGGCGCACAGGTGTCTGGCGTTTCAGATTTATTGCCCAACCGGATTGAAGTGGGATGGAAGGGGAGACCTCTCCCGAAATAGTCCTTGTTCAGCACAATTCGCACATTCGTCTCCCCGCATTTCACCGTTAGTCCAGCGCTTCCTTGTGGTGCTGGAACTCGAGGGGGGCGAGATGAGGGCGGCGGAACGGGTAAGAGGCCGACATGATCTGGTGATATGAATGGAAACGTCCGATGGGCTCCTATATTTCTTATGGGGACCTGCCCCGGAATTCCGAGGCGATCATTTATCTGTGGAAACCAGGGTGCCTGTCTCTGGTCTGCACACACACACATACACGCTAAAGACAATACAATATGTAGCAGCTTAAATACAGACATGTTTGATCGACCAGAATTAAAGGGCCGACTGTTAAATATGTTTAACATTTATGTTTGTAGCGCACACGTATGTTTTGGGATTTATTGAGGGCACTTTCTGATAATACACAGTAGGCTAATCTACGGAAAACCGTGCCATCCAATCAGTGGTAAGAAATACGTTCGCTATCTAGATGATTGGCTATTTTAAATCATTGGTTACACGTGTGCGCATTTGTTTTTTTAATTTGCAAATTATTAATATCGCATATTGAAACAATGCTAAACTTCGCAGCGGGTCATAAAGATAGGAACCTAACGATGTTTGTCTTGCCAACATTATTTTCGATGCACAGCTCAAATGAGCTTTGTCCCGTTTCTGAATGTTGTAGTATACATGAATACACTAATATATTTAGCTGGCTAGTTCTTATTGCTCTCAATAAAATGTTGCACACGTGTGTATAAGATATTTGCCAAGTACATGAATACACGAATCTCGAATGACACTGGGAACCCAAACATCAATTTGAATGAGTTTGTAGTGGGGAAGGAATTGAATGACGGACAATGTGAAAACAGATCAAACACGCAGAACATTTACTAATGTCGCTTTGCTTTACAAAGTTATTTAAAGCTATGATTGTGAATCGGTCAATTGCACGCAATTCTTTGTAAATGGGAAGTCGAAGAGACTCGAATGAACATTTCGAAACCAGTGCACTTTGGCTAGGTGAGACAGATTAACCTTTTCTCGTTTTATACGCGGGCTTCATAGCCTGGTCGGGCTTTGTGGCATGACGGTAACTGGGTTTGCAAAAGAACAAAAATAAATGGTGCCATCCCTAACTAGAATAGATATGCATTAATGGCTTAATTCATATTTTAAATATACCTCTATTACAGCGCTGATTATTTCTTTTAACAGTTCAAAAACTAGCAAGTCAATCCATTAGGTGTCCGGAATTAGTTGAATCGGGTGTTTTTAGTTAGTTGAGTTTTTAGTGCTGGGTTAGAACACAACGGCCCGTTGTAGTTAAGATTTAAAATACCTGTCTTAAGAGAATCGATTCACTTGCTAGTTTTTTAACTGTAATTATTGAGAAATAATATATAACATTTAACTGATTATTTTATCCAAAGTGATTTACAGTAGTGAATAAATGCATTTTTCAGTATATGTGGCCCCCATGGGAAACGAACCCACAACCTAAGAGTTGTTTGCGCCATGCTCTACCTTCTGAGCCACACAGAACCATGCTCTACCTTCTGAGCCACACAGAACCATGCTCTACCTACTGAGCCATGTGACATCCAGCTAAAGATTGGATACTGAGGCCCGGTCCCGATTTGCCCCCTATCACTCTACCTACGCACTACCCTTAAGTTTTGCGAGTTGGTGTAAAGTTTAAGGGTGTCACAATACGAAACTAGCCAGCGAGGGGGAGTCGCTGTTTGGCTCTCCACATCCCCCTCCAAATTAAAGCAATACAAGTATTTGCTTAAAATCAAGGATTTGTGCATCCTAAACTTCTCACATGTAGCCTTAGATCATTAAAATGTGATTTTTTTTCTCTCTGATGCTTGTGAGCAAGTGTTTTATGAATATCATATTATGATATAATATTGACTTCAAATATTTATAATGTGTAATATGAAATACGATTTACAAGTCTTCTCATTAGAAGTAGCCGGTGCAAAGCTTTCAAGAAATTTATTGTGAACAGCTGGACACTGTGACTCTTTTACGTTAGGACCAGGCAGAGGGGTTTGGGGGCTTCATGAGCCCCTAAATGGGTGGAGCTGCCGTGTGCGATTAATGACTTTAATTATTGACTGCATTTAAAACAAATCATAGTGTTTTGCTATGGCAAGTTTGATTGGTTCACAAGAGTCAAAGCTTCTTTTCCTTTCAGGTTCTGTCTTCTGAGAGACTCATTGCATTTCATTAAAAAAGAGCGAGGCAGTTGAAAATATGAGTGATGTTGAAGAAAAGAAGAGCCCGGAAAGCAGGGATATTGATTGGGGAGGATGGCTGGAGCAAAAGCAAAACAACACAACAACAAGTGACAGCTCTGCTGCAGGGGCACTGCTGAGTAATGCACACATCGGCCTCCCTAACCCTGACTCAAATATGATGAAACTCTCGCTTGTGGCAGGAGAGTGTCTCTACTTTCACTACGGCTGCGACGGGCAGGATGATCGTGGTTGGGGTTGTGGGTATCGTACCCTACAAACCATCTCATCCTGGCTAGATATGAGTCGGTTACATGTGAGGACCAACAGACCCCCACCCAGCCTACCCAAAGTTCAGGAAGCCTTGGTCACCATAGGGGACAAACCTCCCTCGTTCTTGGGGTCCCGTGAATGGATAGGCACTTTTGAGGCCGCTTTGGTTTTGGACCACTTCTACAATGTGCCCTGCAGGATTGTGCACGTACGGGCGGGAGGGCCAGAGCTCGAGGGGGTGGCACAGGAGCTGCACCAGCACTTCCAGGCACACGGGTCTCCAGTGATGATGGGTGGAGACAGAGACAACTCCTCCAAGGGGATCCTGGGTGTGTGCACAAGTGCACAAGGGAGCCACGTTCTGGTGCTGGACCCGCATTACTGCGGCCCCCCTCTGGACAGGGAATCCGCACAAAGACTTGGGTGGGTCTCGTGGAAAAAGGTGGCGTCCCTGGATCACAGCTCATTCTACAACCTCTGCCTGCCTCAGACTGCCAGGAAATGAGGAAAGAAGTGAGCGGTAGAGGGATTTAATACAGAGACAAAAGGAAAGTAAATCAAGTCAGAGATGAGGCAGGTTAGAGACTGGAAAGAGTTCACTGGTAAACTGAGCTCCATCTTCAACCTGTTGAGCAACAATTACTGAGAGAGGGATGAGACTAGGAATCTAACATATTAGTTACATACAGAAATATTGGAGGGTACATGGTCCAATCTTTGTGGGGTCCATCGAATGCAGTCAGCCCAGTAGCATAATGGAAATGATAAAAAGCTTTCTTTAGAATTATAATTTATATCAGCTGTGTTTATGATGACCGTTAAGATAAATTAAAGTGACGATAACTAATCTATCGTCCTCATATGCATTGATGTTGGGGAGTCATGATTCATCCGATAATTTGAAATAAAAAGGTGGAAATGGCACTTGTAATGACCTGTCCGAGAGGGTGACTGTTCCTCTGTCTCTTCTACTGCTCCGTGGTGAGTTTTGGAAACCCGTCACCACTAGCTTTGATGCATTCAAGAAGATTTTCCAAACAAATTCTAAGATTTACAGGATAATAAAAAATAACCAGCTGCCTGACATTGTTCCGGCTAACTAGCTATTCGATAGTTATTCGATTCTTTCAAGGTGCGAGTTCAGTTTATTATTTTGAAAATGATATCAGGGCATAATACTGTAAATTGCAATTATGCAATGAGTGTGTGTATATATATATATATATATATCAGTGGCAAGAGTGTTTCTTGGCAACCGTACCATATTTCCACCTCCTCAATACCACATCCTGTACTGCAGCTAGCTGTGAATAAACAGACGTGCACTCACAACAGCCAATATAACACCTTCTTGTTTCACACAGAAAGCAGTGTTTCAAGAGTTTATTGAAGCTGTTGAATTAATAGACTATGCTTGATGGCACAACATGATCCATTAATCAGGCTTGTGTTGCTTGGGCCCATAAGGTGAAGACCCATTTGGGCCTGATACTAACATACCTAGCTCTGTATAGGGTTGCATCTCAGCCAGTCACTAGTCTTGATCACAGTGAAGTGGATTTGTATCCTGAGTGGGATGTTGCCATTGTGCCTTTGAGAACGAAATACATTTTGGAAATTAATCCTGCATAAATGGCTTACAGAATGTGTAAGCTGCAATGTTATGTGGAAATAAGTGTTTCTTGCGAAGCAGCCAATGTATTTTGTGCACTTATGATGTAATGGTCTGGTAGCTCATGCACTGTGAAAGTGATTTTCGACACAATCTTCCATGCAAATTTCTAAAATATTTGCCAGCGTTCCTTTCTGCAGTTGGGAATAAGTTATTATGCATCTTTGTGGAATAACAAGTTGAGATTATATGAATTATACCGTGTGGATAACAAGGTGAAAGACCAGTTCAGAGCTGTAGTTTCACTTGGAAGTTTCACTTCTGATTTGATCTTTCGGCAGTACATTCATATGAAGTGCTAGGCAGTTCAGATATGCAAATTGAACTGGTGGTTGTAGTGCCAGGATAAAGGCTTTCAAAGGGTGATTGTCTTATTGAGGTGCAATGTCTTACCACCAATATATTTTAATATAGAAAGCACTGTCCTATAGCATCCTATAGTTATTTAAAAAAATAGTTACCAAGCCTATAAATGTTATTTTCATATAATATATTTTTCCGTATGCTTAGACAAGCTAGCCATTTTTATAACAAAAATATAAAAAAGTTATGACATGATGAGATCACTGTTGTTGAATGTTTATTATGATTGTGATATGTGAGTTTTTAATATCTATTACGTTACCTAAAAGGTTTAATAACATGGCTAGGTGAAATGGGAGGCAGGGGCTGCTGTAGAAGAAGAAGGATTAAACAGGGAACAAAATTAAGAGATTTTTAGAAACAGATGAGCATTTTCTGAATTCAGAGTTTAGGAAGGAGTGAGGGGTTGTGACAGCAACATGCATTAAAGGCAGACTATAGACGGAGTCCTCCATTTATTCCAGGTTAAACACATAGACACATATAGGCTACAGGTACCGCATGTGAAGAGAACTGATGTGCTACAAGTGTAGACATAATGAGAAACAGATAAACTGAAATATTAATTTGGTAAACAATAAACAACCAAAATTCATGAATTATAGCATAGCCAATGGTTTTGCTACAATTTGAAACTGAACAAAACGTGGATACCCACCAATGTGAAACTGGGGGAGGATCGTTTTGACGCGGCACACGTCAGAAGTCTGGGACACAGTCGTTATAGAAGATCTGGAAGTTCTTGTCCACGTCCATCTTTCCCTTCAGGAACTTCTCCAGGTTTTTGAGTGGGACCTCCACCAGGTGATTGTTGACTCGCTCGTTGAGGGCGTAGGCCCCAAAGACGGGGAACTTGTAGCGCACAAAGTAGGGGGCGTTGTGATCAAAGTCTGTGCAGCAGTATGCGGTCCACATGTACTCTGGGATGGCAACGCGGTCCATGTTGTTTCGGCGGATCATGTTGCCAGAGGTGGTGGTGCCAGTCACCACGTAGGCGGTACCCCGGCAGTAGTTGTTCAGCCTTTTGCGGACGCGGTCCTCGTGATCAGACCAGGGGCCCATGTTGAACTCCCGGATCTGCGGAACCACGTTAGTCAGGGTGTAGGTGGCAGCCTTGTCCAGTGGGTCGGCCTGGTGCTCGTCTGGGTTCAGGTGACCACGTTCGTACTGAACCACGTCAGAGAAATCCTCCAGCACGGCCTGCGTGTCCTCAAAGTTCATGTGCATGCGAGTCTGTGGGAAGGCCTCCATGTTATTCCCCCCCTTCTCAGAGGCCAGCTATAGAGAGGGAGGGAGAGAGAGAGGGTGGAGGTGGTGTGGGTTACATTTTTACACTTTAGCATTATGTACATTGGCGATGACCTGCACCACCCACAGGTTATGTGAATGCCTTTGTCTGAGAGCAGGATAACTTAAAACATGTAACATTATGGGTGTATTTGGATGATACTTAGTGAAAAAAGTGCCTATGAAATAAACAAGATGATTCAATAACAGGGCTGTTCTGACTGCCACTCTTAGTAAAACAATGACATTCCCCTCCAATATGGACCTGTAGCAGTCTCCCCAGCATGGTATCAGGGTTTAGACTCCCTGCTGTGATGGACAATGGGCTGGTGCCAGCAGTGAAGTCCTGAATATAGGTGACTATGACCAGACACCCCAGAGGATCTGACAGAACCACAGAGACTTACCTGAGGCTCGTACATCCAAGGGAAATCCACATGCTTCTCCCCGTCAGACTTCTTGAAGGTGTAGGCAGAATAGACCGGGATGTGCTTGCGGGGATCGTAGAGGGTGACGTAACAAGGCTTGTCCTCGTACCGCTGGCAGATCTTTTTCAGGTTGCTGGTCAGATAGCCACGGGGTGGGGTGCCCATGTACAGAGAGTCCTTGCATCTCTCCACCTGATTGAAGTCCTCCACCACTCCAGCATGACCTGGGCTAGCACAGCAGAGAACCCCCAATGCCAGGGCACAGGGCAGCAAAGAGCATCTCATACTAACACACCAGAAGTACTTTTTCTCTATATATTTTTGTGTCTCTTTCTTGCTCTCTTAATCTGGGCCTCTGTTTCTTGCTCACACCCAAACTCACTCTTTCTGTCTCTTACTCTCTCTCAGAATGGTTTTCTGCTCTCCCTTCTCTCCCCCTCTCGCTCTGTCAGTGTACAGGGAGAATAGAATCAATGAGCAATCTCTTTGCAATTCCATTTGATGAATAGCGGTTTCCATATATGCAAAGCAAGCAGAGGTGTGGTAGAACAGCTGTCCTCGTGCATTCCTATCATGCACACGGCAGTCATCTAGGACCAACACGGACCCAAATGAATTCAGGATGGATAAGGGGGAAGTGCCCAAAAAGGTGGAAATCCTTCACTGTCGAGTTCTCAAGAAAATTTGCAGTTAATTGATTTAGAGTTGCTTGCCTGTTTAGTCTTGCACCGAAAAACTAATGCATGGTTATCACGATCCAGGAGTATGTGCTTCCATTGCCATTTTTTGATGATGTCTTTCCCTCAGAGTTCCATACCGACATCACCTTAGACATTATTCCTTGTGAAACATCAGCAAATTGAGCTGTCCTGAAAGTCCAGCTAAACGTGCCCCAACAATTGCCCCTCTTTCAAAGTCACTGAGGTCTTGCCTTCTAGCCACGCTACCTAAGATTACAGGCAACCAGGCCTGCCCAGAATTTTTGTACATGACTCAGCATGCTGGGATGACCTGTGTGGAAGCACCCCATTTCAATATACTTTGTGTCCCTTATTTACCCAAGTGTCCACTACCTGTAACATCTCTCATTGGACATAACACTTGTCCAGGACCAGCTGTTTGAGAGGGAATTTAGGATGGGCAGAGGGAGCTTGAGTTATCCTAGTATTAGTGTGTGTGGTCTTCGCATATATATATATATATACATACAAACAGTACCAGTCAAAGGTTTGAGTACACCTTCCATCTGGATTACGGCTAATTTCGGCACTCCTTCATTCTTTAGCAAGATAATGACCTGAAACACCATGAAGTTTTGCAAGAACTATCTGGTGAAGGAGAAACGTTAAGGACAACTCAGACTAATGACTTGGCCTGCCCTGTATCCAGACCTCAATCCCATAGAACTTGTATGGCACGAACTGGACAGAAGAGGAAAGCAACCCACAAGTGTCTCTGGGAATTGCTGCAGGAGAGCTGAGAAGACATGTCGGGTGATTTCCTGCTGAAGCTTATTAACCGAGTGTTTGTGAGGCTGTTATCACGGCAAAGGGTGGCTATTTTGTGGAATCCAAGATTCAATTTTAAATAAAATTTTCTTGAACATTGCTTTGATGTTCCTTTTGTTTATTGTTACATGTGTAATTTTCAAGTATTTACAGAAACTAATATGGTGTAAAACATTGTCAATTATGAAATAAACCTAGTTTCCAGCAGGTGTACTCAGACCTTTGACTGGTGCTGTTTATGTGTATTATGTATATATATATATATATATGTGTGTAAATCCTCAATGAGCAATCTCTTTGCAATTCCTTTTGATGAATAGCAGTTTCCATGCTGTATATATATATATATATATATGTACATAGGCTACGTACATACACTCAGTGACCACTTTATTAGGTACACCTGTACACCTGCTTGTTAATGCAATTATCTAATCAGTCAATCATGTGGCAGCACCTCAATGCATAAAAGCATGCAGACATGGGCATGAGGTTCAGTTGTTCAGACCAAAAATCTGAATGGGGAAGATATGTGATCTAAGTGACTGACCGTGGAATGATTGTTGGTGCCAGACTGAGTGGTGCAAACTCAGAAACTGCTGATCTCATGGGATTTTCACGCACAGCAGTCTCTAGAGCAGGGTGTCAAACTCATTCCATCGAGGGGCCGAGTGTATGCAGGTTTTTGTTGCAACCAATGCACTACACCAGGTGATTTCAATTAGGTCCCTCCCTTGGTTGAAGAAGTGTGCTAATTAGTGAAATCACCTGGTGTAGTGCATTGGCTGCAACAAAAACCTGCATACGCTCGGCCCTCGATGGAATGAGTTTGACACCTGTGCTCTAGAGTTTACAGAGAATGGTGCGAAAAACAAAAACACAGTGAGTGGCAGTTCTGTGGGTGAAAACACCTTGTTAATGAGAGAGGTCAGAGGAGAGTGGCCAGACTGGGTCAAGCTGACAGGAAGGCGACTCAAAGTAACTCAAATAACCATGCGTTATAACAGTGGTATGCAGAAGAGCATCTCTGAATGCACAACACATCGAACCTTGAAGTGCATGGGCTACAGCAGCAGAAGACCACACTGGGTTCCACTCCTGTCAGCTAAGAACAGGACAGTGAGGCTACAGTGGGCACAAGCTCACAAAAATTGGACAGTTGAAGATTGGAAAAACGTTGCCTGGTCTGACGAATCTCAATTTCTGCTGCGACATGCAGATGGTAGGGTCTGAATTTGGCGTAAACAACAAGAATCCATACATCCATCCTGTCTTGTGTCAACGGTTCAGGCTGGTGCTGGTGGTGTAATGGTGTGGGGAATGTTTTCTTGGCACACATTAGGCCCCTTAATACCAATTGGGCATTGTTTAAATGCCACAGTCTACCTGAGTCTTGTTGCTGACCATGTGCATCCCTTTATGGCCACAGTCCACCCATCTTCTAATGGCTACTTCCAGCAGGATAATGCGCCATGTCACCTCAAGCTGGTTCCACGAACATGACAATGAGTTCAGTGTACTCCAATGGCCTCCACAGTCACCAGATCTCAGTCCAATAGAGCACCTTTGGGATGTGGCGGAATGGGAGATTTTTTTTTGCGCCAAACATATCTTTTAGAATTAAGGCCAAAAAGTTCAACCTTAGTCTCATCAGACCATAAGACATTTTCCCACGTGATTTGGAGTGATTGAATGTATTGACATGTGCAGAATATGGGAGATTGTTGCCACATGCAGGGAGTGACCAGTTCCTGACAGAAATTCCTGCAGCTCCTTTAATGTTGCCGTAGGCCTCTTGGTAGCCTCCCTGATAAGTTTTCTCCTCATCAACTTTCGAGGGACATCCTGATCTTGGCAATGTCCCTGTGGTGCCACATTTTCTCCACTCATTGATGATAGTCTTGACAGTTTTCCATGGCACATGTAATGCCTTTGAAATTATTGTATACCCCTCTCCTGATTGGTACCTTTCAACAATGATATCCTGTAGATGTTTTGTAAGCTCCTTGTGGATTATGGCTATCCCAGTAGGATGCAACCAAGAAAACTTCAAGGACATAATACAGGAACAGCTGATCTTTATTTGGGGTTAATCAGAATCACTTTCATTGCTGGCAGGTGTATGTTAATTACCTTTGAACATGATTTTGAATGTGATTGGTTAACTCTGAACATAGCTACAGCCCCACTATAGAAGGGTGTGCACACGTATGCAACCAGGGTATTGTAGGGTTTTTATTTTCATTTTTTTCCTAAATATTGTCTATTTGTTTTTCACTTGAATTTTGTTGGTTGCAAGGTCACATTAAAGGTGGAAAAGGTCTGATATGATTTATCTTGATTTCAGGCTTTACATCCCAAAAATCTGCAATTTCAATAAGGGTGTGTAGACTTTATATCCACTGTATATAAACATCGAACAAAAAGTTCGGAAATTTGTGTTTGGTAGATTATTTCTCTGTTGTAACAATGCTTCTTGGCAATACATTTTATACCATTGGAATATTTGGAATGTTTATTTCCCTTTTAAATGGTGCACTTGCACAATGGAGACTTACCTGAGGCTCGTACATCCAAGGGAAATCCACATGCTTCTCCCCGTCAGACTTCTTGAAGGTGTAGGCAGAATAGACCGGGATGTGCTTGCGGGGATCGTAGAGGGTGACGTAACAAGGCTTGTCCTCGTACCGCTGGCAGATCTTTTTCAGGTTGCTGGTCAGATAGCCACGGGGTGGGGTGCCCATGTACAGAGAGTCCTTGCATCTCTCCACCTGATTGAAGTCCTCCACCACTCCAGCATGACCTGGGCTAGCACAGCAGAGAACCCCCAATGCCAGGGCACAGGGCAGCAAAGAGCATCTCATACTAACACACCAGAAGTACTTTTTCTCTATATATTTTTGTGTCTCTTTCTTGCTCTCTTAATCTGGGCCTCTGTTTCTTGCTCACACCCAAACTCACTCTTTCTGTCTCTTACTCTCTCTCAGAATGGTTTTCTGCTCTCCCTTCTCTCCCCCTCTCGCTCTGTCAGTGTACAGGGAGAATAGAATCAATGAGCAATCTCTTTGCAATTCCATTTGATGAATAGCGGTTTCCATATATGCAAAGCAAGCAGAGGTGTGGTAGAACAGCTGTCCTCGTGCATTCCTATCATGCACACGGCAGTCATCTAGGACCAACACGGACCCAAATGAATTCAGGATGGATAAGGGGGAAGTGCCCAAAAAGGTGGAAACACTTGTCCAGGACCAGCTGTTTGAGAGGGAATTTAGGATGGGCAGAGGGAGCTTGAGTTATCCTAGTATTAGTGTGTGTGGTCTTCGCATATATATATATATATATATATATATACACATACAAACAGTACCAGTCAAAGGTTTGAGTACACCTTCCATCTGGATTACGGCTAATTTCGGCACTCCTTCATTCTTTAGCAAGATAATGACCTGAAACACCATGAAGTTTTGCAAGAACTATCTGGTGAAGGAGAAACGTTAAGGACAACTCAGACTAATGACTTGGCCTGCCCTGTATCCAGACCTCAATCCCATAGAACTTGTATGGCACGAACTGGACAGAAGAGGAAAGCAACCCACAAGTGTCTCTGGGAATTGCTGCAGGAGAGCTGAGAAGACATGTCGGGTGATTTCCTGCTGAAGCTTATTAACCGAGTGTTTGTGAGGCTGTTATCACGGCAAAGGGTGGCTATTTTGTGGAATCCAAGATTCAATTTTAAATAAAATTTTCTTGAACATTGCTTTGATGTTCCTTTTGTTTATTGTTACATGTGTAATTTTCAAGTATTTACAGAAACTAATATGGTGTAAAACATTGTCAATTATGAAATAAACCTAGTTTCCAGCAGGTGTACTCAGACCTTTGACTGGTGCTGTTTATGTGTATATATATATATATATATATATTATATATGTGTGTAAATCCTCAATGAGCAATCTCTTTGCAATTCCTTTTGATGAATAGCAGTTTCCATGCTGTATATATATATATATATATATGTACATAGGCTACGTACATACACTCAGTGACCACTTTATTAGGTACACCTGTACACCTGCTTGTTAATGCAATTATCTAATCAGTCAATCATGTGGCAGCACCTCAATGCATAAAAGCATGCAGACATGGGCATGAGGTTCAGTTGTTCAGACCAAAAATCTGAATGGGGAAGATATGTGATCTAAGTGACTGACCGTGGAATGATTGTTGGTGCCAGACTGAGTGGTGCAAACTCAGAAACTGCTGATCTCATGGGATTTTCACGCACAGCAGTCTCTAGAGCAGGGGTGTCAAACTCATTCCATCGAGGGACGAGTGTATGCAGGTTTTTGTTGCAACCAATGCACTACACCAGGTGATTTCAATTAGGTCCCTCCCTTGGTTGAAGAAGTGTGCTAATTAGTGAAATCACCTGGTGTAGTGCATTGGCTGCAACAAAAACCTGCATACACTCGGCCCTCGATGGAATGAGTTTGACACCTGTGCTCTAGAGTTTACAGAGAATGGTGCGAAAAACAAAAAACACAGTGAGTGGCAGTTCTGTGGGTGAAAACACCTTGTTAATGAGAGAGGTCAGAGGAGAGTGGCCAGACTGGGTCAAGCTGACAGGAAGGCGACTCAAAGTAACTCAAATAACCATGCGTTATAACAGTGGTATGCAGAAGAGCATCTCTGAATGCACAACACATC
Organism: Aldrovandia affinis; assembly: GCA_029706075.1. Classification (NCBI taxonomy): domain Eukaryota; kingdom Metazoa; phylum Chordata; class Actinopteri; order Notacanthiformes; family Halosauridae; genus Aldrovandia; species Aldrovandia affinis. The sequence goes on along the minus strand of JAINUG010000184.1, from coordinate 1,169,360 downwards.
GAACCTTGAAGTGCATGGGCTACAGCAGCAGAAGACCACACTGGGTTCCACTCCTGTCAGCTAAGAACAGGACAGTGAGGCTACAGTGGGCACAAGCTCACAAAAATTGGACAGTTGAAGATTGGAAAAACGTTGCCTGGTCTGACGAATCTCAATTTCTGCTGCGACATGCAGATGGTAGGGTCTGAATTTGGCGTAAACAACAAGAATCCATACATCCATCCTGTCTTGTGTCAACGGTTCAGGCTGGTGCTGGTGGTGTAATGGTGTGGGGAATGTTTTCTTGGCACACATTAGGCCCCTTAATACCAATTGGGCATTGTTTAAATGCCACAGTCTACCTGAGTCTTGTTGCTGACCATGTGCATCCCTTTATGGCCACAGTCCACCCATCTTCTAATGGCTACTTCCAGCAGGATAATGCGCCATGTCACCTCAAGCTGGTTCCACGAACATGACAATGAGTTCAGTGTACTCCAATGGCCTCCACAGTCACCAGATCTCAGTCCAATAGAGCACCTTTGGGATGTGGCGGAATGGGAGATTTTTTTTTGCGCCAAACATATCTTTTAGAATTAAGGCCAAAAAGTTCAACCTTAGTCTCATCAGACCATAAGACATTTTCCCACGTGATTTGGAGTGATTGAATGTATTGACATGTGCAGAATATGGGAGATTGTTGCCACATGCAGGGAGTGACCAGTTCCTGACAGAAATTCCTGCAGCTCCTTTAATGTTGCCGTAGGCCTCTTGGTAGCCTCCCTGATAAGTTTTCTCCTCATCAACTTTCGAGGGACATCCTGATCTTGGCAATGTCCCTGTGGTGCCACATTTTCTCCACTCATTGATGATAGTCTTGACAGTTTTCCATGGCACATGTAATGCCTTTGAAATTATTGTATACCCCTCTCCTGATTGGTACCTTTCAACAATGATATCCTGTAGATGTTTTGTAAGCTCCTTGTGGATTATGGCTATCCCAGTAGGATGCAACCAAGAAAACTTCAAGGACATAATACAGGAACAGCTGATCTTTATTTGGGGTTAATCAGAATCACTTTCATTGCTGGCAGGTGTATGTTAATTACCTTTGAACATGATTTTGAATGTGATTGGTTAACTCTGAACATAGCTACAGCCCCACTATAGAAGGGTGTGCACACGTATGCAACCAGGGTATTGTAGGGTTTTTATTTTCATTTTTTCCTAAATATTGTCTATTTGTTTTTCACTTGAATTTTGTTGGTTGCAAGGTCACATTAAAGGTGGAAAAGGTCTGATATGATTTATCTTGATTTCAGGCTTTACATCCCAAAAATCTGCAATTTCAATAAGGGTGTGTAGACTTTATATCCACTGTATATAAACATCGAACAAAAAGTTCGGAAATTTGTGTTTGGTAGATTATTTCTCTGTTGTAACAATGCTTCTTGGCAATACATTTTATACCATTGGAATATTTGGAATGTTTATTTCCCTTTTAAATGGTGCACCATTTGTAAGGAAAATGCATTTGTGGGATGAGCAGCACAGCTGAGTATGTGGGTTGTGCCCATGAAAAATTTGCCAAATCTTCTCTGCCAATGCCAAACAGCTTATTCTGCTGTTGCTATTGATTCTTGTTTGGTGTTGTTTGGTGGATTGGATGATTGAAGTATATCAGTAACAAGGAAGAAACAAGACATATTGGCAATTTTACAATGTATTCATTTAACAAACAGTCAGGAGCCTCAGTAGCGTGTGGAAGAACCATACACAGCCACAACAGCCTGGCACCTCCTCCTCATGCTGGTCACCAGCGTGGTCACACACTGCTGTGGGATGGCATTCCACTCCTCAACCAGGATTTGTCGCAAGTCAGCCAACGTGGTTGTGTTGGTCACTCTAGCATGAACAGCACGCCCAAGCTGATCCCACAAGTGTTCAATTGGGTTGAGGTCAGGACTGTTGGCAGGCCATTCCATTCTCTCTACTCCCAAATTCTGGAGGTAGTCTCTGATAAACCCCGCTCTGTGGCGGCGAACGTTGTCATCTTGGAGGAATGAGTTTGGTCCCAGACTGTGGAGATATGGGATTGCCACTGGTTGCAGAATCTCATCTCAATATTTCTCTGCATTGAGATTGCCTCCAATGATGACAAGCCTCGTTTTTCCAGTGATGGAGATGCCACCCCACACCATCACACTGCCTCCACCAAAAGGTGTTACTCTATCGGTGCAGCAATCAGCATAGCGTTCTCCCTGTCTTCTCCACACTTTGACCCTATGATCCAACTTCTGTAGGCAGAATCTGGACTCATCACTGAACATAACGTTCCTCCACATGTATAGGTTCCAGTGCAGGTGTTGCCGACACCAGCGCAAACGGGCCTGATAGTGAAGGGCAGTCATGGCAGGCCTCCTGGCAGCCCTATGAGCGCGGAGATTGGCTGTGTGCAGTCTGTTCCGGATTGTCTGGGCCGAGAGCCGTGTGCCATATTGTCCTGCAAACCTTGACTGCAAATCTGTAGAAGACAGCCTACAGTTTCTAAGTGCTGAAAGGGTAAGGAACCGGTCTTCTTGGGGTGTCGTCTTCTTGGGGCGTCGTCTTCTTGGGGCGCCCACTTCACGGTCCGTCTCTGACATCCCCCGTTTCATGGAACTTGGCCTTCAGTTTGGAGATGGTACTAGGGCTCACTCCAAATAATGCCGCAACTTGCTTTTGCAGAACACCAGCTTGAAGTTGCCCTATCGCACAGGCCTTATTGAGATCAGACAAACGTGGCATGCCGATTCTTGGAGCAGACACCAATTGACCACTGTAGCAGGGCCCATGCTCACAGGTGCTGCCAATCAGGTGCCAATCAGGCACCTGATTGTCAGCACCTGGGGGTACCGGAAGCTCAAAACAAGAGTCAATAGCAACAGCAGAATAAGCTGTTTGGCATTGGCAGAGAAGATTTGGCAAATTTTTCATGGGCGCAACCCGCATACTCAGCTGTGCTGCTCATCCCACAAATGCATGTTCCTTACAAATGGGGCACCAATTAAAAGGGAAATTGTTATGACCCCCTACCCCTAGTGGCCGATTGTGGTGTTGCCTTAACTGTCCTAATTGTTTTCCTAATAGGAAATTGGTGTCACCTGGAGGGGGTCTATTTAGGAGGCCCTCTGGCTGATGCTCTCTCTCTCTCTCCATTCAGAGGGCAACCTGCAGTCTGGCTTCACTACTCGTTTTTCCCCTATCTATTAGGTTCCGTTAATAAAAAACCTTCTTGAATTCAACCAATCTTGTCTGATCTCTTTTATGTTGCAACTGGCCAGGGGCCGGTCGTAACATAATTGGGCGCTAAATCCGGGAGATCCGATCCGCTTTGATTCGCCCCTAGATTTTTTTTTCTTTTGTGTTTTGAGCCATAGCTGTTGCCAGCTTTCATGCTTTCTTTCTTTCTTATGGTGCGTAGTTTTGGTTTTTACCGTGGTTTGCCGTGACTCCCTCAGATAATTGTAGTCGTCGGGCAAGCCCTGTGGGATTGTCATTTTGTTATTTTGCTTTTTTATTTTTGGTGTTAATCCTGGATGGGGTACGCTCCGGTTCGCTGTGGTTGGCTATTCAATTGGTCTTCTTTAGCGTTCACGGGTTTTGCGTTTAAAAGCCGCCTCGAGTCCGGTAAGGCACTGAAGACTAGATTAGGTTTGTTAGTTAGATTTTTGTTTATTAGGTAGTTAGGACCTGGGGGAAGCCTTGGCAACCTACGCACACACCAGTAGAATTAACGCACAGTTAACTCCGTTTATCGTTGTAATTAGGGTGATCAGTATCACTTGTGATTTTGTTGAGGCGGAGGACGCTATGATGAGAGAGCGTGCGGTTGTCTTTAGGTAAGTGTGGAAATTCGCTACATTTTTACATTTGCAGTTTAGTCCATGAGCCAGACGAGATATCGGGCTCATCTGAGTGGGCAAAACCTTACCTATACTAAATTGTTTATAGGGTCAATATAAGTAAATTAATATATGATAACCTTTCCACAGGAGTAGCTTTTCATATTTATTGGACATTTTGTTATTTTCCCCTATTATGGGTGCAGGACACTATAGGGGTATAGGGTAAAAATATTAACTAATAGATATCACCATGAGACTTCCCCAGTTGATTACTTACATTAAGACAATTATGTATTGTATTACAAGTTTTCTAAAATTGTATGTTTAAATATGCAAATGAGGCATTATCTAATTAAATATGTCCTCATTTGCATAACATTCCAGAAGAGAAATCTGAACATTGGATCAAGCCAGATTCAAAATTCTTGTTTCATTTTGTTGACATATTAGAGTCAAAGGTTTTTACAGAGGGAATTGACCCTTCGCTAAACCACGCCCCCCTTAGTTACTGTTGCTAAGTCCGTCAAGCTTTCGGAGCCAGCATGGTGCTCCCACTGTCGCTAACTGCACTCCCTGGAGAAATATTGTCCAATTTTTGGAAAATAGAAAAAGCGATTTCAGATAGAAGCAGACAGAAGGGTCTACAATATGCATTTGAAGGTTATATTCAAGATATCACACTGACTCAGCAACAAAATGACGTAAAAAAATTAAGATAGAAGCGAAAGCCTACAGATCACAGAGTAAAAGTGAACCACCACATCACCTGGCGATTGAGACAGAGGACAATGACATTAAGGAGCAACACTGTTCCTGTAAAGCTGGGTAGGTCTCTATTCACTATTGCAATCATTAAAAAGCAAAAGCAGTAGGCCTATATAATGTTACATTCATTAGTAAGTTAGCTAGCATTAGCTAACTAATGTAACATTAGTAGCCTATAGTGTGCTGTAACGACATTACTCTGGTTAGCTCCACAGGTTTCTGCGCCCATCTCATCGGACTTATCCATACCCTGGACCTCTGTAAAGCAAAAATATCAGCAGTATGTCAGCCCAGTCCTCCACAAGATTTGGGTACTCGGGACTGGGCTTCCCATTGACAAAGTGCTGAAATAGTAATTAAAAAATAGTATTACAAAGTGCTGAAATAGTTTCCACGGATTAAAAAATAGTATTACATTTTGACATCAAGGATACTTATTATTTATTTTCCCAAGCCACGCGGAGCATACCCACTAGAGGTTTTCTAGAGCTTGACTGTAACATCTTAACGTTAGCAAGCTGGCTGGATCACGAATAATAAAGCTAACATTTAGTCTAACATTGCAACCTGGAGCTGTATATCCAGACCGTAGCCACGTTATAACACTTTTCAGGATTTGATTTTGGTTTTGGAAAGGGAAAAAAACATCTCCTTCCAACCTCTCCGGGTAACGAGTGGCACTGTTACAAGTGCCCCAGGCACAACGTTTAACCATAACTCGCTAAAAGTCCACAAAACCAGCTCGAAAATGAAGAAAATCTCAAACTTTTCCATCAGAGTCAACGGAGTGCCGCCATAAACTGTCAGACCTCTGTCAGAGCCTGTCCTATGCTGCGCTGTGATTGGCCAGTCTGTGTTTCGGGCGTGGTTTAGTTGTGGATTTCTCTTTCAGGGCATGAATTATACCACGGCCAGTGCTGTGGATGCCCCGGAGTCTCCATCATCACGCTGGACATCAACAGTAGCGCGAGCTTTCTCCCACTCCCGCAAAATATATGTGTAACGTTAACGTAAACATTAACAGCTAATGCTAGCTAATATTAGCTTATGACAAGCTGAATTATCCACGCTTCCTGCCACACTACTATGCCACAATGTCATGTCTGCCCATTGATCACCCAGAGGTGCACCAGCAGTTCATGCATGGTGGCTTCAGTGTCCAGCTTGGTAGCCAGAATCCCTACGGCCGGATCCCTGTGGATCAAACCATTGAGGAAACAGTCAACCGAGATACCCAGACAGCAGGAGGCACAAAGGGATTCAGCCTGAAACAGGCTGCTGTGGAGATGTACTACCTGACTTCTGGGTACCGCAGCAACTACCTTTAGCAGCTCAGAAGGATGGTGGGACGCGGAATGTCCCACTTCAGCCACCCAGACCTGCAGATGCCTAGAATCACCAGGGATGAAGCAGATGTACAGTCCATTGTGAAGCTTCTTGAAGATGACTGGACAAACCCTTTCGACCCAATGAAAGTGAGTTTGTCAGCATTTCGACAGGTACCTTTCCCCCTCCAGATGTAGCAAGGGACGTTCTTGATGCCCACAAAATTGGCATGGAAGCATACGAGGGATTCAAGCGGGACCGGCTTGAAGACGAAAAACCAAAGACCCAGTTCCATGATAAGATGACGAAGAAGAGGCTGAAGATGTTTTCAGATATACGAAAGAAACCTTCTGCAAGCAACCCAAACAAGGTCATTCTGCAGGCTGACAGGAAGCTCTTCGCCCACATGGTCCTGGTGGCAGAGAGCCGCCATCTCCAGATGAGTGATGTCCTTTCCCACTCACTAGGGCCATTGCCATGGGCACTCGCCAATGGAGATGGGACACTGAGAAAGACAAACAAAGCTGTTCTGGCCAGGGGCTGGAGAAGCAGGTCTTACCAGCAGAGACCATCCCTGGGCTGTCTGCTACCATCATTGATGGGATGAGTCTGGTTCAGAAGATGAAGGGCAATGACCAGACATTCTCTCAACGTGCAGCCTCAGCACTGACTCAAATCCTACATGAAGGAGCCAGGAGCCAGAGAATCGATGTGGTCTTCGATGTATATCAGGAGGACTCGATCAAGAATGCAGAGAGAGCGAACAGGGGGTGCACCACAGGAATACAGTTCGAAACATTGCACCAGGTCACCGGATCTAGCAATGGAGAAAGTTTCTCAGCAGTTCAGCTAACAAGGCCAACCTCATAAGGTTCCTGGTGGCCGAGTGGAAAACACCCAAGCTGAGGGACAGGCTGAGCGACAAGCAGCTCTACGTCGCCAGTGAGGAAAGCTGCTTGCACATCACCAAGGATCAGTGGGCTGAGGTTGCAAGTCTACAGTCGAACCAAGAAGAGGCTGACACTAGAATGATTTTGAATGCAGCTCATGCTGCAGAGGAAGGCTACAGCGCTGTTGTAGTAACAGCTGATGACACCGATGTGTTGTTGCTCTGCCTTGCGTTCTATGCCGATATCTCCTGTCCCTTGTTCCAGAACTGCGGAACTAAGAACCGGGTAAGGTATCTTGACATCACCAAGCTACGCCAGGCCCTGGGAGACTGTGTCTGTAATGCTGTGATTGGCATGTACGCATACACTGGATGTGACACATTGAGTGCCTTCGCAGGTCGTGGGAAGCTCAGAGCCTTGAAGCTCATCATGAGATCAGAGCATTTCCAAGAAGTGTTTCGCAAGCTGGGACAGTCCGGGGGAACTATCCATGGACCTATTCAAGAAGCTGCAAGCATTCACATGCAAACTGTACACAGCGTCCACGACAACAGAGGACATCAACACAGCCCACCACCAGCTTTTCTGCACACAGTGTGGGGAGCTCGAGTCTAGCCAGCTGCCACCATGCGAGTCTTCAGGAACATCTGCATATCCTAAGCCCAGTCGAGCATGGCTGGGCCAGAAATGACGACGGCCAGCTCACCGTGGAATGGATGCGGGGATCTCCAGCCTCTGAGGCAGTGCTGCAGCTGCTGTCCTGCAACTGCAGCCATAGATGCAAGCTCCTGGAATGCCAGTGCATGAGCAGCGGCTTGAAATGTACAAACCTGTGCAAGTTGCAAACATGTGACAATCAACCCCAAGAGGAGGGCCTTGGCATGATGATCACAGCAGCAGACTTGACTGACTCTGAAACAGGGGACTGATCTTAAGGAGGGACCCCTCACACTTGTGTGACCCTCGCTAACAAAGACTCCAATCTCCATTGTTCTGGAAGATCCCTCTCCCTAAGCACATGTATTTTGTTTGCTTAGTTTGTATTGGTCCATTATTTCATTAAATATTCATACCCTTGTATTGTGTCGGACAGATTTGACCCAAATTGAGGTGTTTATCATCACAAAAAGGCTGGTTAACATACTTGTTTTAGCCTTGAGGCCAGGTGACTTTGCCTAATTTGGGGTCATGAACTTCTATACAGAATATTGACATCTTGATGTTTTTGTTTATTTCTATATGCACTTTGCACCCCATTTTTATGTTTCGGCCATTTTTAGCCGCAAAGGAGAATAGGCCTTTATGAAGTAGGCTAGTATAAATAAGAGGACCTTTATGAAGTAGCAGCTAGTATAAATAAGAAGGACACTTTGTTACACACACACACACACACACACACACACACACACACACACACTGTTCTCACCACAAGCATAAAGACTATCCCAAATAGATGCAAATATTTTTCTTACTTTTATTTGAACTAAAGGCATATTTATAAATATATTTTATGTTCAAAAAGCTTACCAATGCCTCATAGACATAACATGAGACAGATGCAGATGTAAGTTGTGGGAATCCACTCTGTTGCTGTCTGAGAGGGGCAACACTGATATAAAAAAGGTCCCACTCACCATTTACTCACTCGATCACTCAGAAGCAATTGTCAGAAGAGGAACATGAGCAGAAGACTCATGTACAGCCAGTGAAGGCCTCGCTGTACTCTTAGACAATGATAATGACAGTGAAATAGAGGAGGAAGTGTCTGAAACTGAGGACAATGTTGAATATACACTACCAGTCAAAAGTTTTAGAACAGCCCCTTTTTCCATTTTTTATTGACATTTAAGCAGTTCAAGTCCAGTGAATAACCTAAAATGGTACAAAGGTAAAACCTTTGTACCATTTCAGGTTATCCACTGGACTTGAACTGCTTAAATTTCTGTAAAAACTGGAAAATGGGGGTGTTGACCAATAGTGTAATTCGGACTACAATGAATCATCCTCTGATTCATTGTAGTCCGTCAATCCGTTGATGTGGTTCTGTGTGGCTCAGTAGGTAGAGCATGGCGTTGGCAACGCTTAGGTTGTGGGTTCAATCCCCACTGGGACCACCTATACTGAAAAATCTATGCATTCACTACTGTAAGTCGCTTTGGATAAAAGCGTCTGCTAAATGACATATATTATATTATATATATTATGTGAGTTACAGGTCATAATGGATATTATTGTGCCAAATCTGCCCCTCATTAAATGCAAGACAAACATTACATGTGTAAGATACTAAAAACATGCCAGCAATTCTTTTTTAAAGCACATTATGACCATCATGGCCAGTTTAATGAATAATTTGTACATTTTGTGTGCTTTGTAATGAAAAACAAGTGGTGTAATATCAAGGGAAACCTGTCCTATATGGACAAAAAACTGAAATATCTGGTCAAGTTTGTAATGATAGTCAGTGACATGATGATAATTTCAAATAATTAGTTTTGAGGAGGTTAAATATATATATCATACAATTTTGAGGTGACTTGTATAGCACCGGCTATTTTTGGCGAAACACTATTCATTGGGTAAACATTGAAACATAATACAAGGGTGATATACTGTATCTTTGTTATTCCTTTAAGTTCCTGGTGTGGTCTCTATCAATACACACCACCACCTCAGTCTGTCTGACTGGTACTATAGTATCCACCAATTCACACCTCAGTCTGTCTGACTGTAAGAGTTATCTCCAATTTTTACCTGCATCATAGACATAGCCTTAACCCTTTGAGGCATACGGTCACAAATGTGTGATCATTCTAAAATGCAATCTAGAATTCTAATTAATTCTAATTGATGACATCATAAAGGCTTATCAATGCAAAATGGACTATTCCAGAATAGAACACTATGAATTGGAACTAGAACTCTCAAAAAACGTACTCCTCAAAGGGTTAATGACGTTCCTGACTTTATCTTTAGAGCTACAACCATATATTACCACTCAAATTAAAGCTTAGAATGTTGGGCAGTTTTCTATAGCCATTAGAAGCATGTTGTTTTTCAGCACATACTTACAAATTGGGGATATTTACTAGACGTTTTTGTTTTCGTTGAGCTTTTTTGCAAAATCTTGCAATAAAAGGCCATTTAAGCTTATATGGAAGTTTTGAATCATTAAAATAACCATTCCAATCAATTCCCCATCCTTGAATTATGCAGAAAAGTGGGTTCATAGGTCTCTGTACAATATAAGGTTCAAAAGTTGTTGATATATTTGCCGCGACAATTTGCGTGGGACAATATAGGGGTCCACATATTCAACGCATGATAACTACCACTAAGCTACCAGTCCGCAATGGTTATCATGCCAAACTGTGAACTAGAGATGTATAGTAAGTCAAAAAACACAACTAGAATTTGCCCACCCAGATGAGCCCCGTAGGTGAATTTTCGGGTCTTGGCTCATGGACTATTTTGAGTGTAGCAAATTTGGCGCGTCCACATTTCAACTTGCTTCCTGAATTGTGACGCGTGTGCTTTCAAGCCGTGGTGGCTGTGAGCTGTGATAGAATTACTTCGGAGTGCTTTTCTGAGAGAGCGAAAGTAAAGTAATTCTATGTGCTACTTTCGTAATTCATTCCCGTGTTATATGGGATGGTTTTGTTGCTACCATTGTGTCTTAGTAGGCTAATGTTCGTTTTGGTAGCGCTAGTCACGTAACATTAGTGTAATTTTGTGCATCGCTGTAAATGGTTACTTATGATGATACTGTTATTATTCATTGTTGTACTGTCAAGCAGTTTTCCGGGGCTGTGATACTGCACAAAGTGTAGTGATTAGGTTAATGGTACTTGTTTTACCTTCCTATAGCCTTTTGTGTAACCTATGGTATTGGCAGTGAGTGTTAACTACACTGTATTACTGCTATTTTGCGGTGCTGGTGCACTGTTGATCCAATTTTCTCTTCTGCCTCATGGATAATTGTGTTCTAATTCGTAACTGCATTTAGTCTGTATTATCTCAAGATGGCTACAGTTGACCTTCAGATGTTTTTTGATGATCCCTCTGAGGACTTGCTAGATGAGTTTACCAAAGATCAGTTGTTTAAAATTGCAGAACACTACCAAATTGAGATTACTAGTAGTGATAAACGACTTAGGGCCAACGTTGTTAGCACCTTGAAGGCCATTTTGACTGACATGAGGGTGTTTAAAGCTAAAGATGAGTCGCCCAGTTTGAGTGAGAGGCATGAGTCTCCCCCGCGACTCATAGAGTCTGAGGTTTTATTGAAATTGCAGTTACTTGATCGTGAATTGGAACTGAAAAGGTTGGAATTACCAGCAAAAGAGGCAGATTTGGAAATAAAAAGGTTGGAATTAGCGGCAAAAGAAGCAGAATTGGAAATAAAAAGATTAGATGTTGCAGGTAATAAGACTACCTCTCCTGTTGCATTTGAGGTAGGTAAGCATATTCGCATGGTCCCTCCGTTTTCAGAAAAGGAAGTAGAGAAGTACTTTTCTCATTTTGAGAGGGTGGCCACCTCTTTAAATTGGCCCAGGGACATTTGGACTTTGCTGCTGCAATGTGTCCTGACTGGTAAGGCCCAAGAGGCATATTCCTCTTTATCGTTTGATGACAGTGCTAATTATGATTTAGTCCGGGCTGCAATCTTGCGTACATACGAACTAGTACCTGAGGCATACCGGCAGAAGTTCCGACGCTATGCTAAGCAGGATAAGCACACTTATGTGGAGTTTGCAAGGGAGAAGGGGCAGTTGTTTGATAGGTGGTGTCGATCTCAGAAGGTTGAGACAAGGGAACCCCTCCGTGAGATGATGGTTATGGAGGAGTTTAAGAATTGTCTGCCTGAGGCCATTGGCACTTATCTTAATGAACAAAAAGTAACCAATGTGTCAGAAGCTGCCATCCTTGCTGATGAATTTGTGTTGACCCATAAGATTGTGTTTGGTGAAAAACCTCCTGAGGGCAGAGACAAACACCAAAGGGGTTTTTATTCCTCAAAACCCACTTCTACTGGATCTGTGCCGCTGGCTGAGAAGTCTAGCAGCCCTGTGGGTAAATACCCTGATGGAGTCTGTTTTTACTGCAAAAAGCCAGGACATAGGATTTCCAATTGCCCTGTTCTCAGGAAAAAACAGCAGGGTGCTAAATCTGTCGGTCTAGTAGCTTCTTTGGCTTCTTATGACTCTGCTGAACCTCAATTCCATGTCTCACCATCTAAATGCCCCAGTAATCGAATGGATTACACGCCATTCCTCGTGAGTGGCTCAGTGTCAATGCCTGGCCAGGGTGGAAAAGCACCTGTCTGTATTCTCTGAGATACAGGTGCTGCTCAGTCCTTCTTGCTAGAAGGAGTTTTACCCCTGTCTGAGCAGACCTCCACTGGCACTAGTGTCTTAATCAGAGGGTTTGAGATGGGTTTTGTTGATGTGCCTTTACATCGGGTTGATTTCACCTCTGACCTAGTGACTGGCAGTGTCGTAGTGGGAGTGCGACCGTCCCTCCCTGTACCTGGAGTTACATTCATTTTAGGAAACGATCTTGCAGGTGGAAATGTTTGGAGACAGTCTGACACTCCACCTGAGGTTGTGTCTGTGCCATTAGTGTGTGAGGGTCCAGATGAGTTGCAACATAAATATCCCAATGTTTTCCCTACATGTGCAGTCACTCGTGCTATGGCAAAGCAACGCAATGCTAGTGACTGTTTGCAGGAAGAGGGTTTTGTAGACCTTCATGACACATTTTTTGGGCACCCTGAAATGTCTGACTCACAGTCTATCTCTCTCTCTACTGTCAAGACGCTTCCGAAGAAGGCTGATACTGTGAATGTTACGGTGAAGACCACCATTTGCGACATACCACTATCCCGAGAGAAATTGATCTCTGCTCAGAAGGCTGATCCAACCCTTGTGTCTCTGTTTGAGTCTGTCTCTCCTGATCAGGAGATTGATGCCATGCCCCAAGGATATTTCCTTAAAGATGGTGTGTTGATGAGGAAATGGAGGCCGCATGATGTTCCTGATAGGTGGAGGGTGATTTATCAGATGGTGATTCCATCTAACTACAGAAACGAGGTTTTGAGTGTTGCTCACGATGGTTTAGCCGGACATCTAAGGATCAATAAAACGTATGATCGCATTCTTCTGCATTTCTTTTGGCCCGGCTTAAAGCGAGATGTGGTGAAATTCTGTAGAACGTGTCATGTCTGTCAGGTTATCAGCAAACCTAACCAGACCATTCCTCCTGCACCCCTTTACCCAATTCCAGTAGTTGGAGAGCCCTTTGACCATATAATTTTGGATTGTGTTGGGCCTCTTCCACGGTCGAAAGGGGGTCATCAGTACTTATTGACGATCATGTGTGCTGTTACTCGCTTCCCAGAGGCTGTCCCTCTGCGGAATATTACTGCAAAAGCAGTCATAAAAGCCTTAATAAAGTTCTTCTCTGTTTTCGGCCTCCCTAGGGTCATTCAAAGTGACCAGGGAACCAACTTCATGTCCCGTGTCTTTGCCCAAGTCCTTCAACAGCTCCAAATCAAGCATAATGTCTCCAGTGCTTATCATGCTGAGAGCCAAGGGGCCTTAGAAAGGTTTCACCAAACCCTTAAGACTATGCTTCGCACTTACTGTTTGGAGCTGGGGAAGGATTGGGAGGAGGGCATTCCATGGTTGGTTTTTGCATCCCGAGAGGTAGTGCAGGAGTCTTTTGATTCAGTCCTGCGGAATTAGTGTTTGGCCACACGGTGCGAGGTCCTCTGGCCCTGTTGAGGGATCAGTGGCTTAAGGACACGCCTCAGCATAACCTGTTGGAGTAAGTCAGCAAATTTCGTTCTCAGTTACACCGAGCCCGTGACTTGGCAAAGCAGAACCTTGAAGTTGCTCAGGGGAAAATGAAACACTGGTTTGACCGTAAAGCTCAGGTCCGCCAGTTTGACCCTGGTGATAAGGTGTTGGTTCTGCTGCCCATTGCTGGTTCTGTTTTGCAGGCACGGTATAGTGGTCCATACGTGGTTGAACGTAGGGTATCCGAACGTGATTATGTTATCATCACCCCTGATAGGCGACGGCCTACGCAATTGTGTCATATTAGCATGTTAAAACCCTACCATGTGAGGGGGCCTACTGTACAGCCTGTATCACTCTCTGTTGTGCTTCAACCTTCACCTTCGCCTTTCTTCACCTTCCCAGGGTTGACTGTTGCCTCATCTCCACTCCTGGAGAGGAGTGTGGGGATGTGACTGTTCATTCCCGGGTAGGAATGTTGCGTTGTCCTCACTCCCAGAGGAGAGTGAGGAGGGTGTGACTGCTCCATCTCGTTGTGTGATAGAGGGTCGCTTACAAAATTCTGAAATATTTTCCTCTTTTTCACCTCCCTCACCTGTCAGGTGCTGAGAAGGCGGACATTGTTGACCTAGTTCAGTCTTATCCTTCTCTTTTTCCTGACGTGCCCAGTCGTACATCTGTTATGGAGCATGACATTGATGTGGGTTCTGCACTCCCCATTAAGCAACATGCTTATCGTGTCAACCCCTTTAAGCGTGAGCTCTTGCAAAAGGAGGTTGATTATATGCTGACTAACGATATTCCTGAACCAAGCTCAAGTCCATGGAGTTCTCCATGTTTGTTGGTAAACAAACCAGATTGTTCATATCGTTTTTGCACCGATTATCGAAGGGTTAATTCTGTCACCACACCTGATTGTTATCCCCTACCACGAATGGACGATTGTGTCGATAGGGTGGGATCAGCCAGATTTGTCAGTAAGTTTGATCTTCTGAAAGGCTACTGGCAGGTTCCATTGTCCACTCGTGCTAGGGAGATATCTGCCTTTGTCACGCCAGACTTTTTCCTCCAGTACAAGGTAATGCCATTTGGCATGAGAAATGCGCCTGCCACATTCCAACGTCTCATGAACTACGTTTTGTCCGGTCTTTCCAGCTGTGAGGCATATCTCGATGATGTGGTGGTTTTTAGCTCCTCGTGGTCTGAGCATTTAGGTCATATACGGGAGCTTTTTGACCGTCTGTTGGTCGCTAACCTCACCATTAACCTAGCCAAGTGTGAGTTTGGTAGAGCTACTGTAACCTACTTGGGTAAGGTCATTGGAAGGGGGCAAGTGCGTCCAGTAGGAGCAAAGGTCGAGGCTATCTGTCAATTTCCTGTACCAACCAACCGCCGAGAAGTACGTAGATTCTTAGGTATGGCCTCCACTGGCAGACTGGCTGCCCCATCCCTCCGGGCGCCTGGCAGCCGCTCCTCGCGGTCTCGCCTCTTCTCTGTCCTGGTCCCTCGATGGTGGAACGACCTCCCGCAATTGGTCAGGACTGCGGAATCACTTCCAATCTTCCGCAAGAGACTCAAAACCTACCTCTTCAGACTCCACTACCCCTGATCTCTGTCCATCTAGCTAAATTGTCTTCACCACTGTCTACTTGTTCAACACTATACTCTTTATTTAAAAAAATAAATAAAAATAAAAAATAAAAAATTGTACATTTTGTAAACATTGTAAAATACCTTTTCCTTCCCGGTGTTACAGGTATGGTACGCAGATGCCTGCAATGATGTCTATTGCTGTATTCCTGCACTGATCTCGTGCGCTAACTGTGATTGTTCCTACCATGTATTGATGCACATCTTGTAAGTCGCTCTGGATAAGAGCGTCTGCTAAATGCTTAAAATGTAAATGTAAAATGTAAAATGTAAAATGGATACTACAGGAATTTCTGTAAAAATTTCTCTACTGACGTCGCCCCTTTGACTGATCTCATTAGCCCCAAGGTTGATTTCCACTGGTCTGACTCCAGCCAGTGTGCATTCGAGAATGCCAAAGCCCTGTTAGTTAGTGCCCCAGTATTAGCGGCTCCAGACTTCTCAAAGCCTTTCCGTCTCGCTGTGGATGCGAGTGACTTCGGGGCGGGTGCCGTCCTTCTCCAGGTTGCTCCTGATTGCATTGAACATCCAGTCTGCTACTTCTCCAAGAAGTTTAGTCCGCAACAGCGTGGATACTCAACCGTGGAGAAGGAGGCACTCGCCTTGGTTCTCGCTGTCCAACACTTTGAGGTTTATGTTGGCTCCTCTTCATGCCCTATTCTGATATATACAGACCATAATCCGTTGGTTTTCTTGAACCGCATGCGTAATTCAAATCAGAGGTTGATGCGCTGGAGCCTCATACTACAGGCCTTCAATCTCGAAATTAATCACATTCGGGGGAAAGACAACGTGATAGCTGATGCGTTGTTGAGGATGTAGGGCGACAATTTTTAGGTCTCTAGGCCTCGCTTCTTCCTCCTACTTCGATTTTCCCAGGCGCCGGGGTCATTGGAGGAGATGGAGTGGAGTTGCGGGTCGATGAGTGGATACTGCTTGGTGGGTAGTATTAGGGCCTGTGTGTTTTGTTATTGTATCTTGGAGTATCTTGTATTATGTATTATGTGACCATTTTTTTGTGGTGACTGGGGTCACCATTTGGTGGTGGGGGTGTTATGACCCCCTACCCCTAGTGGCCGATTGTGGTGTTGCCTTAACTTTCCTAATTGTTTTCCTAATAGGAAATGGTGTCACCTGGAGGGGTCTATTTAGGAGGCCCTCTGGCTGATGCTCTCTCTCTCTCCATTCAGAGGGCAATCTGCAGTCTGGCTTCACTACTCGTTTTTCCCTATCTATTAGGTTCCGTTAATAAAAAACCTTCTTGAATTCAACCAATCTTGTCTGATCTCTTTTATGTTGCAACTGGCCAGGGGCCGGTCGTAACAGAAATAAACAGGCTTTCCAACGGTATACAATTTATTGCCAAGAAGCATTGTTACAACAGAGAAATAATCTACCAAACACAAATTTCCGAACCTTTTGTTCGATGTTTATATATATATACCATAAAATACATGGATTGTAGACTGAACGCTTGGATCCACATTGTTCATAAACTCAAGCAAAGGCTTGACACAGATGCTGTACCATCCATCACTCCATCACTCTAAGAACATTTTGAAGTAAGAACAAATTGATGAATTCCAAAATTTGCATGGAATTGATTGTATACACACGTAAATGAGGCCCATTGACTCGTGACATCAGCTTGTTACTGGGCTCCATCAGGGAAATGTAAAGTAATCTCCCTCACAAGAGCAGAGAACAGAACGACTTCAGAGGCCTCAGTCCACTTTTATGCACCCTTATCTAGAGAGTATCATAAATCCACTGAACAGATCCAGTCACAGACGCAACCTTGAATGAGACCTTGCTCTAACAGTGCCCCAAAAAACCTGCACTCAGACCTGGGCCAAATACTTTATTTAAAACACTTTAACCCTTCAGACACAAGTACATTATTGCAGATTGCAGACAATTTTAAAATAAACTTTTTTCAACAATGTTCAGAAGGAAACTCTTTCATATAATTGGACATTTTAGTTAGTACCATGTTTCATTGACAGTTCTCAGGGATATGCAGGAGCTCACTGGCATCTAAAAGGTTTCAATGACATATTTGACCCAGGTGTGCCTACAAAGGTCCACTACACCATACTGCTGTCTACACAGTATGAGACACAGGATGTCTCTCTCTCTCTTACAATTCGTTACGTTGTCAAAGTTTCTGCTCTGATAGGAGCCTTGTAAAGATCCACACGGAACACAGACTGAAGATGTTTCCCTCTGTCTAAAGATCCTTTGAGGGTGCCAAGTGTCTTTACCTAAATATGTTGACTCTGGGAAAATGTTTTGTTGGAAAATAAGAAACAAACTGATTAACCTTTAAAGGGCATGGATAGATGCTTGCCTCTCAAGGTCTGATTCTTGATCAATACCAGCCGGTGGCACACAATGTTGCCGGTTAGAACTGGGGGTGTGCAAGCTGCTCCAAGATGAGTTGTTAAAAGCGGAAAGTACCCAGAGACCTTGTGTTAATGACCCTGATTTTCATCAAAATCAAACACAAATCCCTGGGTATAAAGGGGTTGATTGTTTAAAAGACAATGGCCTCTGTGAATATGCAATCAATTAAATAATTTTTTTATTGAAGAAAAACAATAGAAGTAAAATGGGTACCAAACAGTGGAAGATCAGAAGTTGTGTTCAGAGTGGGAAAACCGCAGTGTAGCTGTCGGTATCGATGATTCATGGAATCTCATTATGCATTGAAAGTTAAGGTGATTAATTTTAAGATATTCAGCTTTGACCTTTGACCCCACCGCTCATCAGAGGATCTCACGTGATGCAGCAAATAGCATAATCTGTTAAGTGATGTGGGTGTACTGTGAGAATACACAAAAATGGCACATTTGATGGAACAAGATGTGTTTATTGATGTTTTGCAGAAATGAAAAGGCTCCCCAGATTAAACAGTGAATACCCCTGTCTTCATTACATTCTACAGTCTGAGGGGCAAAACAAAAGAACCAATAGCAGGCAGGGAAAATAGCTAATGTAATAATAATCACTGTAATAGTCAGTATCCAGAAATGTTTAAATTGGCTGTAATGTTGCTGTGATGGACTAATCAAATAGATTTTAACAGCACAGGAACAAGAAACAGGAAAACAGGTAAGATCCACATAAGTGGGGCGAGTGTTGGACGGTGTGAGGGTGGGTCCCACAGTAGTGGGGGGAGTGTTGGATGGTGTGGAGGTGGGTCCCACAGAAGTGAGGGGAGTGTGTGGAGGTGGGTCCCAGAGAAGTGAGGACAGTGTTGGATAGTGTGAGGGTGGGTCCCACAGAAGTGGGGGGAGTGTTGGACGGTGTGGGGGTGGGCCAGCTAAGGCAGAGCAGAAGGGGGCGGCACACAGTCATCCACAAACACCTGGAAGTTTTTGTCCACAAAGGTGGAACCCTTGAGGAACTCCTCCATCTTCTTGACTGATATCTCTAAGATCTGGTTGTTTTCCCTCTCGTTCAGGCCATAGTGGGCAAAGGCGGGGAACTTGTAGCGTTCCTCGTAGGGGGCGTTATGGTCGTAGTTGATGCAGCAGTACGCAGACCACATGTAGGTGGGGATTGCCACACGGTCTATATTGTGGCGGCGGATCATGTGACCGGAGGTGGTGATCCCAGTGACGACATATGCGTTGCCACGGCAGTAGTTGTTGAGGCGACGGCGGATGACGTGCTCCTGCTCCTTCCAGGGTCCGATGTTGAACTCTCGAACCTGGGGCACCACGTTGGTCAGGGTGTAGGTGGCGGCCTTGTCGTCGGGGTCAGCCTGGTGCTCGTCCGGGTTTAGGAGACCGCGCCCATAACTGACGGCGTTCTCATAGTCTTCGAGCACGGCCTGGGAATCCTCAAAGTTCTGATGCATGTATCCACGCGGGAAGGTCTGCATCTCCCCCGTGTCTGAAATTGTGGACAGCTGTGGCCAGCAAAAGAGGAAAATGAAATCAAATTCAGTAGACAATGTTCTAGATGTAAAACATGTAAAATCACAAGTGAATGGCTACATTGACACAAATTTGAAAGGTATGCTCATCAAAATGAGCTGGCTAGTCAAGCTGCACAGAATATGTCCCATGGATGAGTGACACATTGAGAGCTGTGCACCAGTTAAATCATAGGGACTGCAGACAATACTAAATACAAGAGGAAAATCATAGTCTTCAGCTATAACTGTAAATATGCATCTATTTTTCCTAGCTTACAGGGTTTAGGGATAGATCATTAGCTAATTGTTCCCCAGTAAAAATCTACTGGGTGAAAAAACATTTCCTCATTCGGTCCTTCACGAGAAAATGTCCAACATAGATGGGAGACTCCACTCAGTAATCTGCAGTACACAAGTTTGAATAACTACCTGCGGCTCAAACATCCAGGGCACATCGACCCTCCTCTCTCCGTCCGAGCGTTTGAAGGTGTACGCAGAGTAGACGGGGACATGGGCGATGGTGTCGTAGAGCGTGACGAAGCGGGGCTTGCCGTTGTAGCGCTGGCAGATCCTCCTCAGTGAGTGGTTCTCTAGGCCCAGGGGTGGGGTGCCCATGTAGAGAAACGCCCTGCATTCTGGGGAGAGGTCCTTCTCCACACTCGCCTGAACCACCTCCACCAGCACGCCCGCCTGCAGAGCCACCAGGATGCACGTCCGTGCCCAGAACACAGCCATGGTGATGGGCCGAGGAGAGGAGAAGGCTAGACAGGGAAGGAGTCAGAGAAGACAAGACAACGTACCTCTCGGTGCCTGTGAAGAAGGAGCAGAAATGTGACAGCTCTGAATGAAAGACAAAAGAGAAGGGGAGAGGTGAAGAGCAGCTAATGGAGCGACATTCAAATGTCTGTGCGTCTGTCAGACTGTTTATTCCTCTGTGAGTGAGTGCCTGAATGAGCTGCAGTAGATGTCCATCTGGGATTAAGAACACCAGAAAAGACACACCTGCACAGAACGCTTTCTAATCTGAGGCCCATATGCAAATGCAACCAAACGCTGGACGTGCACTCGCCTCCCATTTGCTGTATTTTACATCACGTGACCTCTCAGACACGCGATTACGAATGTATTTGCATACTATGCAGAATACAATACATTGATTGATTTACTGAAGCCATGCTTTTTTGAAATGGGATTAACTTTCTTTTTGTAACTTTTAAAGAAGAGTACCCTTTCAGCAAATCAGTCAAAGTTGAATGCTGATATAAAAATGAGTCTCACAGGAAAATCCAGTATGGAAGACATCAATTGTGCCCGTTCAGCATGATGAGCTAGCAGCCTGTACAGTTGACCTGTACAGCGTTTCAGGCCTCTGTGGTTTACTGTGCTCACCATGTGGCCAAATCAATGAGTTTATGGACTTGCCAAGCTTTAAAAAAAAAAATATATATATATAACTGGAATTTCATTTCATTAGCTTATGGTGGCCATATTGTTTCATGAAGAAACTATGTTTTGATACACAGAGAGAGAGAGAGAGAGAGAGAGAGAGAGAGAGAGAGAGAGAAATGACAACCTCAGAGGCTTAAATGTTTTTGTGTCTGTGTATCTCTTCTAGTTTTACCTGGATGTACAGGTAACAGCCAAAATAAAGGAAGCACTTGAGTAAATGAAGGGTTCTGGCGGCTCTGTTATGGTGTGGGGTGTGTTTTCCTGGCATGGTTTAGGTCCACTCAACTCCTTAGAGGGCAAGGTAAACACCAATAAATACAAAGCCATTCTCATCATCTTCATCCTATGGTGAAGCATGAAACAGATTCAAACCTACGTAAAAGGAGAGAACACACAAAATTCACTCCAGACGGAGAAAAATGCAATATTTAACTGAGACTGATAAAAAAGAAGTATAAGCCAACAAATCAAATGTTTTCACTGCTTTTCGTTAGAATTTGTTGATAGCTAATCGTTAATATACAAATCACAAGAAATCAATAACAAGAAATGTTAGAAGAAAATAAATTAAAGTCCCTTTTTATTAAGAAGTCATAAATTGAAATAGTCCACCAATTTATCCGATGCAACTCAAGTGATTCGTTGTACAAAAATAGTCATTTTATAGTAAAAAAAAAGAAAAAAAGAATAATTTGCATAAGCAAAAAATCGTATTTTCCCCGAAAAATGGCACTAGCAATGAATTGCACAAAAATTAATGAAGGAAAACAGCACTTTCACCCTTCCCATGCGACATGGATCCTTTTAAGAGTTCCATTCCAATACTTCGGGCTTGTGACACAGTAGCTATATAAATTATAATACAACTGAAACAACTAAATATAGAGCTCTCAATGTTTCATTTAGATGTCTAGTCTCCCCCATCCGCTCTAGCTTGCCGCAATTACATTTCAAAGCATCTCTCCCCTCCCCTTCCTCTCTTTTCAGAGTGAGGACACTTAAAGGGACGGTACACGCTTGGCATGTACAATATTCTGTAACCGTATGTGATTCATGGTAGGTTATGTACGACCACATTACAAAATACATCAGTGAGTAAAATTAACATCATACAACGGCATACATTCTTGTTCTTAGTACACCTAGTAATTTCACTGTGCTTACAGTCACACAGTAGGCCTATTTATGTGGCTATCCTACACATTTCTATCCTGATGGGAGTGGTCTCTTCCAGGATGACAATACCCCATCCACAGTGTGGTCACTGAATGGTTTTATGAAACGATGTAAACCATATGCCATGGCCGTCTTAGTCACCAGATCTCAACTCAATTTAACACTTATGGAAGAATCTGGAGCGACCCCTGAAAATTTTCACACCATCAACAACCACCAGAGTTTTTCATATAAGAATGGTGCTGCATCCCTCCAGTAGAGTTCCAGGCACTTGTAGAATCTATGCCAAGGTGCATTGGAGCTGTTTTGGAGGCTTGTGGTGGCCCACTGCCCTATTAAGACCACTTGTGTGGTGTTTCCTTTATTTTGGCAGCTACCTGTATCGATATTGGTAAAAATACGGAACATTTGATCTGCATACTTAAGAATATACATTTAGTGCTTTTACAATAGTGATACTTTTGAAATGATCACTTGATCAGAAATTGAAAATAAGGATCCTTTATTTGTCCTCATTATGTTTTCCTTTATGTCCATTTTTAATGTTCTTTTTTACATTTTGTTCAGTAACATTCAAAGCAGGTCAAAATACATATATGTTATTGATTAAATGAGTGGCTAAGAACTGCATTAAATAACAAATACATTTACATTTGGCATTTAGCAGACCCTCTTATCCAGAGATAAGATGCACATTAATACATGGTATGATCAATCAAATAACAAATGGGTGTGATTTTTGGTTACATACAGTACCGGTAAAACATTTTAGAACACCTCAATTTTTCCAGTTTTTATTGACATT
Source organism: Aldrovandia affinis (assembly GCA_029706075.1). Taxonomy (NCBI): domain Eukaryota; kingdom Metazoa; phylum Chordata; class Actinopteri; order Notacanthiformes; family Halosauridae; genus Aldrovandia; species Aldrovandia affinis. Next base: position 1,146,708 of record JAINUG010000184.1, on the reverse strand, counting down.
TATGCAGTTTAATGTTTCAATGTACTCTTAAATTAAAGCATAGAACAAATAAACAACTGGAGCTAAAAATAAATAATGGAATTGTTTTATTTAACAAAATTGTATATACATTTTCGACTTTGCAGATATAACAGCCGAACATAGTCATGGCATTCTTTCTACAATGGAAATCAAATATTGTTCAGAAAGTTCTTCCCAACACTGTTGCAGAAGTTCCCACAAATGTGTTGCACTTGTAGGTTGCTTTGCTTTCACCCTCTGTCCAGTTCATCCCAAACCAGCTCAATGGGGTTTACGTCTGGAGACTGTGCTGACCATTCCATGATTTGAAGCCTACCGTCTTGTTCTTTTCTTCTAAGGTAGTTCTGACATAGCTTGGAGGTATGTTTTGGGTCATTATCTTGCTGTAGGATGAACCCCTGACCAACTAGACATAGACCAGAGGGTATTGCATGGCGCTGCAAATGCTGTGGTAGCCCTTTTGGTTCAGGGTGCCAGTCACTCTGCAAGTCGCTGACTCTGGATCCAGCAAAAGAGCCCCAGACCATCATGCTTCCTCCATGTTTGACAGTTGTTTGACAGTTAGTGTCACATGGTACATGTGCATTAATACATGGTAGGAACAATCATAGTTTGCGCAAGAGATCAGTGCAGTAATACAGTGATAGACATCTTTGCAGGCAGCTGCGTACAATACCTGTAACACTGGGAAGGAAAAGGTTAGTAATTTTCGTGGGTTTTTTTTTCAGTGAGGAGTAAGCAGGGATACATAGTGTTGGGCAAGTAGGCAGTGGTGATGACAATTAGCTAGATGTACAGAATTCAGTGGTAGTGGAGTCTGAAACGGTGGGTTTTGAGTCTCTTGCAGAAGATCGCAAGTGAGTTTGCGGTCCTGACCGATTGCGGAAGGTTGTTCCACCACCGAGGGGTCAGAGAAGAGGTGAGACCACGAGGAGCGGCTTGTTTTGTCAACTGGCTCAAACAGTCAGTTTGCCAGAGGAGGCAGAGTGGAGGGGTCTGGCTGGGGTGTGATGAGTGTCTGGAGGTATGGGGGAGCAGTACCTCTAGCCGCTTGAAAAGCAAGCACCAGTGATTTGAATCTGATGCGTGCTACGATGGGGAGCCAGTGCAGAGAGGAGAGTAGAGGGGTGACGTGGGTGAACTTCGGTTGAACCTTTGGCAGTGTACCGCTTACCTTTGTACCATTTCAGGTTATTCACTGGACTTGAACTGCTTAAATTTCATAAAAAACTGGAAAAATGAGGGTGTTGTAAAACTTTTGACCGGTAGTGTATAAGAAGGAAAAAAACAAGAATCTCAAAGCTATGTAAATGATTCAATGCACATAGATTATTGTAATTAGTGTAAAAATTACGGCATATTATGGCATACATGAATTAAGGTGGTACATAATTTCAGCAGCTTTGCTTTATATCAGTTTCAGAATCATTTCACAATATCAGCTTCAGGAACATATACATTTCAGGAGATCTTCATGATTCACATGCAAACTCCACCTCAGAATAACAGAAATGTACAGAAATGTAATCACTTTAAATATGTTCAGCAGGCACATTTATAGTTCATAGCTTACATTTTCACATATTTGTCATTATTGCACATCATGTTTGGGTGAAATAATTCAAACAATGAGAAGAATAGCATGACACACATAAGCCCGCCCTGCAGTCCCGTGGCTAGGACGCCTGGTAAGCAGTAAACAGCCACACATTGGCATCCTGGTCCACTGGCATCTCCCTCCTGATCTGAGCCTTCAGCCTCTTATCGACACTTCCATGACAAATTTGCCAAAGACGTTGTTTTAGGCCATAGGCCGCGAAGGATGGGAACTCATAGCACACATCGTAGGGGACGTTGGGGTCAAAGTCTGAGCAGCAATTGGCCAGACGTATCTGGGCATGGACAGGCGGTCGAGGTTTGCCCTTGTGGACGGTATTTCCTGTGGTGGTGTTTCCTGTGGACAGTGTTTCCGGTGGGTGGTGTTTCCTGTGGTGGTGTTTCCTGTGGACGGTATTTCCTGTGGTGGTGTTTCCGGTGGGTGGTGTTTCCTGTGGACAGTGTTTCCTGTGGACAGTGTTTCCTGTGGACGGTATTTCCTGTGGTGGTGTTTCCGGTGGGTGGTGTTTCCTGTGGACAGTGTTTCCTGTGGACGGTATTTCCTGTGGTGGTGTTTCCGGTGGGTGGTGTTTCCTGTGGACAGTGTTTCCTGTGGACAGTGTTTCCTGTGGACGGTATTTCCTGTGGTGGTGTTTCCGGTGGGTGGTGTTTCCTGTGGACAGTGTTTCCTGTGGACGGTATTTCCTGTGGTGGTGTTTCCGGTGGGTGGTGTTTCCTGTGGACAGTGTTTTCGGTGGACGGTATTTCCTGTGGTGGTGTTTCCTGTGGATGGTGTTTCCTGTTTCCTGTGGGTGGTGTTTCCTGTTTCCTGTGCATGGTGTTTCCAGTGGATGGTGTTTCCTGTGGACGGTGTTGCCAGCGATCACAAATGCTGTGCTGTGGCAGTATTTTTTGCCAGCACTCTCCTCCCCACCAGATCTTCTGAAGGTGTAGGTGGAGCCCCCGCTCTCCTCCCACCGGATCTCCTGAAGGTGTAGGCAGAGTAGGAGGAGATCGTCTTGGCCGAGTCGTCGAGGGTGGGGTAGTGGGGCACGTCCTCGTGGTGCTGGCAGATCTTCGGGAGGGCACTATGGATGCCCATCAAAGGCAGCGCTGTATACAGGAAGTGGGTGCGGTCCTTGAAGGGGGGGTTCTAGGGATGGGGTCTAGGAAAAGAGCAGGGCCTCCTGGGTGGTGTAGCAGGGTTTATTGAAACAAATGTATAAAATAAAGAAAGAAAAAAGAAAAGGGAGGACCGAGCCTTGGACTGAATCGGACTGAATCTGAAAGTGTTTAGCATTTGATAACAGTATCTTGGATCCTGCCTCCTCTGACAAACTGACTGTCCCATCCCTCCGGGCACCCGGCAGCCGCTCCTCGCAGTTCCGCCTTCTTCTCTGTCCTGACCCCTCGGTGGTGGAATGATCTTCCGTACTCGGTCAGGACTGCGGAATCACTGGCCATCTTCCGCAAGAGACTCAAAACCCACCTCTTCAGACTCCACTACCACTGACTCTGTACATTAATTAACTGTAATCACCACTGATGTTTTAATAAAAAATAAACTACTAACTACTAAAATGTATTTCCCTGTGTCCCAGGTATGATCTGCAGCTGCCAACAATGATGTCTATTGCAGTGTTACTACACTGATCTCTTGCACTAACCATGATTAATCTTACCATGTACAAATGCACTTTTTGCAAATCCCTCTGGATAAGAGCATCTGCTAAATGCCTAAAATGTAAATGTAAATGTATCATTCAAATACAAGCACAGTGGACACTGGAGAGCAGAGCAGTATTCTCTCTTAACTACCTGTGTAATAAATCTCTCAACCTGGTGAGATACTAACGAAAATACAATTCTGGTAATTTGTCATTTTATGCTCCTCTTGGCAATATCTGAATTAATTTTTTTGTGGTTTGCCTTTGAGTACACAAGCTGCAGGTCTATTGCAAGGGGTGCCAGACAAATCTACCACACACACACACACATATATACAGTATATATATATATATATATACATATATATATATATGGCTCTCCAAGTACCCTAAAATTATAACACATACACTCATAGAGTGAGATACAGAGGTGCAAAAAGCACATAGTTCTATAGGGAACAGGCTGATGAGGAAATGTTTCTATGTGAGACAAACTAATAAGAAAAAGGTTCCATAGGGTAGTATATTCATTTTTATGAAGTACAGAACAGTATTTAAACAACCAACACAAAATAATTGTGTAATGCAGAGTAAAAGCATTTTAAAAGGCTACATTAACCAAATGACCCACACATAAAATAAACACAGCACAGAGCATGCACATGCATGTGACACACACACAACTCACACACATACTCACACCCCACAAACAGACAATCCACGAGATGCACATAAACCCCAGACATTCATATAGCACATGCGACATATAGCACAGTGTATGTGACACTCATGGTGTGAAGGGGATCTACTTCTTCCTCCTCCGTTTGATGGTGTTTTCAGACACACAGTCCTTGTGGAAGAGGGCCAGACCACGACCCCCGTACGTTTGGTTTTTCAGGAAGTTCTCCAGAGTCTTGAGTGGCACCTCCAGCACACTGTGGCCCAGCTGGTCGTTGAGGCCGTAGGCGGCGTAAGAGGGGAACATGTAACGCACGCTGTAGGGCGAGTTCCTGTCGTAACGTGGGCAGCAGTACGCTGACCACAGGTACTTAGGGATGGCCAGACGGTCCGCGTTATTCCGTCGGATCATTGCCCCAGAAACAGCCACGCCCGTCACCATGTAGGACATCCCGTGGCAGAAGTTATTTAGCCGCTTCCGCACAGTGTCCAGATATGGGGTCCAGGAGCCCTCCAGGAAGGAGGTGACGAGTGGCACAACATTGGTCAGCGTGTACGTGGCGGCCTTGTCTTCGCTCTCAGACTGGTGCTGGTCAGGACTGAGGAGGCAGCGCTGGTACAGTACGGCATCGGAGAAGTCCTCCAACACCACCTGGCTCTCCTCGACCAGCGGGTCCAGCTCGTCATTGGGGGGCAGGACACGCATGTTTCCACCCTCCTCTTCAGAGGCGAGCTGCAGGGAGCAGAGGAGGGCAACAGGGCGGTGATGGCTGCTGATTATGACAGGGAGGATTAGTATTGATATAATATTTCAGATGGATCTGCTGTCCTACCCAAACACACTGCTTCAGGCACTCTCTCACAACGGCTGATCAGTTTAACAAGTGCTAATCCTGAACCTCAGTCATTTTGTGAATGTAGCTGGAACTGATCCAGGGTCAGTGCTTGGGGGACAGAATCTGTACAAACCAGCTTTCATAGGCAGCAAGCATTCTGCTGCAATGCTCTAAAAAATATTTTGGTTCTTTCTTTTTTTTCTTATATTTTCCCTAAAGAAACATCTACCGTCATTGTCAGATTACAAGATGACAGACAATTCACAGACCGAGCACAAACAAATACAATGTCTGTCTCAGGCCACGCAGTCTGAGAGAAAACAAACCACTGAGTTCACCTGGGGTTCGTACATCCAGGGCGTGTCTGCCCTGCCCAGCCCGTCGGACTTCTTGAACGTGTAGGCGGAGTAGATGGGGAGGCGATGGCTGCGGTCATAGAGCGTGGCGTAGCGCGGCTTGTCCCCGTAGCGCTGGCAGATCCTCCGGAGGTCTCCTCCCCACAGTCCCGCGGGAGGGACCCTCATGTACATGAACTGGCCGCAGTCTGTGAAACCGTCGCCCACCGAGGCCGACGCCGCCCCCGGGCCAGCCAGCAGGAGCGCGAGCAGGAGGCACATGCAGGGCGGGGGCATCATGGAGACGGAGGTGGTGAGGCGGGGAGATCAACCCACAGCTCACACTGCAACAGGGTACAGTCACAGTGACTCTGGGAGCACGCACAGCAGCAGACACAGGTACAGATCCGCAACACAAATGTCCCCCAGGTGCTGAGAACAGTTCCTGCATGCAAAGCGATCGCACCTGTGGCTTTCTGACGGGCCAATAGGAAGGGGCCACCAACCTGAGATAAGAACACTGTAAAGCCAACAGTGGAGGCTTCCACATTTATCCTATTTGCAGATATTTAGCTCAGTGTGCGGAACATTGAAATGATCTGTTGTAGATTCAACTATAACTAGCACACCAACGCAGACAGCAGTGGAGTCTCCTATTACAAAATATAACCTCCCGGATATGGATTAATAGAATATGGAAGATGGAAGGAATGCGGAGAATAGTTTCCTGTTTAACAGCATTTGGTGTCCATGTGTGTCCAGTAGTGTGTTACAGTGCTCTGACTTCCTCTGTCACTCTTACCATGTTAAACACATGCATTCTCTCTGTTTACTCACATGCCATGATGGTGTTTTCAAGCAATTCATCAAAGCGACCAATTTTACTTGTTCTACTTGATACAATATTTTGCAGTAAATTAGCAGAAAAATGCTTCATGCTCAGCACCCTTTCAACTGAAAACCTTTTAATTGCATAAACTGGCTACTGATCACAGTACGGTTTATAAAAGCTTACTGATGTTACTGATGTATGTGGACCAGTGACGACTAGTGAGCTTTAGCCCAATCATTGGTTTCAAATGGCTTTCTTTCTTTTCCTTGATTACCAAGCAATTATCTGAATAACCAATTGGCAGGTAATAACTCCTAACTTCAGAATATCTCTGTAGTATCTTAATTGTGTCTCACATGGTTGTGTTCTTGTTCTTCAGAGAATAAGTAAAATTTAGAGTAAAATCAATTGAATTATTACAAACAATACACCTTCAGCTCAGAGGTAAAGAAGGGTAAATCACTCCCTCACCTGCATATCTCACCAGCTTCAAGTGCCATGCCCAACAGGCCAGCTGACGAACTCATACATATATAACAGTACATACATAACAAGAATATAGATGATTTTTTGTGAACCGGGGGGCAGGTCATGCTTATGGAAAATATATCAACAGGTATTGTCAGTTCCTGTCCTGGGTTCTGTCCTTGATGAAGAGGATGATTCCCAGCACATCATTCATCAGCACATATCCAGATCTTAAAGGGAAGCCAGGTCAGATATTATTACTATTATTATGTATT